>SJYO01033645.1:4652758-5071708 GCA_006410555.1 Capra ibex
TATATATATTAATATATTATATGTTATATGATATATTTATATAATATATATTATATAATTATATTATGTATATTATATAAATTATATATTAATTATCTTAAATTTTATATATTATATAATGTCCATATTACTATAATAATTAATATTAATTTTATTAACATTAAAATATATTATTATATGTCAATTCCAATAAACAAAGGTAAAAGATTAGAATCCCAAAAAAATTAATTTAAAGGATAAAAATTCAGACATTTTGTAAATGTACCGAAGCTTAATTTTTCATGTATCATGTAAAATTCAAATAATCTTTGTCCAGGTATAACCCCAATGGCTCTCAAGAGAAACCCAGTATAATCGAACAAGCTATAGTTTACTTTTAAGGTCAGCGAAAAGATGTTTTTTCTTGTCCCTTAGCCTCAACATCGACTTACCCTGCACTTCAGTTTCCACCGACAAACTAAAAATCAAAACAAAAGGTGCACTCCATTCTGTACGGTCTGACACAAAAATGCCTCTACCCTACTGAGTCATCCCTCTACCCCTCCCAAGGTCTCGGGCGGACCTCCGCCAAAGAAATCAAACTCCCCCGTCCCTCCTCGTCCTCGGCCCGTCACACCCCTGTCCCGGCCACCCGAACTGGCTCTTCCGCCCACTCCCTCGCGCAGGGGCTGAAGGGAGACAAAGGACTGCCTCACATACCACTCCAGTACACGAGCATTGACCGTCCGACTCTTCTGCAGACCTTCAGACTCCTCTTCCCTTCGCCCTCTCCTACTAAAGAAACGGAGCCACTCAGACAGGATACAAGAGCCTCGACTGAGACGACCGTTAGGTCGGAAGTCACTACTGGCCGGCGGTCGCCCCCCAGTCCCACCCGAGCCTGTCGGGGCGGCGGCGTGGAGACACGTAGAGACGTCCGGTCCCCGGGTTGGCCCTGACCGACTCTCCTCTTCGGTCAACGGAAAGAACGAAGAGTAAGAGTAAGTAAGTAAGTCGTTTATGAAAGACTCGGTCCTTGACACGATCCGAGAACCGTATGCAGCCTTTTGGTCTACTTTTAACAATGCAAGTACTCGGGTGGGGAAACGTTCCGACAAGGAGGACGCACCTAGTGCCAAAAGGACCTGCGGTCCTATTCGCTTACTTACTCGCTCGTGCGCCGCCTCGCGAGGTGAGTCCCCGTCGAGGGCGGTGAGTCGTGCGCGGGAGGGTCGGGCCGGGGAGGGAAACAAGGGACGTCCTGATGCTCTTTCGGGACAAGAAGGGGACGTTCCGACGCCTCGAGCAGTTGCTGATGCCGTTTCCGACCTCGGAGTTCATGGCCCGGTACTCGGTCATAGTGTACCGACATCGCATAGCGGACGACCCGGTGGACCCGTCGCGGTACCTCACGACACTCCACCCCGCGCCCGCCTCCTGCCGCCACACCCGCGCCGGGCCCAGGCCCCGAAGGAGGACGGACGGGTCGGGCGACTCCGGGGGGTTCCGACCGAGGACCAGGGGGAGAGATGGCGACTCGGGGACCTCCTACACGAACGAGGGGAATGGGGCAGACGGGGTTTAGAGTAAGGGACTATCCGACAAGGGTCGCCTCCCCCGAAAGGAAACGGGGGCGGGTTATGGGTGAGACACCCTGTGAAAATTCAACCTTCGGTCGGTCCGACCTCAAGGTGGCTGGATAGGGCGAATTATTGGACCCCTGGAGCCAGTTCGGTGAAGGCGAGAGTCTCTGAGTCAGAGGTCCCAACAGACAGGAGTCACCAAGCCATGTGCCCCTGAGACGCGGTCCTTTCCCCATGACCCGAGGCTCCCACAGTCTCCCCGGGTGACCCGCTCCTACGGAGATCCCACCCCCCGTCAGCGCGTCCGGACTCCCTGGCCGAGGCAGTGTCCTCAGATACTTCTAGCGCGACGTCGTGCCCCTGGCAGGCGACGTCCGAGAGACGGACGAGACGAAACGACTGTAGGTGGCCTCGGCACCCCTGGACGTCCACTCCAGTAGCCGTGCGTCCCCCGCCGCCACGCCCGGTCCGGCCCGGACTAGGGTGGGAGATTGGGCCGACGCGTCTGTCGGAAGGGGTCCATGCTGAGGCGGTACTCGTAGTACTGGCTCTAGCCCTTGGCGGACCCCGTCCACGTCCACAACGACCCGCACCGGTTCACGACCCACCGGTCCTTCCGCGACCTGTTCCACTCCCCTGAGGACAGGACGCCGGGGGTCGAGAGGGGTCGCGGGGGTGTGCAGTCGGTTCCCACACACCTAGACGAAGGGCTGACCCGAGAAAGTCTGGGGAATAGTCGGAGTGGGGTCCAGACACTCCGGTCCCGTAGGGTCCAGTCAAAGGTCCGAGTCTTGTCCCACACTGAACGGGTTAGTGCGTCGAGCATTTCCCGGTCTGGACCCCAACCTTGAGCTCTACGAACTTGACGGAGGATACTAAAGTGTACCTCATCCTTTGGGTCCCGTCATAAGAACGGACCTTTTAAAGTGCCCGTCTCCTCAGACCGTCCGTTGTTCCCCAACGTTTCCCAGCCTGTGTTGACTCGTTGCCTCGGACTAAAGTATTGGGGTAGCACTCTATCCTCACAAGAAGGGTAAGACATAGGTTCATTTGAATCCGTCGAGTCCGGTCACATGGGGTCGGAGAAGGAGAGGGGTCGGGGCGGGGAGGGACGGGAAGGAAGGGATGTTCGGCTCCGGAGGCAGGCTGCCGGGACGGACGTCGGGACCGGACAGAGGGGAAGGTCCGGGACCTACGGTAACTCTCTCGGGTTCTGGACCGGCTCCTCCACCCCTTGTTCCAGTCTGGACTAAGGCAGACGACCCAGACCTCAGTTCTCGGGTTCCACCCTAGATCCCACCGACCTACCGACCCACCCCTCTGGTGGGGGTGGTCGGACGAGCACGGGACTCAGGAAGGGCTAGAGGTCCTCCACGGGGTCAGTGGGGGACTGGGACCGACAAAGAGGAGGTGAGTCTCTCGTTAACCTCCCCGCCCGTCCCACTCTCAAGGCATCGAGCCCCCTGTAGTCTTAAGGAGTCTCCTAAGAAAGAGAGAAATACCTTTCGAAGAAAGAAAGACCGACGCGACCCAGAAGTAATGACGAACCCGAGAAGAGACCAACACCGCGTGTCCGAGGTCCCGGGGACCCGAAGTCTTCCACACCGGAGGGCCCGAGACCTCGTGCACGAGTCATGCACACCACGTGTCCGAATCGACGAGGTACCGTGCTCCCTAGAAGGGTCTAGTCCCTAGTTTGGACGCGAGGGACGTAACCGTTCGGTTAAGAAATGGTGACACGGTGGTCCCTTCGGGGGGAGTCTCCAAAGAACTACCAGTAATTCTGAGACGGTCACTATCCCTCCACCCGTGGGGTCCCGAAAAGGTCGACACCCAAGGTCCTGAGTGACCGAAGGACGTTCCACCCATGTCGTTCGGGGGAAAATGTCCACTCGTTTCACTTCGAGTCTCTCCATGAGTTCCAGGGTATGGACTATTGACTGGACACAATTGAGGTGTCGGACACAAGAAGGGTGTCAGATACGTCGGAGAAGTTTAAAGTAGTAGGATAGGTTTGGAAAACTTTTATCGGAGTCTCAGAAGATCTTCTACGTGGAAAGAGTCTCCAGTCCCGTATCAGAACAATTTTACGGTTTATATGGACGGAACCGACCTGTTGTCGACGAGACCGAATGGGTTTATAGTAGTCTTTACGGCTACTCGACGACACCCATACGTTACTTGTCTTTGTCCTTTCGTTTAATCATCATCCCGTAGCTCTGTCGTCTAGACCAGTTATTTTTAGGAAGTCTTTGTACTCCAGGGGTCAGCGAAGATCCTCATTCCTAGTGACTAAAGCGGCTGGGGGAGTAAGACGTACTTCCCTTCGATTCCGGGCCTCTCCCGGTCTGTAAAAAGGATCCCGAGAGTCGTTCCGTCCTCGCACCGTCCTGTCCCTGGGACACATGACTCGCGGGACACCAGGGCCCTCCTGTCTACCGCAGAGCCCTGTCGACGAGTGGCCGTGACTGGACCAGAGTAGGCGGGGGGCGACGTCGACCGGGTCGACTTCGACGTGACGGACTCGCTCTCGTAGATGGCGTCGTTTCCCGACGTCGCCCTCGACGCGCGGGTACAGCACGCAAAGGTGCTCACGCACCTCCTCTGGCTCGAGATGACGCCGGACACGCCGCTCAGGTAGCCGCTCTTCTTGTCGGCAGACGTCCGGGACGGGACGAGGGTGTAGAAGGTGGAGTCCACTCGCGGGACGGCCGTCCGGGAGCCCCCGAGGGACCCGGATTAGTGTGAATCCGCCACGAAAGTCCCGGAGGACCCACGGACGAGATTCTCAAAGGACAGATTAGTGAGTAGTTTGGGAGGGTCGCCGGGACAAAAAGAGGGGTTTCTCTGGTGTCTCTCTCTTAAGAGCTTCCAGTACCCTCTCGCCGCGGGTCCCGGTCTCCACGGGGGCAGTGGGTACGGACTGGGGACCGGGTCCGAGACCGGACGACCGGAGGGGTCCGTGTCCCGGTCGTCCCGACGGACGGCGCCCCTCCCTTTCTCCCTCGGTCCAGGTCCCACCCACCGGTCCGGACGGCTCGCCTGGCGCGGGAAACGTTGTTGGAGGGTGGGTGGGTTCCACGGACGTCTTGTTGTCCTGTGCTTCGACGGGGTTGACGGCGGCGAGCAGGTACTTCGGACCGAAGCACACTGGGGCGTCCAACACCTGGAGTGGAGCGGAGGGGACGAGGAAGAGACGGGAGTGCGACCTCCCGGGACTGGCCGACTCGGGGACGGTACGGACAAATGAGGACCCCGTCCCCGACCCCCCCGCGGAGGACGCCGGAGCCAGTTCCGGGTCCCGGACGGGTGGCGTCAAGACGGTCCGGGTCGACGGGAGGGGGGACGGAGAGACCTGAAACGAGAAAGATCTTTTTATTTTGGCAAACATGGAGCAGGGTCACTAAGCCTACAAGGGACGGGTGCCTGACGGGTTCCCATCCCCTCTCGTCGCCCGAAGGAGTCTGTGGGGGCAGAGAGACGTGTGTACCTGTTCGCGGAGGTGACGGGAGGGCCGAAGAGCCCGACGGCACCCTCGACCTCCGTTCTAGGACGACCACTCGTCGTGGAAATTCACGACTGTGCGACCCGACCCGTTGTCCTACGCCGTGTCTCATTTGTGTCGTTTGGTCGGCGTATCTTTCAGACGGTCTCCTGAGGGGACGCCCGGGTCACCTATTCTTAGACGGACGGTTACGTCCCCTGTACCCAAGCTAAAGACCAAGCCCCTCTAAGGTGTACGGTGTCCCGTTGATCCAGCCAAGTAGTTTTGACGACCCGGACGCGAGATGTTCTCTCATGTCCTCTCATGGGGGTCAGCGACGTTGACCTCTTTCGGGCGTGCGTCGTTACTTCCCGGTCCCGTCGGTTATTTATTTGTCTTATTTACAACAAATAAAAATTAACTTCCTATTAACGAAATGTTATAACACAACCAAAGACGGTATGTGTTGTGCTTAGTCGGTATCCATACGTATGTAGGGGAGAGATTTTGTGTTCTGAAGATCAGTTGAGTCCGACGGTATTGTGTTATGGTGTATCGTCCACCGATTTTAGTAGCCTTACATAAAGGAACGTCAAAACCTCTAACCTTCACGTTTTAGCTCCTCGGTCGTCCCAACCAGGGGCCACTCCGGGGAGAAGGACCGGACGTCTATCGGGAAAGAGTCACAGGAACGTACCGCAAAAGAAACACGAATATACATCTCTCCTCTCTCGCTCTAAAGGGAGAGAAATTAGGGTAGTACTCCCAGGGTGAGAGTTCTAGATTAGCTTGCGATTAATGAAGGGTTTACAGGGTAGAGGATTAGGCAGTGTGACTCCCAATCTCGAAGTTACATACTTAAACCTCCGTCCCTATGTTTTAAGTCACGTATCAAAACTAATTAATTTGGTTTTAGGTATGACTACAATTATTTATTCACTTGTTTAATTTTAGAATTAATTTTTTCTTACTCTATAAACGTATCAAAGTTTCATGAAGGAGTGTTTTATGAACAATTAAAGTTCCCCCTTTGGAGTGGTACCTCTTCCAAACATCTTGGTCTAATTAGTGACTCTCTCTAGCTGTAGAGGTCATTACTTTGTTTTGCTTTAGTCGACGATGAACGTACTTGCCTCACTCTTTGAGTCACAGAGAAGACACTGCGGGGACGTTCCTACTTAGTGCACTTACATTATTACTCCTGTGTGGTCCATTTGCGTTTACATCTTTATGAGACGTCCTGAAGGAAACGTCAGGTCACCTCTTCTTGGGTGGACGGTTACGTCCCCTGTACCTAAGCTAGGGACCTGACCTTCTAAGGTGTAGGGCACCTCGTTGATTTCGCGGGGGGGGGTGGGGCGGACGTGGTCCTGACGACTCGGGTGTTCGACGTTGACGACTTCGGGCCCTCGGGATCTCGGACAAGGGATGTCGTTCTCCGACGTCACTCTTCGGTACGTGGCGTTGATCTCTCCTCGGGGGCGGGTGACGTTGGTCTCTTTCGGGCACTCATTGTCACTTCTGGACGGTCCTGATTTCTTGTTTGTGTAATTAATTAAAGATTTTTCTGAGAATTGCAGTCACTTGGCACTTGAAGCACTACAAGTTCGACCAAAATCTTTTCCGTCTCCTCGGTCTCTAGTTTAACGGTTCTAGGCGACCTAGTACCTTTTTCGTTCTCTCAAGGTCTTTGTGTAGATAAAGACGAAATAACTGATACGGTTTCGGAAACTGATACACCTAGTGTTATTTGACACCTTTTAAGACTTTCTCTACCCTTATGGTCTGGTGGACTGGACGGAGAACTCTTTGGATATAGTCCAGTCCTTCGTTGTCAATCTTGACCTGTACCTTGTTGTCTGACCAAGGTTTATCCTTTTCCTCATGTAGTTCCGACATATAACAGTGGGACGAATAACTTGAATATACGTCTCATGTAGTACTCTTTGTGACCCGACCTTCTTTGTGTTCGACCTTAGTTCTAACGACCCGCTTTATAGTTAGTGGAGTCTATACGTCTACTGTGGTGGGAATACCGTCTTTCACTTCTCCTTGATTTTTCGGAGAACTACTTTCGCTTTCTCCTCTCACTTTTTCAACCGAATTTCGAGTTGTAAGTCTTTTGCTTCTAGTACCGTAGGTCAGGGTAGTGAAGTACCCTTTATCTACCCCTTTGTCACCTTTATCACAGTCTGAAATAAAAAACCCCGAGGTTTTAGTGACGTCTACCACTGACGTCGGTACTTTAAGTTTCTACGAATGAGGAACCTTCTTTTCAATACTGGTTGGATCTATCGTATAAGTTTTCGTCTCTGTAATGAAACGGCTGATTCCAGGTAGATCAGTTCCGATACCAAAAAGGTCATCAGTACATACCTACACTCAACCTGACATTTCTTTCGACTCGCGGTTTATTAGCTACGAAAACTTGACACCACAACCTCTTCTAAGAACTCTCAGGGAACCTGACGTTCCTCTAGGTTGGTCAGGTAAGACTTCCTCTAGTCGGGACCCTTAAGAAACCTTCCTTACTACGATTTCGACTTTGAGGTTATGAAACCGGTGGAGTACGCTTCTCCACTGAGTAACCTTTTCTGAAACTACGACCCTCCCTAACCCTCGTCCTCCTCTTCCCCTGCTGTCTCCTACTCTGCCGACCTACCGTAGTGACTGAGCTACCTACACTCAAACTCACTAGAGGCCCTCAACCACTACCTGTCCCTCCGGACCGAACGACGCTAAGTACCCCAACGTTTCTCAACCTGTGCTGACTCGTTGACTTGACTTGCGGTCTAAAAAAAATAAAAACCTTTCTTTATAAGATTTTTCATTGACATTAGAAATTTTCACAGTTCCAGTACTTCGTTCCCTTTCTGACTCTTTGTTAGGGTCTAACTTTCTTTGATTTCGGGATGTTGATTTATGTTACGGACTAAGACTAGAACTAAGACCTGACTTAGGTTCAGACTTACGTCAGACAGGAAATTACGACACTTCTTGTAATAACCCTGTTCACTACTTTAAACTTACCTCAGATTCCCAATCTACCATCTTTGTATAGTTCCAATTGGATGACCATGACTTCAACATAACACTAATTCATCCTTTTACAGGAACAAACATTTAAGGGTGGTTTCATATACTCCACTACACGATAAATTAGTTATTATAAGAGAGTTTTCTACGTTCTTTTTTTAATATGACATAAACGTTGAAAAGAAATCCAAAATCTAAAAAGTCTTATTTTTATATATTAATTTTTTTTTTTTTCTGATCGTGTCCCATTCGCCAACTCCTCGTACCCTCGTCTTTTTCGGGTCCTCCACGTCCGACTTTGTAATTTTCCGACACGCTCACCCAGACCCACTCTTCCTCCGTAAATTCGTTTCTGAACTTCCTCGTTTCCAATCCCTCACTTCGTTCTTTTATAGGACCTTTCTTGTAAAGTCCTGTCGTCTTGTCTCAGGTTCCATCCTCAACCGGGCCGGACTAGAGCTTCGGTGCTCCTCGGTACATTGACACTCGTCCCCCTTTCCTCACCCTCCGCTCCAGGACCTCTTTTAGCACCCCCTCCCTTTTTCACCACGGTCACCATTTCCTGGTCGGACGGTTCCGTCCTCTACATTCTCTACACCCAAGGTAGGGAGCCAGCCCTTCCAGGGGACCTCCTGTCGCACCGTGGGTGAGGTCGTGAGAACGGACCTCTCAGGACACCCGTCTCCGCGGACCGCCCGGTGTCAAGTATCCCAGCGTGTCTCAAACCTGTGTTGACTTCGCTGAATCGTGCGTTCGGGCTTTTGGGGGCGTCCTGGACCCTCCGACAAAGTCCCTCGAACCGAAAATGAGGTTCAGAGCGTCGACGACGTCCCAAAACTCGTCTCCTCACTGTACTAGATTGCTCCGAAATTTTATTAAGGAAACCAACGACACGACTCTTGTCTCATGTGTTCTGTTGACCGGTCCTACGAAGTTTTTACAGGTACAGTACTTTCTGGTTTTTTCTAACCCTCCAACAAGATTTGTCTTCCTCTGACATCTCTGGACTGTTTACTGACGGTACACACCGAAAATTGAACTATAACCTAAAAAAAAAATTTCCGAGATTCCGTAGAAAACCTCTATTAACTTCTTTAACATACCTGACATATAATCTAAAATAACGGAGTTATAATTTAAGAAATCCATACTGTTATATGATACGCTTTACATAACCTCAAGGTAATAATCTTACAGAAATGAGAATCCTCTGTGTTCAACTTTATAATCTCCACTTCATTGTACTACAGACGTTACATGAAACTTTACTAAGTCTTTTTGTGTGTCTGTCGTTTTCTTTTATGTTTAGTTAATCACTTAGATCCACTTTCGATGTATCCATAAGTAACTCGAGGTTTACTTTATAAGAAAGTAAAAAATTTATATAAAGTGTCAAAAGTTTGATTGTCTAAAATTCTTCATAAAATCATCCCCAGGGGTCTCCCTGTCTAGGTTGTCCTCTGTATGTACATGCATTTCTCTAAATAATATTCCTCTAGTCGAGTATGTTAATGTCTCCACCCTTTGGAGGTACCACCGACCCCATTTGACCGTTTGACCTTTGGGTCCTTACAACGACCGAATCAAAGTCAGAATTAGTCTTCCAGACTCTAGGGTACCTCGACGACCGTATGTAAAATCAGACTTTCGGTTGTCCGTGTTCTGGGACAAGTCAAGTCAAGTCAACGAGTCAACACAGACTGAGAAACGTTGGGGTACCTGACGCCGTACGGTCCAGAGGGGCAGGTAGTGGTTGAGGGCCTCAAATGGGTTTGAGTACAGGTAACTCATCCACCACGATAAGTTGGTAGAGTGGGAAGAGGAGGACGGAAGTTAGAAAGGGTCGTAGTCCCAGAAAAGTTTACTCAGTCAAGTAACTTAGTCCACCGGTTTCATAACCTCGAAGGCGGAGTCGTAGTAAGGAGGGTTGTTTATAAGTCTTGACTAAAGGAAATCCTACCTGACCCACCTAGAGGAACGTCAGGTTCCCTGAGAGTTCTCAGAGGAGGTTGTGGTGTCAAGTTTTCGTAGTTAAGAAGTCGCGAGTCGAAAGAAATATCATGTAGGTATGTACTGATGACCTTTTTGGTATCGAAACTGATCTGTCTGGAAACAACCGTTTCATTACAGAGACGAAAAATTATTCGACAGATCCGACCTAGTAGTTTTTTCGTTCTCTCAAGGTCTTTGTGTAGATAAAGACGAAATAACTGATACGGTTTCGGAAACTGACACACCTAGTGTTATTTGACACCTTTTAAGACTTTCTCTACCCTTATGGTCTGGTGGATTTGACGGAGAACTCTTTGGATATAGTCCAGTCCTTCGTTGTCAATCTTGACCTGTACCTTGTTGTCTGACCAAGGTTTATCCTTTTCCTCATGTAGTTCCGACATATAACAGTGGGACGAATAACTTGAATATACGTCTCATGTAGTACTCTTTGCGACCCGACCTTCTTTGTGTTCGACCTTAGTTCTAAAGACCCTCTTTATAGTTAGTGGAGTCTATACGTCTACTGTGGTGGGAATCCCGTCTTTCACTTCTCCTTGATTTTTCGGAGAACTACTTTCACTTTCTCCTCTGACTTTTTCAACCGAATTTCGAGTTGTAAGTCTTTTGCTTCTAGTACCGTAGGTCAGGGTAGTGAAGTACCCTTTATCTACCCCTTTGTCACCTTTGTCACAGTCTGAAATAAAACCCCCCCGAGGTTTTAGTGACGTCTACCACTGACGTCGGTACTTTAATTTTCTGCGAATGAGGAACCTTCTTTTCAATACTGGTTGGATCTGTCGTATAATTTTTCGTCTCAGTAATGAAACGGTTTTTTCCAGGCAGATCAGTTCCCATACCAAAAAGGTCACCAGTACATACCTACACCCTCAACCCGACACTTCTTTCGACTCGTGGTTTCATAACTACGAAAACTTGACACCACAACCTCTTCTGAGAACTCTCAGGGAACCTGACGTTCCTCTAGGTTGGTCAGGTAACACTTCCTCTGTTCAGGACCCACAAGTAACCTCCCTGACTACGACTCCGACTTTGAGGTTATGAAACCGGTGGAGTACGCATCTCAACTAAGTAACCTTTTCTGGGACTACGACCCTCCCTAACCCCCGTCCTCCTCTTCCCCTGTTGTCTCCTACTCTACCGACCTACCATAGTGGCTGAGCTACGTGTACTCAAACCCACTTGAGACCCTCAACCACTACCTGTCCCTCCGGACTGTACGACACTACTAAGTACCCCAGCGTTTCTCAGCCTGTGTTGACTCGTTGACTTGACTTGACTCCAACCAGTATTGAAAAGAAGATTCCTCGTTCCAATTCTTGACTATAAAGTCACATTCAGGGTTCGGACCTAGGGATAAGAACCCAAAGGGAACACCGAGACAGTCATTTCTTAGACGGACGTCCCACCCATCTGGACCCGAGCTAGGGACCCAACCCTTCTAGGGGACCTCCTCCTTTACCGTTGAGTGAGGTCATAAGAGCGGACCTCTTAGGGGTACCTGCCTCCTCGGACCGCCCGACGTCACGTGCCACAGTATTGCTCAGCCTGTACTAACTCGCTGATTCGTGTCGTGGGTTCGGACCTTCTTTGGGTCGAGTTCTGTCAGTCCTTCTTCCTCAAGGGAGATAGAGACTCCCACAAGTCGGAAAACCTCGATAAGTCCGGAAGTTGACTAACCTACTCCGGGTGAATAAAACCCCTTAGGGGATTAAGGATTGATCCGGTTAAGACGTCAACTTTCTGGCTGGGGGAGGTGGGCCGGAGGAAGTTTTCGCGGGACACTGGGCGGACTAATCCTGATGTAAAGGGTTCCCGGGGCCCCTGTGGCCTAGCGCAGAGGGAGGGGAAAGATAAAGAAGAGGGGCGGTCCAGGGCGGGGAGACCCGCACGGTCGGTTACCGCGTGGGAGGAGAACGACGCCGTGATTGTCCTGCTCCCGCCCTTGCAAAGTCGTCGGCGCCCCCGGCCGGGACACCGGACGCGAAGTAGAAAACTTAGGCCCGTCGTCTAAGCGGCGGCGTTGCGCCGGGTTCGATTGAAAAAAGTTCTCAGTCCTGAGCAACTGCCTCAGAGTGATCAGTTCTCGTCTGCATTTCTCTCCATTATAATATTATAATTAGAGAGGGGCGCCGACGGCGGGCCACGTCAGAAGTCCGGCGAGAACGTCTACCACTTAGACGACGGCTTGGAGCTCTCAGGCCACTGAGCCGTCCTCTTCTACCGCTGGCACACCCTGCTCCGACTCCACGCGCGACCCCTTCGACCGCCAAGACCTCGGGCCCGGTGCCGCTCTGGGGCGACCGCCCTCCCCTCCGCCACCGACGCCCCTAGTTCCAGCTCGGGCCAGGGCCCTAACCCCGGCGAACCATACGCCAGCGCTGAGGCAAGACCCAAAAAAAACGCCTATCACCCAATTAACTCCGTTTCTCAACCGATTGAGTGTCACGACTCAATTGACGGAACTTAAATTCTTTTTTTTTAATAAAAAAAGTGTCGTTCTACCTTAGCCCCTCCTTCAAGAGTTCTACAGGTGTCTTCTCTAGTAGGTCGCGTGTGCCGACGACCTGTCACTTTAGTTCCACCCGTCACTTCGGGGGAGAGGGACGGGCGCCGGGGGGCGTGTGCCGTCCGGGACCACGAGAGTGCAGCAGGGGTCGGAGCGAGCCTCTCCACACCCCTGACGCCAAAGGAGGAGTCTGGTCTTTTTCTCTTTTGATTCAAAATTTTCCCTCCCCCTCTCCCGGCCCCACCCTCTCGTCCGGACTCTCTTCCTTAACCGACTGACGACAAGGGTCGAACCAGAAAGGTCATAAGGAGAACTCTCCGACAGAAAATTCTTTGGGGGTAAAATGTCTACTCGTTTGACTCCGATTTTCTCCACAAAAACAACAACAACAAAACACAAAATGACACCATTCTATTCCTCGGACATTCCTTTCCGTCTTGGACTTCGGGCACACACGAGTTGAGTTTCAGACCGAAAAAGGGAAATGATGTTGACGAATGGGACCTCCAAAGGGCAGCCCGGAGGACAAAGCTGGAAATGACCGACACCTGTCAGTCCGACTCGTAAGTCTCTCGGAAACTCGACTCACTTTCCCCACGTCCTCCCAAGGAGGCCGGCGGACCTATTCCACGAGGTTAATTCACCGGGAGTCTATTCGACTCCATTCCGACTCATAAAGGAAGGTAAGTGGGAGTAGGGTCTAGTACTTCTCACTTCACAACGCTCAGTGGGTGCTTGAGGTCCGGTACTTCCTGTTCTAGTTTCTCTTGTCGCTCTTCTAGTTTCACTTGTTCTGGGACGGCATGGACCACAGGTTGCAGTAGCTCCACACACACATACACCTCCCCTTCTCCCCAGTCACCCCGAACCTCTGTCGGACGGTAACCCCTTTCTCACCCACCCGGAGAACTCCGGATTTAACGTACATCCTAGATTTGGAGAATCCAAGAGGAGGGGTGACATTCAAAAGTCCCCTTATATGTCCGGACTTTTCCGTAACCTTCGAAGCACAAAGAAAAAGATGACCCATAAAAACGAGTCCCCTATCTACTCGAGACACGTCCCTTCGTTGTGGACTCGTCTCTAGTGTGATTAGAAGGCTAAATAATTGGCATGGAAATGACCCGAGCCCCGATCCGACTCCTCACTCCATCCCTACCACTCGGGACCCTCACAACTCCAACAGATCCGGGGTCTTCACGACCCGAGACGTCTCATGTCCCCCCGACTCGTTCCGGAGAACTATACTCGTAGAAGGAGAAGGTCGAGGATCTACAACTAGGGTTGCTGGTTCTCCTTCTGCCACGTTTGTAGCTAGATCTGAGGGTCTCCTTCCCGTTCACACGCCAGTAGTTTTGGAGGTGTGCCGTCCACTCCGACCGAGTTCTCCCCTCACGTCTCCGACCCCCACACACCCTGTCCTGAGCCCTCGGACGGACTCCTGTCGCTGACTCCGACGTGGACCTTAGGAAGACGTCTGGATGAAGGACGGACACTAACCGAACCACCTACGGCTTTTCGACTTCGGCCCTCTGAACCACCACTCACCACAGGGACTCGGGTCCGCCCGGGAAAGGTCGGTCCAAAGAGGGTGACGACTCGGCTCGGGGACCGGGGCCGAATCCAGTGACACCCAGAACTTGCAAACGTCTCGACGGACGGGAAACTGAGAACACAACGGGTCAGGACACCGAGAGGAAAGTGAGACCTGTGGACAGGGGGTCAGTGAATCCATCCGAACGCGACCCTGTCTCGACTCCGAAAGTACGACACAGGGGTCCCACACTTGTTTCTGAGGATAGACTAGGACCTCTGGGACGGGTGGCTCATGCTGAGCGCCCACTTCCGGTACCTCCACCTGCTCTCTGGGTGCCTCGTCATGTCACTGTAGCCCCCGGACCTATTCGTCTAGGTCCTCCACTCCCTCCGGGCCGCGGAGCCACCGGGTCGCGACGAGGAGGGCACGGAGAATGGGAGCGTCGGAGATCCCTCCGTCCCTTCGCCGGTACCTTGTCAAACCTTCTGACTCGAGACCTCCCAGACTTGTTGAACGAGTCCTAGAGTCTGCCAATCCCGGTCTCGGTCCTGGCCTCGAGTCCGAGGACAAGAATCTGGCAGGAAGACGGGGCAGGACGACAAGACCCTCAGGTGGCGGTCGGAACCACCCTCACTCGCAAGACACAGGAGACCTACACCCCGTTCCTCTGCCGGCACAGGGACTCAACTCACCCTCCCGATGTCTATCCCAATCCGTCACCCTCGGGTGTCCCAAGGGACAGGAGTGGGTCCAGAAGAAGGACCGTCGATCACCTCCGGTAACAGGACGGTTACTTGGTGTTCCTCTTCAAACTCTTGAATCCCTAGGTCGGGGGTTTCCCGCACGACTACATGCCCGGGGGTCCATGCCCCTTCTGGGACGACCGGGCCCGGACACGACGCGTCTGGTTCCACTCACGGAACCCTTCCTACCCCCCTCTACCCGTCCTCGACTTTGAGTCGGCCCACCCGAACTTAACTTCCCCGGAGAACAGCGCGGAAACCGGACTAAGACAGTGGGGGGGGGTGGGGTCCGGTGGAAGGACTTCGACCGGCCGGGGGTCGACCACGTCTACAAGTAGCCCCTGCCACGGTTCGATCAGGCCCTGCGGAAACGTGACCGGTTCCTCTTTCGCGGCAGGTAGTAGAAGTAACTACTCGACCTGCGGTAGCCGTGGTTCGCCACTCCCCACGCCCCAGGGTGGTCAAACCCAGACCTAGGGGCGAGAACGTGGGACGAACGGGGCCCTACGACCGTCGAGACAGGCACACGAACCTGAAGGATTACAAGAAGACTGATCGAAGGGACGAAGCAAAGAAAAGGGGGTGGTAGGAAAGAGGATTGTCCACGGTCGTCCAAGGGGAGTCTCGAAGTGAGTGGCCGAGGGGGTCGGGGAGTGCGTCCGTCTCGGACGAAAGGGGACGGCCCGGAGGGACGACGAGGCACCGTATTAGCGACCCGAACGGTGCCGGAGGTCCCGGGGACACAACCACGGGGCCGAGGGGAGGTAGGAGTGGGGCAGGGACGGGAGTGGAGGGGCGGCGGGGACCGAAGGAGGTCCGCCGGGGGCAAACGTCCGGGTGAGCAACCGTCTCTAAGCGGTGGACGAGAAAAGAGAGACCTTACACGAAAAGGAAAAAGGGACTAGAGGTGACCAGCCAACGGGTCGCTACACAAAAGTCGGAAGTCTAGAGTCGGACTCCCTGTAAAGGAGTCCCTGTCGATGGACCCGGGGGACAACATACGGTTCAGACCCGGTCTAGGACATAAGGAAGACTTAAAATCGAGTCAAACACTACCGTGGAAGTAGTCCCCACGTCCGGTCCGTCGCCCAAAACGAGTGACGAGACAGGAGTCAAACCGTGGACTCGGGTCCTCGAGAGTGGAGACTGTGGTAAAGACACGACCAGGGACCCGACCCCTGGGGGTCCGACTCGCCCTGAGGAGAGTCGGGGCCCTACCCAACCCAACCCGAAGGCCACCACCTTGTCCCCTCCCGCGGGGGACTCGACACCGGAGTGGTCACAGAGGAAACCCCGGGTCGAAGCTGTCACTCTTCCGGCCCCTGGCCCTCCACGTCTCCTGGTACGACCTCGACGACTTGGTCGACCTGCCGAAGGTCGGGTTGTGGGTTCACTTCCACTCACAACAGAAGTGTCCCCTTCTTCCCCGCGACTCCAGGCCCTAGAGGACAGCAAAGTGACCGCGCCGAGTTCAATCTCCGCCAGAACTCATAGACCACGGCAGAGTGGACTGGGCCCGGCGGAGGAACGGACAGCCCCGGCACGGACAGCGGTCAGAGACTTCGAGGGAGAAGTAAGTTCGTCGGTGCAGAGGAGGAGTCCAGTAGCGCCGGTGGTTGTCTCACCTGTAGAACCTAGGGCGGGACGAGGCGAGTCCGGCGGACCTGGCGTTCTAGCTCAAGGGGTACGGGTTGCTCCTCCGGGCCCGGTCTTAGTACGTCTAGGTGAGGGCCTTCTACTTGCAGTCCACCCTTTTCAGGGCTCGCTCCGCGACTCTGGAGTCCCCGCCGTCTCGGCAGGGTCAGGAGGAGCATGACTCGAAGGGGCCCGAAGGGGAGAGGGAGGTGGAGGGTAAGTGCGTCGCGACAGGGGTGTCGCCGGAGGCAAAGAGGGTCCACGGACTGGACTGTGTCTTGGAATAACCCCGGACCCTAGGAATCGCAAGTGGACGTGTGTGTGGGGACGGGGGCCCTAGCCTTCCGCTCGACCGGGTCCGGCAAAGGACCGGAGGGGGCGACGGTCCCCGGTCCGTCTGGACCCAAGTCTAGACACACTGGCAGGCGTCCACCGTATTCGGAACCAAAAGAAGGACCCTGAACCCCCACTCTCGACGTTGGAGGACTCCAACACTATTACAGTCCACGTCACGAACCGCGTCCTCCCCTCAGCCACGTCACGACGCGACCACGTCCGGGACACGACGGACTCTCTGTCAGCCTACCGACAGAAGACAGAGGTACTGGAAGACGAGGGGGGTCTGACCTAGGACCCCAGGTCCACGTAGAGCTTCCGACCTCTGTGCTCTTTACTGAACCAGTTTGGATGAGACTGGAGGGAGGGAGTACGGAGGGGGGACGGGACACGTCTCCCTGCCTCCCTGCTCCGGGTCACCCCTTCCCTGAGCGGACACTAGGCCCGCTCAGCTGGAGCGACGGACTCCCTCGCACATCCCCTGTCGACGAGAAGGACGGGGGGAGGGACATTCAGTGACTCAGAGCGGGGTGGAGGGGTGTCAGGACTACACTTGATGCTCCTTGACCGGGCGACATGCCTACTGAAGTTACCCCGGGTCACGTTCCGTCACACACACCTCCGCCACTCACACCCGGCGCCTCCCACCCGCGAAGTATGGTGGAGGCACGAATCCGACCACCTCCGCCGGCTCCCACCCCGACTCTTCCACCTCCGGAGGCGCTCGACCCGACCCCGAACCCCTCCCCGGGTTCTCGGACAGACAAGACCCCGCACCCCTCCCCGGGTCTCGGACAGACAGACAGACCCCCGACCCCGCACCCCTTCCTGGGTTCTCGGACAGACAGACAGACCCCCGACCCCGCACCCCTTCCTGGGTTCTCGGACAGACAGACAGACGCCCCGACCCCGCACCCCTCCCTGGGCTCTCGGACACACAGACAGGACCCCCGACCCCGTACCCTTCCCTGGGTCTCGGACAGGCAGACAGACCCGCGTCCCGTACTAGCGCGACGCGTCTCCGCGGTGCCTCGAGTGGGTGCTCCTGATGTACCTCCCGTAGGACCTTCACGTCCGGTTCTTCTTCCGGTTGGACGTCATGATGCGGATCCCCGGAGGACGACCGTTTGGACGTGTTATTTCCTACGAAGACAAGGACGGCGGACAGACAGAACGGAAGGGACCCGGAACCCATCTCCTCATCCCAACATACGACCTCCGGGAAGGGACCCACGACGACGACCTTTGGACTCGCTCGGTACCCGGAGTCTGGTCAACAGTCCCGTCCCGGGGGACCGTCCCTACCCACACGCGGGGTCGACGAGGGACCCCAGAGGACCGGAGGTCTGGGGAGACTGACGTGTGAGGGGTGGGGCGGAGAGTCAGACTCGAAGACTTTTAAGAACAATTGGACGTCGAGTGGACTCCCCGGGTGTGTCTTCGGTTTGATCACAAAGGGAAGGAAAACTTAGAACCACGAGACCGGGAGCTGGAACGAAGGACCATTTCGGTCCGGGACCCGGAACCGAGGGACCAAGGACCGACGGTTCGGAAGACAAACAGAGGTGCAGGACCAAGCGACAACCGGGTAAAGGAGGGCGACTTTTTACTCGAAGTTCGTCTAGGTGACTCTCGGGAAGATCCGGATTGGGGCGAGTGCGACACAGGAGAGGGAGGGGGCCAGGACGGGGGTCGGGACGGGCACTGCGGGGTGCAGGACAGTCTCGGGAAATGGTAGAACGACCAGTAGACGGACGGTGGGTGGGTCGAGACGGCGGACTTTCGACTGGCCCACCAAGTGCCGACCGACTCCCGAGCCGGACCCGGTGTACGAAACGCCTAGAATGCGTATTAACATAGACCAATTAGAGTCGGTGGTCATCCCGTCGGGATAAAATACCTACGTAGACTCGTCGACCCGGTTCTGGTGTGTTGAGAATCTACCGTATCGGTCCTAAGTTTGGATCCTCACTCGTGTTTCGGATGACACAACAGCAATCGTCCAAACTGAGGGAGGGCGGGGGAGTTTGTCGGACCATTTTGTCGTTGGGAAACTCTTGCGGGGTAGCCGAGAGTGAACGGGGGACCGTTCTCGGGGAATGGGAGAAAAAGGTAGGGGAGACTCTCCGGCACAGGTGTTAGGGTCTTGACGACGGCGGACGGTCGTTCAGGCCTTCGGGGAGGGAGAGGGTGACGGCGGTCGGACTCAGTCCCCCGTGGGGGCGACGCGCGAGGAACCACTAGCCAGGGTGACTGAAGGTGTGGGGGGTGGGGGTGGTAAGGTCTCGTCGGGGTCGTGTCGGAGACTACCCCGACAGGGAGAGGACCCGCAGGGGTGGGCTCACTCCGGAGTCCGAAGAGTGGGGACTGGAGCCTCGGGGGTAGACATTTACCATGGACCGACGGAGGGAGTCGCCCGACTCACGTGACTTCAGGGCGCGGACGACTCCCGACCACCCCCGGGAGGTAAGTAGTCCGGACCCGGGTGGTCCGGGACCGACAGTGCTTGTCCATTTGGTCCAGGGAAAAGTGACTTCTATCACTCAGTCTCGGTCCGGAAGGGGCGGTGCCTCGGTCGGCTGGAACCGCAGTGTGGGACTTGGTCTGAGGCACGAGGGGGGTGGTGGACGTCTTCCACCCTCTCCTTCGCCCGAGGGGTAGGCGGAAGAGGGTCCTTCGTCGAGGACTACGACCGAAATGAGTCGGACAAGTGACCTCCCCTCCCACACCAAATCTTATTTCTAGAGTAAAAAAGAAAAATTGTTTTTTATTAAAGTACCTCCGGTTTGGACCTCTGCTGAAACACCCACCTCGAGGGAGGGCACCACTTCAACGAATCCGGTCCGACCCTTCTTCGGGAACCAAGCGTCCAGACGCTCTTGTGGTCGGAACCCCCACTGCACCCGATGTTATCGGATCTTGGTCCGAACAAAGTAACTGTATTCGATTGTTGTCTTGTTCGGTCTCTTTGCACCTTACAAATATGGGACAAGCCTCTTCGTCGAGTTCTCTCACGTTTCTACTCGTCTTCCCGACTTCCACCCCTACTGTCCGACCCGTTGGACGTCCTCGACACGCGTCTCGTCGGTTGGACCGCCCCTGTGCTCCACGGGCCGAAAGCACACGTCTTGTCTCCGTCGGTCAAGCACATATAAATAAACGTAGAGTAGATATGTTGTTCAATAAATGTCTATGTTTGCCTTGGTGTCGTTTTGACGATATTTTGGCTAGTCGGGGAGGACTGCCGTTGAGGAGGGTTGCGGGTGCCGGTTCGCCGCCCCGACCTCGGACCGACACCTCGTCCGGTCGACTCATGGACCCGGAGCCGGTTCCCTTTATCGACCCCTAATACCGAAGTCGTAAGAGGGTCTCGTGTAAGGACTCACGACTGTTGCACCTCGGGAGTGGCGGGGGTGGGTCGGGGTGGGCGCCGCCGCCCCCTTCCCCCGGACACTCCCCCCGCCCGCCCGTCGGTGGCAAGGGACAGAAGGACAGGGATCTCACAGACGGCCTGGGGCCCGACCGTCCTCGTGGGTTCACCTACCCCTCCTGTGACCGGACCCCGACGAACGACGGGACGACCGACGACAAACCGTCGACCTCCACCGTTCTCGACGACCGCGACGGTCCCTCGCAAGCGTCGCCCCCTTGTCCTCGGCCGGGTCCCGACTGCCCCTTGTCCAGAATCTTTCGTAGAGGGTCGAGGCACGACCCACCTCATCCTGGTAGTCGCGACTCACCTCGACCCCCTCTTCGTCGGCGGAGAGGAGAGAAACCGGAGCCTCGACCACTTCCCTCCTGGCCCGGTGCCGGCTCTTTTCCACGGGTCGGAACCAGGGACCGACGAGCCTCGGCCCACGTGCGCGGGTCCCCGAATGGGGGTTCCGGGTCCCCGGGGCTCCGGAGTCGCCCCCTGTCGGAACCCCGAGCGACGTCCGGACCAAGGACCCCGCCGAGCGAGGAGGGTCACAGGACGCGTCTGCGGAGACGAACCCTAACCGCGAGGGACGGAGTGACGACTGAGGCCCCCACGTTCGGGTGCCCCACCGTCCCCCTCTGGTCACCCGCCCGGGCCCGCAGTCCCTAGTGTCACAGCCGGAGCGTGTGTGGAGACCGGTGTACACGTGTTGTGCGTGTGTGTGTGTGGTGGGAGCCCAACCGCCGCGTGAGCGAGAGACTGTGTGCGTATAAGTGAGTGAGTGTGTGTGTGTGTGCCAGTGTCTCACTTAGGCTCAGAGAATAACGACACGTCCCCACCCCGCGGCCCCTGTCAGTGAGGTGCTTCTGGCTCTTGTCGTGGTAATGGTGCTACGGGCGTGTCTCGTCTTCGTGGACGACGTCCCTCACGGACGCCCGCTCTCCCGGCCCCGAGTCCCCCGACGTTCCCGGCTGCCCGTCGCCCGTCCCCGGACGGTTGCCGTCACGGTCACCCGTCGAGTGGTGCCCAGCAGAAGGAGGTCCTCTAGTCCGTCGTGCAAGTGGTCCCGCTACATCTCTTTCGGCGGCCTCCACTTCCCGTCCTAGGTCCGGTGGCAGAGGAGACGTCGTCCCCCTCCTCGGGACTGACCGACCCCCACGACCCGCCGGTGCACATGGCTGGCTGGGGGGAGGGCACTCCACCTGGGCCCGTCTCGGCCCGAACCTATGGGCCCAGTCCCGTCGGCACGGGAAGCCGGTCTCGGGGAGACGTCTGGCGGTGGTGGGGGTGCGGGCATGGATGAGGGAACCCCCTGACGCGTGTCTACCGCTTCGTCCGCGGGTCGTCCGGGGGGTCACGGCAGCTCTCGACGTCGAACCGACGCGAGGTAGCTAGTTTCGGCCGGGCCTCGTTCTACCGTTTCAGCGGGTGGACTCCCCTCCAGGTCTACTAGTGAGACCCGGGGCCACCCCGGTCTGCGGGACTCGTAGAGTCCACACCTACCCAGGTGGTTTGGGGCTCGTCGTCGGGGTAGCGACCCTGGGGGCCGGATGTAGGGGAGACGACTCGGGGGTCAGGGCTCCGCCGACCCCGTGCCGACGTTACCACCGACACCGGACTCATCTGACTCCCCGGGGTCCGGAGACCACGTCGGGGGGTTCGGTCGGTAACGACCCGTCAGGGTGGGTTTCATGGGGGTGGTCGACGTGTGGGGGTACCGACTAGTGCCCCTGGGACGCCGTGAGTGGAGTACCCCCTAGAGTACGTCGTCCTACCGGTACCACCAGTCCTCGGGCTAGACCTCCCTTCCCTCACCCCCCCCAGACACAACTCCCGTGGGTGGACAGGTGAGTAGGATGGTCATAGACGGGACCCACGGAACCGACCTGTGGCAACCCGATGATCTTTATGTCTGCGCTTATGTTGTCTGGTCCTTAGGCGGGGGCTCTTCGATTGTCAGCCACCGCCCTCTCCGTTCCCGATTCATTTGTGTCTTCCTCGGCACACTGATGTGTGGCACTGTCCCCGGTGCCCCTGGCCTACCTGATGCACGGTACCCTGCGTTCCCCGGACTGTCTACTCCCCAGTCGTCTCCGGAGAAACTCTTTCACGAAAACCTTGCCTCCGGACTTCCTACTCTGACCCTCTTTCTTGTAAGGGTCGTCTCCGTCGTCCCTCCTTCCTCGGTGGTCTCCCCCTACTCCACCCGGTCAAGGTCCCACGACCTGGAGCCCCGGGTTCGTGTCTCGCGTCTTCCTCGTCCTCACCCCTCTTCGCAGATCTTCGTCCGTCCCCGGCTCAGATCGTCGAACCGACTCCGGGCACCAGGGTTGCTCCTCACAAACGTCATTCCTCCGACCCTATTCCACGACCCACGCCCCTCGCACCTCCTCCGTCCACCTGACCTCCGTCCCGGTGGCCCAGTTACGCCCGGGGTGTACGGGTAGCGCGACCGGACGCGGGGGCGGGACGGGGTCGGGGTGAGTGGAAGAACGAGTGATCCTTCGACCGCCGGTGTCGGTCGGGCACCCACTTCAACAGATACCACAACCGGTCGTCCAATTCTATCGGCGACTGGACCCACTCCTCCCTGTCCCAACCCAACTCGGCCCGTCCGCCCGGACTCGGCCCGGCCGGTGAGCCCCACCCCGTCGACATCCTTCCCCCCGGGGCTCGCCCGGTGAGTGAAACTACAAGGCCTGGTGCCGCGAGTCCGGCCCGAGACGTCGGCCGACCCGGTCTATCACCGGAGGTAACTCGCGCCGTCGTCGACGCCCTAGAAACGACCCCCGGATCCCGGTCCTCTTCCCCCCTCTCCACTGTAATCTACGGGGGATGAACCGGTCCCATTTGTTTCCCTCACTCTGTCCCCTCTGGGGAAAATAGACCGATCTGGAGTGACGAGTTGGTCGACCCACTGGGGTCTGGGTTGTCCGGGAGACGGGAGGTGTGACGACAGTGATAGTAGGTACCCCTGTTCAGTGTCGTCCCCGACCCCGGGCCTAGGAAGGTCTGTTCGACCGGGTCGGAGGATCTCGAGGGTCCTTTCCCGGCTCTCTGGCAGAAAAAATCCCGAACTGAGTTTTGGACTTATAAGTAACCTTCCCGACTACGACTTTGAGGTTATGAGACCGGTGGATTACGCTTATTGACTGAGTGACCTTTTCTGGGACTGCGACCCTTTCTGACTCCCACTCTCCTCTTCCCCTGCTGTCTCCTACTCTACCAACCTACCGTAGTGGTTGAGCTACCTGCACCCAAACTCATTTGAAGCCCTCAACCACTACCTGTCCCTCCGGACCGCACGACGTCAGGTACCCCAGTGCTTCTCAGCCTGTGCTGCCTCCCTGACTTGACTTGACTGAGTTTTGGACCCGGAGGTCCGGGATCGTGGTGGTGTCTTGCTTCCGACTGGACACATCCGAAACCTCAAACCCCGAGTGGACCGACAAGAGGAGGAAGGGAAACGACAGGTTCTTGTTGAAGAGGTTGTGGTCCTTCCAGTCCTTCGGTCGTTACTGGGTGTCAGGGTCGACGACAACGACGACGTCCGAGGCGGGGAGTGGTGGACGTCCCCCGTCGTGACTGTTCGGTCCGGTTCGGTCCCGGTGTCTAGGGCCCGCAGTGGTAACCTTGACCCCGTGACCCTGGCACTATCTCCAGGTCCTTGGGGAAAGGGTCAGTAAGACGTCTCACCCGTCCCGGATCCGGTAAGGACCCGGACCTGTGGTCGAGGGTGGGTGACGGGTGGTGGGAGGACCGGAGGGGGGTCGGACACCGGAGTGAGTGGTCTCGACCGTGACAAGCACATCCGGGTGCGGAGCCCCTCGTCCACCTCTTTGTGTAACGGGTCTTCAGGGGGGTTCCGTTTCGACTCGTCGACAAAGTCCGCGGCACGGGGTCGATGTTCCGTCTCTACGCCCTGGACCCTTGGCTCCGGTTTCAGGGACCGGACTGGGGAAGGGGTGGGTCGAATGACCCGAGGATCACACTAGGGTTGGTCTGACGTGGAGAGATCTTCCGACCTGCACCCGACGACCGGAGGGGCCCGGGGGTCGGAGGTCGGGGTCATCCCCGACCACAAGTCTTCCTTAAGTGGCGCAGGACGTCCCGCGGACACCTCGGTGATAACGAGGTCCCGATTCTGTCGCCTGTCCGGGGTCGAGGGTTTCGGTCGTCGACGATTCAGACCCGTCTAATAAAGGTCCTGAGTCAGAATAGTAGACATTTGACCCCTGTTAATATAGATAGACTGTCACTCACTAGAACTCCTTTAATTTACTGTTGTACATGCCCTTTACGAATAATTTCACCTCAAAAAGAGAAGAGTCGGTGACTATGAGAGTCGCTTCACCGTCTCTAGACTGTTGAACACGTCTGAATCTTATGGGTCTCAACCTTCACGGGATTTCCCCGGCAGAGTTTTGGGAACCAAATCATGTGTTTGACTCCGGGTCTCCCTTTTCCACCGAACCACCACCCCCATACTAGGGTCCCATCGATGACGAAGGTCCGACACACTGGAACCCGAGGAGCTTCTTGAAGAGACACGGGCACGCAGGGGTAAACATTGTGTCTCGATTGTTAGGTTCAGGAGGGATCCGACTGGGGCGTCCCTGCGGTACTCTCCCCGTCCTCGCGGCCCGGACTTCTCCCGACACGAGTGTCGACGCCACGGTCGGGAGTCGGGTCACGGGCCGTGCCGACGTACGTACAGGTAGACGACTTACTTGCCAAGGATTCGGACCGTCCGTCGTGTTCAGGGACCCCCTGGGAGCGAAGGTTCCAAGGGTCCAGACCAGGTCTTGAAGGTACTGTAACAGGATCGACCCCCGCTGTCCGTGGACGTAGACCAGGACAAAGTGAAAGTAGTGTCTTACAGTGACACCTGTACGCGTGTACCATCCTTCCCCTTCGGTTCCTTTCGGGAGACGGTGCGGACGCGAGTGGAGGGTCCACGGGAGGGATCTCCTCCGCCCGACGGTCGGAGAGCCACAAGGTCCCTTCCGGCGGGACCCCCGAGACCCAGACTCGTGGGAAAACGTGTGACTTACCCCCGACTTCACTCTCCGCCGCGAAAAATGTCCCGTGACCGACCACTTGTACCTCGGGGAAGGGTCGCGACCCGTCAGAAAAAAAAAAAAAAGTACAATTGACGAATTAAATACACACAACCCGGGTGGTGGGGATGGGAACGTCCCTAGTGGTACCGTGGTGCACGGTGTGCTTCGGTCGGAGAGACCACTGTGGATCAGGGGAANCCCGACGGTCGGAGAGCCACAAGGTCCCTTCCGGCGGGACCCCCGAGACCCAGACTCGTGGGAAAACGTGTGACTTACCCCCGACTTCACTCTCCGCCGCGAAAAATGTCCCGTGACCGACCACTTGTACCTCGGGGAAGGGTCGCGACCCGTCAGAAAAAAAAAAAAAAAAGTACAATTGACGAATTAAATACACACAACCCGGGTGGTGGGGATGGGAACGTCCCCAGTGGTACCGTGGTGCACGGTGTGCTTCGGTCGGAGAGACACCAGCCTCGGGCCCTGCATTCGGACGTGTGAGGTGCGGATTCGTACCAACTCTGTCGTTCCTTTGAGACCGGTCTCCACTGTGGATCAGGGGAACGAGTAGTCCAGACACATATCGCAAAGTACATAGTGGGGTCTCCATATTGTAGTCCTGCCCGACTTATCGTTGGCAGAAGAGGACGTAGTAGGGTGGGCGAGGTGGTCATGGTGATGGAGTGCAGAGTCATTCTAGGGTTTGGGTGTTCCACTGTGAGCCCCCTCCGTCCAGGTGAACACAAGTTCTTGCGGGGGGAGGGTCCAGACCTTCGGTCCCACCTGCTATAGGGGGTCCGAAAAGTCACCGACCCGTCGGAAGGTTAGCGAAATGGCTATAATCAAGTAAATTAGTAGTGTTATTGTGGATACTTCAAATATGACAATAATAGGGGAAAAAATTCCAACCCTGGAACTCCGTCTCGGTTCAATTCCTTGAGTGCGTTGTGATGGATTTCACCGTCTCGGTCCGAAACTTGGGGTCCGTCGGACCGCAGGATAAAGGTCGGAACGGAGAACGAACCGTCACTTGCAAGCGACTGCAAGTAGAAAGTCTTATTTGTCCACGTGTCTGCCTACTTGTTTCTTCGTGCCGCGTCGGGCCGAGTGACCTGGCGCCCCTTCTCGACATGAGTCAGGTCGGGAGACGGAGTCTGTGCGACGGCGGGCCCTGCTCTGGGCCGAGAGGGTCCTTCCCGTCGCCGTACCAAGGGGTCAGTGGACGACGGGGACCCACGGCCTCCCCCCTAGTGAGTGGAAGACTCGCGTTGCACCAGGGGTAGAGGTTCCCTTACTGTTCGTCTCCCTTCTGGGGCGACTCGGGGTGGTACTCGCTCGGGTCCTCCCTCGTCTAGGTGCAGAGGTCGGAGAGAGGTGAGTCGTCCCGGGGGGTCCTGAGTGAGAGGAATAACAGGTCCGCTGTCCGACGACGGTGGGGGGCCGAGGCCTCCCGGACGACCCTCGGGGGTCGGGGAGGGTCCTCGAGGTCCCGTTCTCGGTGCTCCTTCTCCTCGGAGACAGGGCGGTACGACTACGGCCCCGTCCCTGTAGGTCCGTACGGTGCACGACTTTTTTGTGTGTTTCCGGCGAACGTACTCGTCGGTGGGAACCGGCGCGTGGACGAATCTTTACACCGTGGACCTGGGAGGGACGCGAGGGCCACCGGTGCCACGGGTGGGAGGACGGACGGAGGGGGTCCCGGAGGTTCCTGGGGACACTCCCCACGTGTCTCGTTACCCCGAGACGAGGAGGTGTGGGGTGAAGGTTTCTGGTGTGTGAAAAAAAAAGGAACCCTCGGTCAAGGTCTGAAACACAGTCGGACAGGCGGATCCCGATTTGAAAGGAATTACTGTCCCACTCCGCGACCGACCCAAGGGAAGTCGGTGGCCGTCCGGGCGAGGTAGTCCCACAGACCGACGGTCCCCTCTTTCGAACCGACGGTCCTACGCGGGGTTACTCCTGTGGGGGTCCCCGCCACCGACCGCCGTGACAGATCGAACTGTCCTGCTCGAATCCTTTGAGTCCACCGCCTTCGGTTCGTCGACCCGATCCAGTTCTGGTAGTCCCGAAGAAGGATCCTTTACTCAGATTATAGGGCCCCGGACCTCTGTCTGTCCTCCGCTCCATTCTGTCTTCTCTCTCCGAGGAAGTCACTGATCATCGGAGGGTCTTCGTGTCCCGTGCCCGTAGGTTCTGGGTGGGAATCGAGACACGAGGTGCGAATTTCGACGACCCGAACGCCGCGACACACGAGTTATCGAGTCGGGACAGCTGAGAAACGCTGGGACTCCTGACGTCGGGCGGTCCGAGGAGACAGGTACCCCTAAGAGGTCCGTTCTTATGACCTCACCCGACGGCACGGGCGGAGCGGACTGACACCTGTTCAGGGATTTCGAGAAGAGACTCGGGAATCAGAGGAGGAGGAGGCTCCCTCTAGTGATACCGGAGGGAGTGAACCAGCACTACCACTCTACTCAAACGGGTAGCCCACTCGGACGGACCGTACCACTTCCATGTCTCTCGGGAGGAGTGCAATTCCCCGTCGGGCTCATATGGGTCGCCCGTCTAGTGTCCTAGACCTACACTCAGTTGGTTCTCCCTTCAAGTTGGACCTTTGAGTCCGTACTCCAAATTTACACCAGCCGGGTCGGAGTCCGGCCGACACTGGAACTCGGCCACTACAGGAACGGAGTCAAAGGAGTAGAGGACTACCTCCACCCTCCCTCCCTTTCGTCGACCTTCTCTGCGATCCCAGACCCTAGAGGTCCGGTATTGCCCTGGGACTACTTTGGGTGACCCGAGGTGACCCCTGGTTTCCGCCCTGACGCCCGTCCTCCGGCCCGAACCCTCCGTCTCCGCCCAGTGCCAATCTCCACTCCCCCGGGGTTCACACCTTGTCCTCTACCCCCCATGGCTCTCTCAGTCTCTCCTTCTCTCTTCCCCCCTTCGTTCTCGCCGTCTCACTTCTCCCCCTCTCGGTTTTTGTCTACGCCTCGCCCCTCTCTACCCCTGCTGCGCACCCTGTGTCTCCTCTTCTCGGGTTCCTTCAAAATTCAGGGCGCGCTCTCCGGGTCCAGACTGGACCTGTTCCCCTAGCCGTCTCAGGCAGGGCAGGCCCCGAGGCCGGGGCCCGCAGCCCGCCAGTGAGTGGCACGCCGCCGCCGCCGCGAGGCCCGCCGGGGCCGGTAGGTCGACGACGCGGCGCGGGGCGGGGCCGAGACGGGGCGGGCCGGGCCGCGGGGGGAGGCGGGCCCGGGCCTCGGCGGGGGTCGCGCGCCGGTGCAGTGTGCCCTGGACAGGCCTTGGGCCGCGCGGCGCGCGGCGCCCCAGCGCCCCCCTCGCCGCCGTTTCCCCGCGCGAAGGCGGAGCTCCGATACCCCCTGGGTCCTCCGACCGCGTGAAGGCGAGCCCGGCCTGGCCCCTGCCGCCGCCCCTCGCAGCCCGCCTTCACCCTCGGGGCACCCGTGGGCCGAGCCGGACCGACGCGCTCCCGCCTCCGTCGCCGGGGGCGTCCCTGGCGCTCGCCGGCCCCCTGAACCCGAACGCCCCGGTCCGGCGGCGAAGGAGAGAGCCCGCCGCCACGGCCGGCGCCGGCGTGCCCCCGCGCGAGCCGGCGACCTGCCGCGGCGGGGCCCGGCCCCAGGCCCACACGCCCCGCCCCCTGTCTGTCGACGGCACGAGGGCGAGACTCAGTCGGCCCGGACCGAGGAGGTACTCGGTCCCTTTCCTCTTCACGGACGGTGTCCCTCCCCGGATCGGGGCCCTTGGAGTCTTCTCCCTTAAAATAAGAATGAGTAGCTTAATAAAAATACGAAACCAAAAAGTGACCCTTGGAGTTCGGAAAACAGAGGTCCCGAACATTGGGAAACCTCAGGTTACGTGCCACCGGGCTGCAACGACGGGCCATTTGAGGTTTGGAACCCCTCGTCTCTGAGACACGAAGGCAGTGAAATCTGCTCCCGTCGTTTGTCATCGTAGCAATAATAACGTCAAATTGACTTGCAGATACTGCACGGTAAGTGAGACAAGCATGACAGAAGTGACTTAGGAGCCCAGACAGGGTAATTCCACCCCTGACAATCGAGTCCCAGCGTGTCTACCGTCTTCGGGCTAAGTTTGGACCCACAGGGACCTGGGTCTCATACACTCTCGTGGAGAGTGAACGTCCTATCACCTTTAGACCAAACCGTAAAGGTGAAAACGTAAGAAGAACCCCTTAGTCGGTCCTGGTATATTATGATCCTTTCCCCGTGAACCCACGGGGGAACCCATCTCTAACACAGCCCCCACCCTCAGAGGCTCGGAGACTGGGAGTAGACGAGGACGCCACCCAGGTACACAGTGACAATGACCCCCGAGGCTATCGTGTCCCGACAGTGCACGATGTGGTCAACGGGACAAGATGACGTGAGCGGGTGCAAACGGGAAGGATCTGGGGGTTGATGTGTCGCCTAGTTGAAAGGAGACTTTCAGGACAGACGGAGTAGGCGGTCCGGGAATCTAGACGACCCCGCGGGAGGACAAGGCGAAGGACTCAAGACTTCACCTTCGGGGTTGAATGAATGAAACATTTCCCTCCTTCTGTGAGTCCCTACGACGAAACCCTAGAGATTCTACGGGAGGGATGGATACGTTTAGTGAGGTAGTGTACGTTTCGTGAAGTGTTATATGTTTACTAAAGTGTTATTGTGTCAGTCGTAAGGGCGGTGATCCTCGACTCCTGACGACCGGTTGTCATTCCCCTACCCGTTCTGGGACGATCTTTGTGGTGTACGACGGAAGAGAGACGGGAAAGGATAGTGAGCCCAGTCTTAAAGGTAGTAATCTGAGGAATTACATGACCCCCAACCCTACTGTGACCTTTTACCAGTACTCGGTCTTCTCGGGTAGATCTCAAGTCACCCCCTTGGTCTCTCTCACACCGACAAATTTTACCACTCAAGGTAGACGGTCCCCAAAGGCCTACATCTGTTCATTCTTTTCTCTTTACATCTTTATAGAAATTTATATAGGCGATCAAATTTGAGTACTGTTCCTCCTACTAATCTCCATAACTCTCTACATATATATATATATATACGGGTACATATTAACACTCATTTATTTTTGATCTCTTTTAGTTCAGAAGGGTCCGCCAGGTCACCCAACTCAGTGTGCGAAGGTCACGTCCCCGTACCCAAATTAGGGACCAGTCCCTTGATTCTAGCGTGTCCGGCGTCGATTCTCAAGCGTACGGTGTTGATTTCTAGGACGTTACGACCCCGAAGGGACCACCAAGTCACCATTTCTTAGATGGACAGTTACGCCCTCTCTGTCCAAGCTAGGGACTAGGTCTTTCTAAGGTGTACGCCACCTCGTCGATTCGGGGCCACGGACACGACATCTCAGGTCCTAGGTGTTGATGGCTCGGGTGTGGGGTGTTTGTGACTTCGGGCACCCGCGGAACTCGGACGAGGTGCTCTTCTCTGCGGTGTTGTTACGTGACGTCGATCTCTCATCGGGGGCGACCGGAGTTGATCTCTTTTCGGGGTGCGTCGTTGTTTCTGGGTCCTGTCGGTTATGCATTTATTTACTTTCATAAAAAATTTTTCTTAGGACGTACGGTGTTACTTCTAGTTTTTAGGACACACGACGTTCATTCTACGACGACGACGATTCAGCGAAGTCAACACAGGCTGAGACACACTGGGGTATCTGCCGTCGGGTGGTCCGAGGGGTTAGGGACCCTAAGAGATCCGTTCTTATGACCTCACCCAACGGTAAAGGAAGAGGTTACGTACTTTCCCTTTTCAGTTTCACTTCAGAGAGTCAGCACAGGCTGAGAAGCTCTGGGGTACCTGACGTCGGGTGGTCCGAGGAGACAGGTACCCTAAAAGATCCGTTCTCATGACCTCACCCCACGGTAACGGAAGAGGGTGTTCATTCTACTCCGTGTCGGTTTAAGTACTTTAAAATTTTTCTCTTTTTAAATTTTTGTATGCATACATTTTTTCTTCCACAATATCACTACTTGTCCCCTACCGTGCCCCCGGTGCGGGAGGAGAGGAACGGCTCGTGTCTGCTAACCGAAGGTTGTGTAAGTCGTCAGTCAAACCTCCGAAGTCCCTGTCGGACCCAGTACCGTGACCCGACCGTGTGAGGTCGTCCCGTTCCACTCGGACCTGTGACGGAAGGAGCACCAACCCTCCGTAGACCGTGGGTCCCACCCCCACCCCCTACCGTGTCTGGTTAAAGAGACGAAAGTGACTCAACGGATCCCAGACTGACATTGTGCGACAAGGACCGAGACCATGGAAATGGCCCCCGGGAAAGAGTCGTCGGAGTCGGGGGAATGAAGACCTTCCACCCTGACGAGGAGTGGCCCGCCCGCTACCGGCCGTGACGGGTCCGGGACGGTTTGGGAGAGGAGGAGACCGCCAGGTCCGACCTCCGGGCCCCGACCCGCGGAAGGAGGACGAAGGTCTCGCACCGGAGACACTCTCTCGGCCGGAAGAGACCCGAAAGGTACCCCCGGACGTCCCTCCGTCGTCAGCGAACGAACCTCTTCCCACAGACTCCGAGTCCCCCGGGTCCCACCCCACTCCGCCTCACGCCCCGAGTGGGTCCGGGACGACGAGAATGGCACCGGAGACCGAGTCAGAGAGGTGTGACCTACACGGGAGACCTTGGGTGCTGAGTTGAGACAGAGGTGGACGAGAAGGGTCTCGTCGGAATCGAGGGACCCTCAAGGACCCCTCGACAGGGGAGACTTAGAGGTTCGGACCGACCGTCACGGGGTCACTGAGGTGGGTCCCCCAGGGACACCGGTCCGAGGGAGGGCGGGACGGAGTGAGGAAAGGACGCCGGAGGGACGGAAATGACGCGGGTACACTGAGGGTAGGGTGGGACCGTCCGGGCCGGACCGGAAGGGGAAGGTGGTAGAGACAGCTAACCTTAGGTCGGACAAATGTTCCTTCGGAAGACCCAGACAGGTCCGGGAGTCACCAGCACAGAAACCTTGGGCCTCGGGACAGGGGACTTATGTGTCCCGAAGAGGTGGGGCTGGGAGGAGTCGGAGTGGGGTGACACCCGAAGACCTTTCTTTCTGTTCGAGAACGGTTATTGGGACTCCTCTTCAGACAGGTTTAGTTAAATTACAGAGGAAAAGGGAGAGAGGACGGAGTCCTCGTGTCTTACCCTATTTTAAGGACACACGATGTGTGACACAACACTCTGAAACGTCCCGGGAGAAAATAAATTAAATACATAAAAATTTATATATATATATATATAGAAAGAAATAAACCGCCACGGTTCAGAATCAACGCCGTTCGTCCTGGAATCAATTCCGTATGTCCTAGAATCAAAGGGCTGGTCCCTAACTTCCTCAGAGTCGAGGACTTAGTGGGGGTAAATTAAGTGTAAATAAGTATCTAAAGGAATGCACAATGGGGCAAGTTTAGGGTATAGAGACGAAGGAAGAACCCTCTTGGACTCAAAATTGTTAAGAGAAAAATAAAAATTATTTGTATTTTTTTTTTCTTTTTCATTTGTACTGTCCGTTATAAGACAGGTTAGACCGAAAAAAAAAAAAATTATTTCTCGACAAAAGAAAATGTAATAAGTCTAAAAAAAAAATTGTTAACAAGAGTACATCCAGGACGGATTGAGAATTATTTGAAGTCAAGTCAAGTCAAGTCAACGAGTCAGCACAGGTTGAGACGTTAGGGTGTCTGACGTCGTGCGACAGGTAGTGGTAGAGGGCCTCGAACGAGTTTGAGTGCAGGTAGTTCAACCACTACGGTACGTTGGTAGAGTAGGACACAATAGGGGAAGAGGAGGACGAAATTATTCGAATGAAAATTTATGAAATGTAAAACGTCCATCAATTTTCTTACGTAAAGTACAATGTAAAATCTACATCACGTGTCCTTCCGTTTACTAAAAATACGTGAGGAAACTATGGACCATTCGGTTGATGTAAAAGAATAACCAAAAGCAGTTAAGAGTCATAATGAGAACTCAGAAAACCCATCCATTAGTGTAGTAGAGGATTATTATTTTCATCGTCTTCCTTCCCTGGGTGTAGTAGACAACATCTCTATACCAAACCGAACCAAAACTTGAAGCATCCTTCACAAACCCCTGACCGGAAAAGGGAGTTGCTATACCCATGATTCCCGAAGGGCCCACCGAGTCTGTCATTTCTTATACGGAGGTTACGTCCTCTAGGCCGAAGTAAGGGACCCAACCCTTCTAAGGGACCTCTTCCCTTACCGATGGATGAGATCATCAGAACGGACCTCTTAAGGTACCTGTCTCCTCGGACCGCCCGATACCCCAGTGTTTCTCAACCTGTCCTGACTCACTGATTGTGAAAGTACCCTTATTCTAACTAGGTGTTATAACCCTCTTCGATCAAATGAACGTGACGACTCGGTGCACGGTGACACACTTACTCAGGAGACATTGCACGGGTAAGAGAAACAGTTACCCGTAAACCCTGTAAAGGATCTAAAAACGATAAGTCCTGTCACGTCGAAACTTACAAGGGACAGAGAACCTCGTGTACGGTTTCAAAGAGAACTAAAATCGGACCTCCCCCTAGACGACCCGAAATGTTCTATTCCGGTCTAACAAAAGGGATCTCCAACAGACCTCAACGTGAGACTGATTATTACGTGACCTCTAGGGCACCGGGGTGGAGAAGAGGTTGCAAACCACGACAGTCAGAGCAAGTAAAAACGGGAAGTGTACCACATTTTATCGTAGAATAACACCAGAAATAAACGTAAAGAGAGTAACGGTTACTCGAACTCGTACGGAATCTACAACTGACCTGTTTGCACAAAGAAAACATTTTTCCGGTCAAGTACAGAATATAGACAAAAAGACAACGTACTGCTCCCAACAAAAAAACGACAAAATAAAAAAAGAGATACCTAAACGTTGTCAGGAAATACATAAAAACTACAAATAGGAAGTACTCAACCTGGACCGTCTGTCCGTCTGCAGAGGAGGTCAAACACCGAACGTAAAGTGAAAGGGATTCCACAGAGGTGCAGAGAAGGGAGGGTGTGGACACGGTCCCTACGCTCACACGCACGCACGCACACACGTGCGCCCGCGCACACACCACACACACACCACCCGAGGACAGGGAGTCTTGTGGAACGTCTGGTTGCGGTGACGGAGAGGACGAGGGACCCCACAATTCCCTGGGGCCATCGGGAGGGCATAAACCAGCTCCCTCGGCCCTACCCCTCGGGGGCAGCCCCAACCCCACCTGTACGACGCCGTCCCTCCCGGAGGAGCCCCAACCACGGGGGAGGGTCCTCAACAAATAGTGAAGGCCGACGAGTGGACCCCGGGCCCGGGGAGAGACGAGGCGACCCGTCGTCGGGCCCGCGAGGGACCCCCGCCCGCCGGCGCCCCCTCCCCGCGGGGCCCGGCCCGGGAGCCCTCCGCCTCCGCGCCCGGTCCGGACGCCGCCCCCGACCCGCCCCCCGCCTTCGACGGGCTCGTCTATTCCCGGCTCCAGCCAGGACGCCACTCTGTCACGCCCTGCGGCGGAGGAGGGGGGTCGGAGGCGGGTCGGGCGGGGGCGTGGGAGGTCAGGGTTGAGGGGCCTCGGCGAAAGTCGGGGCCGCCGGGGGAGGGAGGTTGGGGCTCCCAACTAGGAGACGTCAGCACCCCCTACCCCGCGGTCGGACGTGCAAGGCACGGTTTGAAGTCAGAAGAGGCAACCTTTTACCCCCACCCTCGAGGTCAATGGGTGGGGTCCCGGCAACCCCTACCCTGTCCGCGTCCAACCACTTTAGGGAAACATCTAGACCCGGGAGAACATTTCTTCCCCATAGGACTCAAGAAGCGTACCGGGGACGGACAAGAACGACTGAGAGGTCCGAACTAGGGGTGACACATCTACTCCTAAACCCCCCGGACGGGATTCAGTGTCTCGGCCGGTAGTCGTTTGTTCACCCCTCACCTTACCTCGAGAAACATAACGGGGGTTGGGGTCCTTGTTTCGATCCAAACCCATACGAACATGTGAGACCCCCGGGAGAAATTCTTTTTCTAATGTTTTAGTGTTTATGTTTAAACGACTCCGGAGAGGGGCCCGGAACTTTCCCCAGGTTCGTTCGCTCTTCGCGTTCAGGTCGAAGAACCAAAGGACCGGGGTGGGACGTCCGGTGGGGAGGGGGCGGGGGGTTTGGGCCCTTCCCGAATGTGGGGAGGATATTCTCGGTCAGCCTGTGGTTATATCAACGTCCCAACCGGGTTTCGTCCTGTCGACCCCGGATCTCCTCAGGGGTGACGTCGACCCGCGTGGGGGAACGTACGAATCCGCCGGGAGGTCGGGTTCTCGCTCTCGTCAGTCCGTAAACCCCTGACGTGGTGTCGACCCGTCCCGGGTCGGGAAGTCAGGGTCGGTCGGTGAGTCCCGGAGACTGAACACCCGACCGTCACCATCCCTTTTAAGGATCCTTTTTTTCCTTCCCCCCTGGACAGACCCCGTCCCGTTCACGTAGACTGAACCTCAGTGTACCCGGACTCCAAGTCCAGAGACGTCCTGGTACACTGGAACCCTTCTGAGGAAGTGAAACCAAAGAAGTAGACATTTTACCCTCATTATTATCATGGATGAGCAGTCTCGACATTGTTCCGAATTTACTCCGGTACGTACTTCTTCCCGACTCGGAAACCGGAAATCTTCGTTTAAAGGGAAGACACTTTAGAGGTCCAGTCCTCTCCGTAGAAAGAGAGGGATAATCCCAACAGTGAATACGTGACCCCCCACCTGACCACACAGAGACCAACGTTTTAACTCTAAATCTGGGGTACTTACAGGCCGTCGTTCCGGGACCAAGATTGGTGATCCCTTGTGACGGGGGAACCCGGACAGAGGTAGGTGATGATCCACACGCATGTGTCCCGTCCCTCGGTCCCCCTCGTAAACTAAGTCCTCCGACGAGTGGAAAGATCTAAAATATTAGAGACTAGAATACCAGTGGACTCCGACCTTAAAAAGATTGAGGTCGTATGACGTCGGACTTGGTCCTCTTCGTCCTCTGAGACCCCTACCTCTGTCTCGGTCCCTTGACCCTTGTCCAGTACTGACACTTGGTTCTTGGACGGACGGTCACGTCCTCTACATTCTCTGTACCCAAGAAAGGAACCCAGACCTTTTAGAGGACCTCTTTCCGTACCGTTGGGTGAGGTCATGAGAACGGACCTCTTAGGGCACCTGTCTCCTCGGACCACCCGATATATGTCAGGTACCCCAACGTTTCTCAACCTGTGTTGACTTCGATGATCTGTCCCTTCGGACCACACGATGTCAAGTACCCCACCGTCTCAGCCTGTGCTGACTTGTTGACTTGAATTGACTTCGATGAGGCGTACGTACGTGTGCACTCGGACCCGTTGTCACTGTAGGGTTTCCTGAGTCTAAGAAGGTTTGTTTCTCCATGACGAAGCGGAGTGCCAAACGAATCCTAAAGAGGACCCAATTATCTGCTCTCTTGACTCAAGAGTCGAGTCTCGACGGGGAGAGATCGGTCGACTGGAGTGTGGTTAGGGAGACGGAGAGACTCGGAGTCAAAGGAGTAGACACTTTACCCCTATTCTTGTGAAGGTTGACGTTCCTAATATTCTATACCTCACGTGTCTCACGGACCAGTTGTGATGGACAACCAGTTTGGCACACCGACAGACCCCTACTTTCCCCCACAGAACCCTCCCGTCCTTCATACACTCATCTTCACCCCTCAGGACGGTCCCGTTCTCAGCTCGGAGGTTCCTGGAACGGAGTGTCTACCTCACGGAACCCCATCCCGACCCTTGGGGTCGAGACCATGAGAGGGTCTAGTCCTGTCCAGTCTCCCTCCAGTCCCCGGGACCCGCACGTCTCTTCTCGTCCCTCGTCTCCAAGAGTCCGTCCACTTTCCCTTTCCTCCCTCCTTCACCCCCGAAAACCCTCCTCTGCCACACGCAACGACCGGTGTGCCAGTGGCACTCCGGGGTCTGGTACTGGAGGAAACAGGATGTAATGGCCGAAAGTTCACTCCGGAAAGGGGTCACCCCTTTGGCTCCGAGGTTCCCCGCTCTAGTGAAAGGGTCCCAGTGTGTGACGTCCGAGGGGTTAGACAGACCGAGACGTCGGACCTGAGGGGTTGTCAGTGTCGGTGAAAGAATAGAGTAGACGGACTACTTCGACTCACTTCGTCGCACTAGAGTCTCCGCGTCTCCCTAGGACCCGGGACGACGACAGAGGATCCTGGGGCTCGAGATCCGACGGTCGACAAGTCCTCTGTGACGGCCCTCTCGGACCCCCGACCCTCGGGTCCGTCCCGGGTTTCGTAAACGAGACTCTCGTCTCTGGGGACTTCATTTCCCCTCACTCGGACGGTAGAGTTCTCCCAAGGTCATTTCTGTGGGGTTGTCGCCCCCTTCGACCTCCGCAACGAGTGTTGTTCCGGGTTTGATCGGTTGGATAAAGACTTTAAGGAAGAAGAACAGAATTTTTAAGTATATCTAAACATAAGACAATTTCTCCACCCTAGGGGGTGGGGTGCGTGTGAATTTTTTTTTAGTCAAAGATGAGTCAAAGATGGACGCGCCTGTGAGGTCCTTCTGCACTACAGAAGTCACTGACGCACATAGACCCCGGACGGGACACCTGGGGTCCGGGACCCGGGGACCAGACCAAACTCTTTCACGTCCCTGTCTCGACTCCAGTGGTAGGACGGACAGGAGTCGCAAGTCCCGAGAGGGGTGGAGGTGAGGCACGGGGACGGAGAACGAAGCCGAGAGGGCAGAGGAAAGTGTCTGCAAACAGGTCGGGTCGGGTCGGCAGGGTGACCCTGAAGAGTCTACGAAGTGAGGGGGGAGGAAGTACGGGACTCCCAGGAACACGTCTCCCCGGGATGGGTAGAAATCGACACACACACATCCCGTCAGATTCGGGAACGGAGGGGTCTACTTGTTTGTCGGAACAACTTAGAGGGGTACGGGTAAACCTCCTTTGACTCCGGGTCGCGACTCTCTCCGACCCGGAGGTCCCAAGGGTCCCCTGGAGGCCCGCCCACCCCATGGAGTCGGATCCTCTTCCGTGGGCTAGGCCGGGGGGGGGGGCGGTCCCTACGTCCCTCCTCCTCCCTTTCGGTACCCCACGGCCCCCGACGTCGGACCGTCCAGGGACACGGGTCCCATCCCTTCAAAGAATAAAGAGGACGAGGCTGAAGGGGGAAACTAAATAATATCGGTACTTTACGAGACGAGAGAAGAGAAAAGGAACGACAGGCGCCCCGACCTCGTCACGTCCGGGACGCCCTGAGGGGAGAGGAAGGTTTCCCGCTCGGGCAGCGCCTCTCCACTCAGTCCCGTCCGTCCATCCCGACTACTCCTCCCCGGGGCTGAGGGTGGGGGAGGGCCGCGGAGGTTCCGACCGGGCCCCCGTCCTGGGGTCCCCGCCCGTGTCAGAGCCAGCCCTTCCCGACCCCGGCCCGGCTCTCCCACACCGTCCACACCCGAACTGCCGTCTGTCGAGGGTCCCCGACACCCCCACCGCCCGAGACTCCGACGCCGGAGCCTCCGACCGCCTACCTCGGGCCAGTCCAGCTTCCGGCAGTTTCTCAGGAGGGCACGATGGGGAATCCGGGCTCTCCGCCGAAGAGACACTGGGGACTGGGGTACAAGACTAAAGAGCTGCCGGGCCCCCCGGACCAAGTCGGCGGAGACCCCCTACCCCGACTCGTGGGTCTCCTTCCGCCCTCCGGGCGTCGGGTCCGGAGCCCGAGGAGGTCCGGCGCGGGGACGCGGCCAACCTGTAGCCGAGCTCCGGCCCCGGTCCGTCGACTCCCGACTTCAGGCAGCCGGGCCGGGGGCCCCGCCGGGACCGCCGGCCTCGCAGGACCCGGCGGCGCCACACCACGGACACCATTGCCCCGACAACCGCAAAACGTTACCGGGCCCCCGCCCCTCCGACGCGTGTGTGCGAAGGACACCACTGACCCACGAAGGACAAAAGAGTCCGCGGCCTGAACGACGACGGCTACACCTTTGTCCCCGTCGACGTCGGCCCCACCGAGGTCCGTCCCGCCGGGCGGCTGAGACGGGTCTCCCCGGACTCACCCGGGCGTGGGGTCCGGGGCTGGGCCCGTCATCTGCCGGTCTCAATGGGGGGTTGGGGTCCCCGGGGTACGGAGGGTAGAGGTTGTCGAAGGCGGTTCTCCTTCCCCGGTCCGTCCCGACGGCGGGTTCCGGCCCGTCCACCAGGTCTCCCAGGCTCCAGGTCCCTACTCTCGAGACCAGAGTCGAGACAGGAAACAAGAGACTCACGGAGACCGGTAGGGACTGGGTGGGGTCCGGAACCAAAAGGAGAAAGTGCACTCCACTAGTACCATGAGTCTCAGATTTTAGGGAGTGGGTAAAGTCGGGGTTAAGACTGGAAGGAACTAAAAAAGGTAGGGTTCTTGGAGTCGAAACTCCAGTTCTACCCGGGACTCGGACCCTGGTAGGCTCTACCCCGAACCGTATCCGGAGTTGTCTCTCCCCAAACCTCTCTGACCCCTCTCGTGTCGCGACCCCCTCGGTCTGAAGGTTGACTCCACACCTCCGGCCCTTTCCGGTCCTGGTCCAATCCCTCTGTCCGACACCTACCCTGTCTGCCTCTTACCACCGACTGTTCCAACTGAGCCTTCCCAAGTCTCACCCTCTTTCTAGAGGCCTAGGAGACATAAGGATGTTTACAATCCTTTCCCAGACCATGCGGGAGTGTAAGAGAGAGTCCTCTTTCTGCTCATCCCGATCCCCGTCCCGGTCGGGAAGGGCAGACAGGCCGTTCCTCCACCCACGGACACTCCGTACTGTGCACCCGGAGCCCTCCCGGGCCTCGGAAGAGGTCCTCAGTCCACGGACCTCCAAGGTGGTGGTCCCGGTCCGGAGCCCTTGAACCGTAACGGAAAAGGGGCTTACACAAAACAAAACAAAAGTTCGACGAGAACGTTCTTCCCCTCCCGTCTACTGAACCGACGAACACCTCTAACGACTGTCGTAGACTGCAGACCTCCTTCTTAAAGAAACGTCCTTCCGGATCCGGACCCACGGGGACCCCCTTGACTGACCAGGTGACTGACTCAAGTCGGTGGGACGAACCGGGTCCTCCAAGACTCCCCGGGTGAAGAATTCACCGAAGAGGAGTCAGAGTTCCGGACAGGTAGCGTCTACCGGTTCCTGACCAAGGTCGGTCTCTCCGGAGGTCTCAGGGTTCTGGGACCACGAGTCGGACTCCCCGGCCCTCCGGACGGACCGGAGACGGTAGGGCAGGGGACGGAACCACGGACCCGAGTCGGGTTCACGACTCAACCGCCGAGGTGTCGACGAGAAGACGGGTGCCTCCGGGTCAATATTTATTCGGGTCACAACCGGTTCAGTAGTTCAAGATGGGGTCGACATAATGGAGTCACTGGTGTCCAACCCCGACGGGTCTTGACCCGGGCGGTCTTGGACGGGTAGTTCCGGTTTCCGGCCCGGTCGGAGCTAAGGGTGTCACCCCCCAGGAGTTTGGGTCCCGCCCTCAGACACGTCGAGCGACGAGTCTGGACCTGGACGGACCTGTGTCCGGTGTCTTCCCCGTCCCGGGTAGGGCGGGCGTGCCTCGGTCGTCGATAAATGTTTGGCTTTGGCCCTCTTCGCTTCACCGACGCCGGTCTCACCGAGGTCCGGGGGGCCGGGGGTGAGGTAGGGGGCGCCGGGGGAGGGGGCGAGGCGTACCGAAGGAGAAAGGAAGGGGTGTGTCGAGGGGTTGGAGGGTGACGGGACCGGTCGAGAGAGACCTGTTGGACGGTCCTGGAGCGTCACTGGGCGGGGGGCGGGACTGGGGCCGGGGAGTAGGTGAACGAACCTCCACCCCCCCAGGGGAAGTTGAGGAGTGGCGGGGGTCCTGGGGTACTCGGACCCGAGGAACCTCGTCGGGGGAGGGTCGCCCCGGGCCGGGTGAGACCGGACGGGCTTCGTGTAAGGGTGTCAAGAGTCAAGGGGAAGCACTCACCTTTTCGAGGTCGGGGTTACCGGCGGTACTGCGACGAGCCGGGACGGGCTACCATCGGCGAGGTCGCCGAGGAACTGGAAAGGGCCCCACCCCTGCTACCCCCGTTCCTTAGACCCTACGACGCCACCCGGACCCCCGTGGGCCCCGGAAGGTCCCCCGAACAAAGACCCGTCCTCCGGGGTCGGTAGATGACAGAAACTCGACCCAAAGTCGGGGGAGCAGGCCGACCACATCCAGTGTCCGGGAGAACTCCCCGTCTCAACTCGACCCTGTCTGCCTGCGACCCGGACTCTGGTGCCGAGAACGACGAACCCTTGGCGTCCGTCCTGACTGCGACGTCGTCTCCTAACAAGATCCTTCTCTGTCTTCTGTCGCGTACCCTGTGGGCAAAGTTTAGTACTTATTCGACAGAGTGCTACCACGTCTCGCCCAACCAAGAAAAGCAGGGGTCTATCTCGGACAGGGTGGCAGAGGTAGTCTTTACCTACGACCCCGCGTCTCCCGTTCCGTGTACAGGGTCCGATGAGTCGCCCGTTCACAGACCTGGCCCTCAGTCACAAAGGGCTGTGGGTCAGGAGAACAGAGAGGTAGACTGACCGAGACCGAGACAGAGTAGGCGGTCAGAGGAAGGGTCCCTCCTGTGTTCAAAGGGTCGGGGTCCCTGTTCCGTCCTTCGGTCCGACCGTACTTCGAAATCCCCCTGCGTCCGGAACCTGGGATCTCGACGGTCTGGACCAGCAGTCGTCGGGTCCAGGGGGAGGCGCCGGGGTCCTCCTCCGAGACGGACGGGGTGAGGTACGGAGGGTGGTTCAGGGTCGACTTCGTCTCGGGACCGAGGGTGGGAGTGGGGTCGGGGTCCGTCACCCGACGCAAAGTGGATTGACGAGACTTACAGTCTTAGGAGAAGGCACCTAACAGTCAGGAGTCTGTGTCTCGTGGGTGAGGTACGGTCGGCGTCGTCCACGTTTGACAGAGACCTCGGTCCTGTACCGCGGACGGGTGTCAGGATACGTCTTCCGTCTACTCACTGTTCTACGACTCCTGAGACCCTCCCTCTGACTCCGACCCCCTGGGGTCCTCTTCCACTGCCCACGAAGGGCCCCATTCCTCCCCGGGGAGTCCACCCTATCCTTTCTCCAAGGGTTGTTTTCGGACCCCCTGTCCGAGAAGTACGACTCAGGGTGGGGACCCGGACCCGAGATCACCAAGGGTGTCAAGTTCAGTTCACGGGAAAAAAGGAGACCCGGGCCACTTGAGGATAAGTAGACAGTCCCGGGTACCTGTATGGTATCATACTGGTCCGGACCGGATCGAAGTACCGAGGAACGGAGGAAGAAGGATGGGCCTTCGGTCCGGAGGAACCAGTGCTGCGGGAGCGGTCGGGGTGGGTCCGTCCGTAGACGAGGGCCCGACCTCGGGGGCGGCAGGAGACGAGGCTTTTCGTGGCAAAGGGAAAAGACCCACTGGTGTGCGGTACGTGTCCCTTAAAGGTAGAGTGGGACGCCTCGGAGACTAAGTGGGTCCGGGGATTACGTAAATTGAGGAAGGCCCAGGTCCGGACAGATGAGGAACGGGGAGCGTGAACGGGTCCCTGGGGATCAGACGAAGTCTGATCGAACCTTAGGGTGTCGGACCTTTAGTTCAGTCGCGGAGTGAGTGACCGGGGGAGTCGTGGGAGGGTGAGTGCGTGGCCCGTGTCTCTGGGGACAGGACGACCGAGGGCCGTGCGTACGACCCCGTCGAAACCCGACTCTCGTCTGACACCTCATTCTATTCGGACCAGGCTGGGACTAAGACCGAGAAAGACGAGAGGCCGGACCTCGCCATATTCCCAACCGAGACTCCGGGTAAAGAGTAGATTATTCTAGATAGGGACACGGCATTTACAGACTGTGCGACCGGGAGAAGGATGGTGTCGTAGGGATGAGGTCTGGACCCCGGGGATCCCGAAGAGGGCTCTCGACCAACGAGTCCGTCCCTCCTCCCCTCTTCCCGTCCGTCCCGCTTCCTCCCGCTCTCCGACGAGAGAGTTCCGAGGGCAGGCTGTCGAAGAGCCGAGGAGTGCAACGAGTCGAAAAGGTTCCTCCGAAACCTTTCCGGTCCCCCACCCTCGAAGGTTCCTTGACTCCTGGCGTCTCCAGGACTCGGGAACCTCTATCCCGGCTCGGAAGGAGGAGGTCTCCCTACCGTCCACACGCGTAGTCTATTTTTTGTATAGGTCACGCCAGAGATTACGAGCGTCGGGGGCCCCCACATAGGACGACAACGGGGGTAAAATGTCTACTGCTATGACTCCGAGACTCTTCACTGAACGGGAGTCGGTGTGCCGTTTGTGTCCCGTTCCTTTCCTAAACTTTGGTTTCAGAGATCTTGGTATGAGATTGGAGGTGCTCCCAGTGAGTCGTAAACACCTCCGGTCACTCCCTTTACACGTGATTAACCTTCGGATGACATATGTTCCCCTTCCGAGTGTGTCTAATAGAGAAAGACGGAAGACCTGGTACGACGCCGACTCAGAACAACCGTGGAGATGTCTTAGTTCCGGAGACTCGAAGCCCCTCCCCTTCCCCGATGTGTCGGTCACCATCCCTTCCTAGGTCCCCACGGACCTATCCTCCCCTACCACAGCCCCCGAGGTGTCTTCTCCCCCCCGGAACGCCTCAACTCTCCTCACCGAGGACAGGAGTGACTCGCTCGTCCCGCCCCCGACGGGCACCACTCGTCCTCCTTCAGCGACACCCACCGCCACCCAAACTCCACGGCCTCCGACTCACTACACCGGTCCTCCACTCGAGGGGCAGACTTTCCGGACCAGTTGTCCTCTGTTCCCACACCTCCCCCCACACCCCCCTCTCGACTCTAAGTCCCGTACCGCCTCTAGTCCGGTGAGACCTCTGGAGACGACGAATCGGGGACCGTGGTCCCTCGGCCATCCTCACAACCCCCCCTCACGCCTCCACCCGTCCTCGACCATGTCTCACGGTCCTCTCTGAGTCGTCCCGTCCCCCTTCTACCTCCACACTGGACCCTTCCCTCGTAGAATCGGACCTCCTCCGCTCGGGAGTTTTCTACCTCCTCCTTTTTTTTTTTCTACCTCCTCCGGAAGCTCACACTTTCCCCCACCCTGACACTCGTTTCCGGCACCCTCTAACTCTTTCTCCAAGACCCTTACAACTCATCACAGAAACCCGACCTCCACCCCCGTCCCGACCAGGTGAGCCCCACCCCCTCCCACCCTTTCCGACCGGTCCCACAACTCCCCCTCCCACCGCCTGAGATCGGGTCCTGAGTCTCGAAACCTAAAGTCGGACACTTGGTCGGTCTCGATTCCTCGTGAAAATCCATCCTTTCGTGGGTGCCCCCTTTGAGCTCTACCTCCGTCGGCGCCTTCGTGTGCGGGGTCCCGGTGGGGTGTGTGGGGGACCCGGTCGACACACAGGAACCCGTCGGGGAGCAGTCGACTTGGGGCACTGGGAACAGACATTTTGCCATGACCATGATTTAAGTGTCCCAGTACCCTCCACCCCGCTCAATTACGGCCCTCTACTCCCGGAGTCGGCCACCACGACCAGAGGAACCAGGGTCGGGGACCGTGAAATACCCGCGGACGGGACCAATGGTGGGCCCAGAGGTCGTCTGGACCAAATTCGGAGCGGACAGAGAGCCAACCGACTCAGTACCTGGGGGAAGACTCGGAGTCAAAGGAGCTGACAGGGTCCCCCCTACTATTCTCGGGGTCCAAGTCTAGACTTACTCTTTCACTTGAAACGCCACTACGAGGACAAGAGGGCCTCAGTCCTGGTCTAAGGTGTGCTACGCAGGGGGTCGCAGGGAGTGGGGGAGGGGTTCGGAGAGTGGAAGAGGGGGGTGTCGGGCCGAGACGAGTGTGCCCGGGGAACGACCAGGGGAGCGGACCTCGAGAAGAGGGTCCACGGACGAACCGACCAAACAGGTGAACAAGGGTCCCCACCAAGTCACTGGGGTAAGAGGCAAAGACGTGCTCCGGACGGGACGAGGGGAAGTGTGACGTCTACGCGGGGCGGGGGGCGTGACGGCGTCGGGATTCGACCCGTTAGGGGAAAGGATGTCCCGAACGGAGGAAGAGACGAGGCACACAGGGGACGGGGGGTGGGGGGTTGGGGTGGACGAGGTCTTAGTCGGGGTCCTCCTGTCCCCGGAAACGGACAAACCAGCAGACTGGGGACCTCCGGGACTCGTTTATAAACAGTCTACAGGATTGTACGAGGTCTCGGTCGGGTCGCAAACCTACTCTCGAGTCTCGAACCTCCCCGGGTTCCTCGGGGAGGGCCACAGAGTTGGCACTCTCCTTCAACGTTCTGCCGGTAAAGACATGTGCCCGAGTCGAGAAAGACCAGTGGAAAGGGTCGAGCGACACACTCCGGACTCAGGAGGGTGCACGGGGCAGCGCAGGGCGGCCCTGATCAGCGAGCGTTCCCACCTCCCGCAGACCTCGAGAAACCCCGACTCCAACTCCCCGGACGCTCTCTTCCCTGGTGCTACGAGGGGGTACACGTGAGTCGCAGCTCCTGCACCCGGGGCACAAAGGACAACGGACGGACGGAACACTAACGTTATCGTGGGTCGGATGGGCTCGTCAGCGGGTCGGGTCACGTCCGTTTCCGGTGGGTCGTGAGGAGGTGGGTCCGGACGGACTGGCGGACCGGGAGAGACGTCCCGGGTCGGGACACACCGGCGGGTGAACAGGTCGCCCCCACCCTTGTCGCGAGGGGGGCCCGACGACTACCCTCCTATTCATCCCTCTGGCAAATGAGTTCTGGTACGTTGTCATAGAGGTACACACAGAGCAACAAATTCGTGAGTCAGCACAGGCCGAGAAAGCTCTTGGGGTACCTGACATCGGGTGGTCCGCGGAGACCCGTACCCTAAAGGGTCCGGTCTTATGACCTTACCCAACGGGGAAGGAAGAGGGCCCCTAGAAGGGTTGAGTTCCTAGCTTGGACACAGAGGACGTAACCGTCCGTCTAAGAAATGACGATTCGGTGGACCCTTCGGGCAAAAATAGATGGATAAATGAATTCTTACGTACGTCATACGTCGGATTTTGATTATTTTACAATATATGTAGTGAATATAGTTGACTTTTTTGACAGAGAAAACTGAAGTTTTCTCCATTCAGTTTTTAAAGACACCCATGAAGTTATTTTTTTTTTACTTTTCCTTTTAAATTTTTAATTTCTTGATAGACCCGTGGACGTAACTATCGCAGATTTATTGGTAGACCAGAGAAAAGGTTACTCAATTCTATCTTTCGACACCGTAAAAGTTATAATGAATATTAACTTCCTCAAAAACAAAGACAAAATCCATTAAGGACTATGATAAATAATCACAGACGTCCCTCCACGTGTTTCTAAAAACTGAGTCGGACATAAACCGACACCACTAAAAGAAAAGTGACAGTTTAGAGAATTGACAGTTCTAATCTGAACCTTTTAATTTATGTCTCTTTCTTAAACATTGTAATATCACAGAGTGGGAAACTTGTAAACGAAGACGCCTTCGTCCGGAAAGAGGATGTACCAAAAGCACATTCCGTCTTTTTACCCAAAACAAGAAGTGTCGACTTCCTACACAAAATCTTTGTTCGTCTCCATTCCCCACTCCTGACGGCGGACCTCGGTCGTACCGTTAGGACGGTCCGGACCGTTGCTTGAAAGTGAGTGTAGAAGGGGGTTGATTGATAAGGTCATCTGTGAGGAGAGATCGAAAGGACGTTTTTTCTTTCGCGATGAGAAACTGGGTCATAAAGTTGAAACCCCGTAAATAAGATCTGCATGTGAACGTACACACATTTAATCGTTTAAAACGGATAACGTCATAATAAACATTATCGTCTTCTGACCTTTACTGGACTTATAGGTAGTCATCCTCTGAGCAATTTATCGAAAAAAAGTTGTTACCTTACGATATGCCGTTACTTTTACCTGGTGTCGATGTACGTTGTTCTTATAAATGTGATACTAAGAGAAGTATATTTCTAATTTTAGACAATTCCATTTTTGATTTGATATAACAATCTCTACAAATGAATTCACCCTTTCGACATTTCTTTTGTACCTTTATTAATGACCTTTTCAATCCTATCAGAAGGAAGATCTCTCTCCGTCCTGTAAACCCCCTTCGAAGACCTCACGACTGTCACAAAATAAAGAACTGGACCTACCACCAATGCATACACACACGAAATAGAAAATTTAACATGTATTACAAAGGACGTCAAAAAACTTACTTACTCCAGAGAGTCCTACACTTCGATGGTATCAAATGGGTTTGTCATCTTATGATATGTCAGTAATTTTTCTTGTTCTCCCGAGATATACGTACCCGTTCCTGTACCTAAATCACCCCTTTTTTGTTGGTTTCACTTCAGGTCACACCAGGCACACGATGAACGACACACTTTAAATTTTTTCTTAAATAGACGGAGACACGAAGATAGACGATCTGAAGGAGGTCTTTTTTATAGGTTCTTAGTCCATTGTCCCTTGTCCTGGTAAAGGGGAAAACAATGGAAAACTTAAAGTATGGTACACACAGATAATGGATAAGTTTGTAATTGCATTAAATTTCTTGACAAAGTCCCTAAAGGGACCACCAGGTCACCAATTCTCAGATGGAAGGTTGCGTCCCTTGTGTTCAAATTAGGGGCCAACCCCTCGACTCTGGAACGTACTACAGCACCCCGTCGACTCGGGTGCGTCGCGTTGATCTCTCAGGTGCACGGAGTCGTCTCTGGGTCGCGCCGGTCTTTCTTTGTTGTTTATTTTTCTATTTTTATTTTTTGTCAAAGCGGAGAGTGAGGGACCTCGTGGATTAAAAAAAAAAAAAAAAATTTAGAGTTTGACTAAAGAACGGGTGTTTTTGAGCTCGGCGCCCCAGTTGTTCTGCGAGGACCACTGGAGATCGTTTGGAGTCTGGGAGAGACCAGGGCAAAGGAGACGACACCTTCTGCCTCCGCCTGGAGGCGAGTAGTCCCGGACGTCGGAAGGTCTTCGGGGCCGCGACAGGGGCGAGCGGGAGGACACAGGGCGTGGTGGGGTGGGGCGGGAAAGAGCGGGGTGAGGAGAGATGGCGGAGGAAACTGAGAAAGAGGACAAAAGCGGAAAGAGAAGGAGGGGTCAAGACTGGCGGAACCGGGGACACAGGGGGGCCGGGGGACCAGACGAAGTGTGAACCGAGGAGAAGGAAGACGGAGGAAGGGGACGGGACCCTAGGTCGGGAAGGCTCTCGGGGTCTTTCGTCCAGGTCCGGGGTCCAGGACGGAATGTTCGACACACTGGGACACCCTCAGTAGTTGGAGAACCCGGAGTCCCATTGTCTATTGACAGGGGCAAGGTACTCTGGTGTTCCCACCTCCGTGAGTCAGGTCACGACCTGTACGTCTTTTATTGATAGGGGCGGAGTGGGGGAACTTCCTCAACGATCGAGGACCCCAAAACCTACTAGTCGGGTAGGGACGAGACGAACCTTAACGAATCTCCGACCCAGGACGATAAGGATTCCGAATCCTGGAGTCGTCCAGGGAACCTTAGGCTCGGAACCCGTCTCCAAAGACCACGTGAATCCCTCCTGCCTGTGACCCTTCTTCCTACCCCTCCTGAACGACCGCACCCTTACCTATGTCCGACGAGTTCGACGCGTCTTTCACCCTTAGTCAAGTCGGGCAAAAGACTCTGACCCCTGGGACCCCCAAAAGAATGGGCCCCGAACCGGTCCGAACCCTGTTGCCTCAGAGAGTGAAGAGACACCGGGGAACTCTGAATCCCGAGTCCTTGCGTCTCGGCCGGACCAGACGACAGACGCGAGTACCTCCTCTCGTTACGTGAGGGAGGAGCACGCCCACACACGAGTCAGCAAGTCAGTGCAGGCTGGGAAACACTGGGGTGCTGGGGACATCGGGCGGTCCGAGGAGATAGGTACCCTAAAGGGTCCGTTCCTATGACCTTGGCCAACGGTAAAGGAGGAGGTCCCCTAGGAGGTCTGGGTCCCTGACTTGGACGGCTAGCGGACACAACCGTCCATCTAGACAATGGACAATGGTGACGTGGTGGACCCTTCGGGTGTGAGGGACGGACTGTGGTCGTCTCCGGGACGTCATCGAGGACCTCCGTCGGGTCCGAGGGTCGAGTTCCGAGGAACGGCGGACCAGACCAGAACGAAGGCCGAAAAAGGGAACAAGAGAGGGTGGAGGACCGAAACGAATCCAAAAAAGGAGTCGGTCTGTATGAGACCGGGGACGCACGAAGGGACGGACACCGGGACCGGACTGACTGATACACGGTCTCGTGGACCGTGGAGAACACGGGGACGGAGGGGTTTCTTCGTGCCTCGACGGGTGTACAGACAAGGGAGACCCGGACACTCGAGAACCTCCAGGCCCCGTACGGAGGAAGTGCAAGTGCAGGGGAGCGGACCGGGTCGTGTGTCCTCTGGAAGTCATTTCGCAGTCACTAATTTACTTGCCTTCTCCTCTATTTATTCGTATATTCGGTTTGTTCGCTTCTTACTTACTTACTTGTGTAGCTCGTCCTGCACCGAGAGCACGTCGTCTCGGGTCGGAATGTCGGCACGTCAGTGACCCCTGTCCGGAAGAACTACTCTTTCACCCCAGTCCCTACCGTGTCTACGGTTCAGTCGGGCGGAGAGGGGAGAAGAACCCCTCCCCGGAACCAGTCCAAGGATCCCGTAGGACTCCTGGTCACTGGACCTGAGGAACCTCTCAGGGTTTCCACCTCCGTTTTTTAGTCACTTCTACATCTGTCTTACTCAGAGTACCACTTAGGTCCGGACGGTAAGGGACCGGAAGCGGTGTTCACTTCTTCGTGAATCTATAGACGCCAGGTGACTGTCCTTCCTGCGTCACAATCATGCTTATCCTGAGTCTCGCTCCCATTCTGATGTGTCCTCTTCTCTCACTCGAGAGTCACTCGACCTCTTCACCCGAATGATCTCTGGTTTCTAAATTTTTACCGGAGACAAGCAGGAAGACGGGAAGTCAGATCTAGTCCTTGAGGGACTTCTGTCCTCAGAACAGGTTATGGAAAGAGAAAAGGGTCCTGACTCGTATTTGGGACACACACAATCAGTGAGTCAACACAGACTGAGAAACGCTGGGGTACCTGACATCGGACGGTGAGTGGACACAGGTACCCTTAAAGGGTCCGTTCTCTTGACCTCACCCAACGGTAAAGTAAGAGGTCCCCTAGAAGGGTTGGGGCCCCAACTTGGGTCCAGAGGGTGCAACGTCCGTCTGCGAAACGGCAGACTCGGTATAGCATACCCGTACTTCGGATCTTGAGTTGACTATGCCACCTTACGTATTTACCTACCTACCGATCTACTTACTTGCCTGGTTACTTACTAGTCTGACTGTCGACCTGTGCGTTACCTGTGTGTCTACCTTTGCACCTACTCATTGTGCACCTACCCGACTATTTACCTGCATACTACCGAGTCACCCACTCTTCTGTTTGTCTGCCCACCTACCTATTATCTGACTGTCTATTTACCCCCTTGCTCCTCGACCTAATTTGACTCTCTGCTCACTTGCCGACCGAACTGCCCACTTATCTCCCTAACTGTTTTGTCTATTCATTTACCTACCCTTTGTCTACTTGCCTACCTGTCTGTTCTTTTCAAACATTTGATCCTTCTGAGCTAACTGTCAGTCCGTAACCATTCCCCACCCCTTTGACTTTTTAGACCCGACCCTTGTCTCCATACCTTCCGTACCACTAGGAATCCTTCGACCCTCCCCTCCCACATTCTTAGGAAGACCACCTTTACTTCGACCACCTTCCTTCCTCTTTAGTCGTGCTACGACTACTGGTCCGGGGTCCCGGGTCGGGGTCCGAACCATCCTGGCTCGCCAACCCTCGGATACCCGGGTCCTTCTCGGTCCGGACCGTCAATCGGCCTGGTCTCGGGATCCGGTTGGTCCGACTGGGGTCTCGCACCTCCGGGGTTCTCCTGTGGGAATGGTCGAGGCTAGGGGGTTCCTTCACTGACAACAGGTGCACCCCCCAGAGTTTTCATCATCCGTAGACGCCCCCAAGCCCCACTCTCTCGGAGGTGTCCGGGGCCCCCCGTCGTTCCGGGAGGAGAACCACCACGTCGGTCGGAAGGCGGGAGGGCAAGAGGGTGGGGTGGGGTCGGGAGTTCCGGCGGGGAGCGTCAGGGTCGAAGGAGACGGAGGGTCCGGTCGGGGACCTCGTGGTGGACGGGGTCGGCCGGTCTCTGAAGGACATCGCGTTCTCTAAATACGTTTGCCCGGCCCCGCCACTACAGTGGGGTTCCCCTGATAGAGGGTCGCCGTCCGGAAGCTATTTTAGTCCTTGAACGCGACCGGGACGTTACAGTTCCCTCCCCCGAGTGGGTCCCGAGGACATCGAGTTCCCCGTCCGGACTCGGGACGCGGGCGGGGCTTCGCCAGGTCGGGGGGGTGGGGGCTGCCCCGCGGGGTAGGGGTCCCCGAGGCGTGACCGGGGGTGGCTCCGTCCCCTGGACTGGCCGAGCCTCGAGCCGACCTACAATGTCCGCACGTTTTACCTTCCCAAAGGGGAGCAGGGGGGACACTCATAGCCCTGAGGAGGTGGTCGGGTCGGGCGCCGGGAGCTTGCGGGCGGTGGACGGGCGGTCGGGCGGCGGACGGAAGGGGATAGTCACCCTTCAACCACAAAGGAGGGACCTCGGGGTCCCGGACTCTGGGTTCGTTCTCCCGGTAGCCGGAGGAACCTCGTTCGTGCGGGGCCGCCCGACTCCCGGCCCGGGTGCCACCCCGACACTAGCTACCCCGGACTTGCCAATAAATATCTACCCCGAACCCACCGTCGGCCCCAAGGTGCCCGGACCCCCCCGGCCCGACTCCCACCACTCCCGTCGCCCCTCGACCACCACCTCCTCGTCCTTCCGACCGCACCTCCCTTCGGCCAGGGGCCCTGCCACTTCCCGACCTCCCGTCCTCCGTTCTCCGGCTTCCAGACCCGGGACCTGACCCACGAGGACCTCTGGCACCGACGGAATGTGGACCCAGGAACGGTGGGTTCGTGTCTCCTGCACGGACAACTGGGCTCTCCAGACCCGGAACCCGGGGCTCACCGCCTCCGTCTCCGCCCCCGACCCCGTCGTTCCCCTCACCCCCGACCGGTCCGTCGACCCCGACCCTGACGCCTCTCCTCCCGTCTCGGAAGGGCCCCGACTCTGACCCCGACCCCCTCCTGGAGCAGGTTCCTCTCTGCCCTCACTCCCGTCGCCGACTCCGGCCTCCACTTCTTCGCCCGCAGGGTCCCCTGGGGTCCCTGCCGTCCCGCCGGCAGACCCCGTCTGGGGGAGGCGAGGGCGAGAGTCACTGTCAACGTCGGAGGCCGTCCACAGTGTGGTGGTCCGGGGAGACTCTCCTGGGGAGAGGGAAAGGAGTGGGGGAAGGCGTGAGTCGGCCCCTACCCCTAGGGACCCCCATTGACCCTTCCCGAACCGGCCCGGACGGGTAGACTGAGTCGAAAGGGCCGAACCTCCGTCGAGGGAAGGGGGATGGGGGCCGGTGGGGTGGGGTCCGTCCGGGTCTCGGGGTCCCTCCGTGGGGTCGAACTGTGGGAAGACACCCCGACACGACAGACGTCTGGGTCTCGGTCCGAGGTGCGTCCCGGCCCGTGTCTACCCTGTTCGGTCGGCCGAAGACTGGACCGGGACCCGCGGGGGGGGGCGGTGGACCTTGGATCTTCTACCCCCTCTGTCCGTCTCCCACTATCCCCCACCAGAGCCCTTCTCGGGTGAGACGGAGTTCTGTCGGTCTCCGGGGCCCCGGACCGGTGGGACAGAGACTGGGAACTGGAGAGTTAGGGACTTGGGGTCGATTTCGACTCGCCCTCTGTACAGGAGGACCCGAGGTACGCTCGGAGGACTCGGGGAACCGGGTCAGGTCCCCCCTGCGCCTCACCCAGGACCCTTCCACCCGAGGGTTCCGTCGAGACCGGGGGTTTGGTTCGGGGCTCCCGGTCCCACTGCCAACACGTTAGGAACCCGTGTGCGCGCCCACACCCCTCTCCGGACCACTGACAGTCCTTCGGAGACCCACACGTATAGGGTCACGGACCGGTCCCTCACCCCACCCCTCCCTGTCCCTACCCCTCTGCCTCCCTCCCCCTGGTCCCTCACAGAGACCTCCTTTCCCCTCCTCCCTCCCCGGGGGTTTCGGTTCCGGAATCGGGACGCACCCCACTCAGGAAATTTCGGGTAGTCACACCTGTCGGTCGCACCCCCACCCCCGGGACTCGACCGGACCCTGGACCTGTAGTCCGTCGCTCTCTCGGACCCCCGGACCCCCCGATGCCGTCCTCCTGTTCGGACACACGACCCGCTACCCGCACGTCCTTGTACTCACTGACTCGTTCCTGTACCCGCACTCACACACAGTCGCGCGAACCTCCACTCCCTCACCTAAGCGTACAGTTGGGGTCCCTGAGACGTTCGCGGATGTCCGCTCACATATGACCGCACACACGGACCCCACTCACACTCCCGACACTCACCTGCACACATACTCTCGAGTGTAACCCTCACACCCTTCTTTACACAGTCCTCCTAAAACACACGTAAAGCCCCCACCAAATCCGTGCAGCTACACGGACACTCGCCCGCTCACACACTCCGACCCTGGACCCGTACGGCACCTCGCACTCACACTCCACCGGCCCCCCCGACAGGGGAGTCTGGACAGAAGAAAACTGGAGACTGGGAGGTTCCAGAGACAGTGGGGGGAAAGGCGGCCTCGGTTCCGAGAACGTAGGGACCCAGGGGGGCGAACGCGAGACGCACCGGAGAGGGTCAACTATTTCCCCGAGTCACAACTGGGTTGTAGGACCCCACAGGACGGTTGGACCGACCCCAGAGGGACGGCGGGAGGCTCAAGACTGGGGGAGGAGAGAGTCGTCGGTAGCCTTCTGGATCAAGGGATACTGTGCCTAGAGATGGTTGCGGTTTGCGTGCTTATAATGGGGATAGAGTCGTCACTACCTCTTTCGGTGTCGCCACTCATCATCCGGGGCGGGACGGGACTGAAGGGGTCGGACCGGACCGGGCCGCGGCGACTCAAGACCCCTCCCTTTTCGTATGGGAAGGACTCCGAAGAAACCTTAAGGCTCCTCCTAGGTCAATCGAGAGTCCCTGTACTTAAGGGATGGGATTTTGGGATGCGAGGACGAGGGGTGGTTGTGGGGTAATGGGGGTCGCGCGCAAAGACCTCGTCGGAACCACACGTCCGTGCCCGCTCGAAGAAGGGACAGAATAGAAGAGTAGGTTAGGAAAGCCGGACAAAGGTAGACTGCTTTTTCCGCCTCTCCGATGCCCTGAACATGTTCCTCCACGTGACCGGCGCCCCCGCGTCGAGGCAGGCGAGGTCCGGGTCGCGAAAGAGAAAAAAAAGCCGAAGCGAATCAGCGAGTAAGTGCGGGTCGAGAACCCCGGGGTGCCTTGACATCAGGCGACACGTGGAGACAGGACCCCGAAGGGGTCCGCTCTTATGACCTCACCCAACGGTAAAGGAGGAGGTTCCCTAGAAGGGTTGGGTCCCTAACTTGGGCACAGAAGAAGAGGAGGGAGTTGGGGGGTAGAAGGAGAGGTAAGAACAGTGACGGGCACTGGGACTTGGGGAGTGACCACGTCGGGGTCAGGGGCGACGCACACTGATTGTCGTCAGATAACTGTAAACCCGACCTATGAAGATACGACACTCCAGACAGAACACGGAACATCCCATAAACGGTCGTAAGGACGAAGACGGGTGACCTGCGGTCACAATGACGGTTAGTACTATTGGTTTTTACAGAGGTCTCAACGGTTTATAGGGGACCACCACCCCCGCCCCACGTCTTGGCGAGGGTAAACTCTCGACAAGTAAGTCGTCCCCGACTTTGGAACAGACGACCTCCACCCCCACTCCTACCCCGGACCCGGTCCCGAAAAAAGATAAACCCAGATTAACGGGGGGTGGGGTTTCGGGTCCGAGTTAGGACTTCGTTTAAGTCCCTTTCCCTCTCTCTGGAAGTCACAGACCTTGGACCCGTCCCCCGATTCTCTCCAGTGGCCACCATCTAGAGCCACATAACTACCTTATAGAGACTTGGTTTCCTCTCCACCGGACCAATGACCCAGAAGTGACTCCCTAAGAAGTCCCCCACACCTCCGGACCCGTTCGGTCTGTCGCCCCACAGACGTTGGGGTGTCCCTGTCCGCACGAGACGGTATCGGTTCCTTCCCCCGGCAATTGCGGACCTCGAGGTAAGACGACCGTGTGGAGACCGTCAAATTCGGACTACAGACATGGATCTCTACGGTATACACCGTTCAGGAATAAATCCCGGGAGTGTAGGTCTACCGTTTCGGGCGTTTGTCAAAACGGACCTTAAGTGTGGACTACAGGTAAGATTTCTGACATTGACCTTTGGTATGGAACCCTTATTCCCCACCTGTAGGAAGCTCCGGTGTAGACCCTTCTGTGTCCGAGGAAAGTCTTGAACTCCTGATCTTTCTGAAATTTTTGTAAGAGGGGGGAGCGGTGAAGGAAATTGTAAAATACGAAGATGTTCTTTACGTAGGAAAGTCCCCTTTTAGGTCTCTGTTAAATCTCTCAGAGGGAGGAGGTCGAGATGGAGGTCGAGGGTGACGGCCCCAGCCCCCGACTGAGGGACTGAGTTGTGGTCGAGATGGGAACGAAGATGGGTCAGACCCTGGATTCGTCCAGGGACGAACTCCTGACCGCGGGGGACCACCGAGGTCCGTCGTCCGGGCGAGTCCAGGAACGTTCGAGTCCCGACGGAGACTGGGGACGATCGATCGTAGTCCCTAGCAAAGAGGGGACCGGACTGGGGAAGAGTCAGAGGGACCCAGACCCACGGAAAGGAAACCCAGATGGCTTCGACGTAAGAGGGAAGGACATTATGTCCCCATGATAAATACATGAGATCTTTGGTCCATCCGGACCCCGACCGACCACCTCACTCGTGACGTCTCTTTCGGTCGTCCAGCTGTCCCTCACCTCTTCGTGGCTTCCAAGACACTGTAGTTGTCTGAGTAAAAGCCCACTGAGTCAGGTGGTAAGTGGGTCGGCAGGAGAGGGGACGGTAGGTGGGTCGACGGGGTGTCGGTGGACAGGAAGGTTGCGAACAACAGGTCGGGTGAACAGGTGAGTAGAGGAGAGAACACGTAGGCGGTTTATCGGGGACTAATGTACACCACCTGGACTGGAACAACATCCGCGACCTAAACGGTGTTCCTCGTCCGGTCCGTTCCGGTGACGGGAGCACCTCGAGTGTCACGTCACTCTCTCTCTACCCCTTGTCGACTTAATCGTCTGTACGAGATTTCTGCAGGACATCTTTCGTCTCGTGGTACTCAGTCCGAGACGGTGGACGTGTACTCCCGGGATTTCTTCCTGAGCGGTGTTTACCGTAGAGACCCATGTCTACAGTCCAAATTCGACGGTCCCCATACGGGCGTCCTGCCTCGAGGTCTCCACTTGCCGGGGGCCCACTCCGGGAACCCACCTTTAGACTCACAGGACTTCCGTGTGCCTACGTGTCTGTCCCTCCATATTCACAAGATCCCCGCCCTTGTCGTCCACGTTCTCGTCCTCCCTGGACCCACCCCTGGTCCCACCCTTCCCCCGTGTCCTTCGTCTTTCCTGTCCTTCCCTCCGGGCAGACGTCCCCTCCTGGCGTGCCCGGGCTCCTGACGTCGCCCTCGAACAGTACAAAGGGTGTCGATCGCCCTTCGGTGACCTCCCCCGACTCGTTTCTTTACTGTGCTAGACTCATTGGAACACACACACACACACAGACCATTTATAGGTTTCTTTAATATCTATAAATTAAAATTAATAAGTTTGTTCTTTATGGGCAACGTTTGTTAAAATTTTATGTCGTCGCATACTTCCTTTTATAATGGACGAAGAGTAAGAATGGGACGTCACTATCGGTAGAACCAGATAAGATCGTCTATGAAGTAAACTGCCACAGATTAGAACATACAAACATTCACATATGTAGGTATGTATAGGAAAGGTAAGTCTTTACTTGACATCATAGTACGACAAGACGTTAGACGATGAAAAATGTATTTAAATAGTGTCAACAAAGAGGTACCGGTTAGGTCGCGTAGTCTCTGTCAATTTTCGATAAAAAGGTCAGAAAGACAATGTCTGGTGATGTTCATGTATGTACTTTCAAACTTTGACTCCGAATCTTCTCGTAAATAAATGATTAAGTGTTTGTAAATAACTCCTGAAAGATATTCGGTCCACCTCTACTTAGATCGAACTAAAAAATGAATCTCTTAAGATAACATGATACTTTCTACTCATAAACTGAAAGATCAATAAATATCGTGTGTGTGTATGGTTTTATCAATGTCATTGAAAAGGGGGAAAAGTAAAATAACGACAATTACTATACGTTGTATTCATACACTCAAATTCCACATTGTCGATTACTAAAGTGTGTGGATATGTAACCCTTTACTAATGGTGTATACAAATTAATTATAGGTAGAGGAATATGTCAATCTTTTTAAAAAAAGGGAACACTACTCTTGAAAGTCCTCGATGAGAATCGAAAGCTTCAATGGTACGTCGTCAATCGGGATCGGTAAGACACGTACCGAAGGGGTCCTGAATAAATAGAGTGTCGACTTTCGAACGTGGAATCTGGCGGTCGCGGGTTAGAGGGGGTGGGGGGTGATGAAGACCGTTGGTGGTTAGACTGGAGGAAAAGACTTAACAATGAAAAAATTTTCTAAGGTGCATATTCACTCTAGTATGTCGTAAACAAAAGGAGACATAAGATAAAAATTGTGAAACAAAAGTGAAAAACCGGCACAAGGTGGACACCCCCGAAGGACCACCGAGTCTCCCATTTTTTTAGACAGACGGTACGCCCTCTGGTCCGAAGCTAGGGACCCAGCCCTTCTAGGGGACCTCTTCCCTTACCGATGGGTGAGGTCATAAGAACGGACCTCTTGAGGTGCCTGTCCCCTCGGACCACCCGATGGAAGGTACCCCAGTGTTTCTCCTCCTGTGTTCACTCGCTGATTGTGAGTCGCAAGTACAGTACGCCCGACAATCACGGGACTAGTCCTTAAGTTGGGACCAGGGGACGAAACCCTCGTACTTCAGAATGGGTGATCTGGTGGTCCCTTCAGGGAAACAGACATAAGATTCAAACAAGTTAACTGTAGACTTAAAAGGCACCAAACCTGGTACACTTATAACGAGTGTCAACTCGGTGCGACGCATAGAACTAATGGACATGAAAGAGTAGTGACACAAAGACTCCCGACTCGTCGTCACTGCATCCGGGGGTGGGGTGTCGTTCCGACGACCCTCAGTGCGGGGTAGAGGGGTAATAGCCCACCCCACTGGTGTCCCTGTCACAGAGTGGGGAGACCCGGAGTCGAGGAGTGAGTACTCTGGATGAAGTGTCCTGACGGGATTCCTACCTCACTCGATGAGGTATACCCTCCGAATCTTTCACTTTTAATACATTCCTAAACAATGAGTATCGTAATACCAGAGGATTCTTTCCTACAGACCCTCCATTCCAAAATAACGACAAACACAATGGACGACAAAAATACCAGAGTGGACTAATTGTCATCAAACCGACACATATCTTTAGATTCAACTTTTTTTTTAAAAAAAAAGAGTAACTTTGACTTCCGTAAAGAGATGACAGAAGTCCAATGATCTCAAAAAGAATCCTTTAGACTACAGTAAGGTATAGGAGAAAAAACTTACATTGGTAAAACCCCAAAACAAATTAAAAAAAAGGACAAATCAAGACAAAATAGAGGGACCTTCAAAAATCACAGAAGAGGGTTATGGATCACCAAGGTGACTTATTCAAAAAAAAAAAAAAAAATTAGTGAGATTAAAGACCCACCTCTTATCGACCTCTCCTCCGTTCTCATCCTCGTCCCCCCTTCCGGCCCTCCTTTGGTGACCTTATTAGGTCTGTTCTATACTGTCACTGAACCGGTTCCCACCACCGCTCTGTCTGTTTTTACTCGTCTACCTAAGTCCTATCTAAGAGTTCCATCCCAAGTATCTTAAACGGCAAATAATAAAAATTCAACACTAATTTTACATATGTCATATTGTACATGATAGAACTGGTAAACGTGTACATGTCGAGTCACCGAGTTCCTGTACAACGACATGAGGTAGGGGTGGTAGGTCGAGGTCTTGAGAAAAGTAGAACGCTTTGACCGTAAGGCCTGGTTAATTTGTCACGGAGGGTGACGGGGGAGGGGAGTCGGGGACCGTTGGTAGTAAGACGAAAGACAGGGATACAAGGACGTGAGTCCTGGAGTAGAATCACCTCAGTACGTCGCAAAGAGAAAAGCACTGACCGAAGAAAGTAAATTGCATATTATAGGAGGTCCAAGTGGGCACAACGTCACATGTAGTCTTAAGGACGGAAAAACTTCGACTCATTGTAAGGCAACACACCTATATGATGTAAGACAAACGGGTAAGTAGACAACTACCTGTGCACCCAACGAAGATAGAAAACCAACGAGACTTATTACGACGACACTTGTGTCCACAATTTTACGGAGAAACTTCTAGGACGAAGGGCAAGAAACTCTGATATACGGGTCTTCATCCTAACGACCTAACATTCTATTAAGATAAAAATTAACAGACTCCTGGTTCGTATGACCAAAAGGAATCACCAGCGTGGTAGAATGAGAGGATGGTTGTCACGTGTTCCTAGGGTGACGAGGTGTAAGAACGGTTTTAGAAAAAGACGGAAAAATTGGTAATTTTTTTACTTCATATCAATTAAGTGTTATAGTGCACAAGTCGTTTCACTAAGTGACTAATATATATACATACATATGTACATATATACACAAGAAAAAGTCTAAGAGAAAGTAAGACAATAATGCTCTATCACTTACACCAAGGGACACAATATGTCAGCTGGGCCCAACAAGACAAAAAACTATTATCGGTAGGATTACGACAAACGTCTCCCTAACTACCTCCTTTATCTCAAGGTTTCATACTGGTAAGAGAGGTGGTAAGGTAGAAAGGTATGTGAAAAGTGGAAGAGTAGGGTGTCTAAGTGTCAAATAAGGGTCAGAAGATTAGTAGGTAAGTAAAGTAAGTGGAAGGTTTCACAGGAAGGAAGGTGATGGTTCGGAACGAAGGTAGGGTCCGTGTAACGGTCCTCGACATCCTACTTACTTTGTGTCCGGGACGGTCTAAATAGAAAGAATTGTTTCCTTTCTTGATTTTTAGCATTATTAATCCTATGTCACATTCTTTATTATTCCTAGCACTCTGGACCGCGGGAGACGAACGACCCTGGAGGCAAAGGTACAAACTTATTAAACGTCCTCCCGACCCTAATTCCTCGGGAACAGGTCCCCAGACACTAAAGGACGTTTCCAAAAAAAAAAGGAGTAAGGAACGAAAGAATTAAGGAGTAGAAGGAAGAACCAGAACTAGAATGAAGAGAGGACCATTCTCGGTACCGAAGTCCGACCCCAAAGACGAACTTCCTCTATTCCAGTTGACTTACTGTGAATTCCGAACGTAAAACACACACACCCCGCTAACAAAACTTATAGTAAAATAAAAACAGGATCACTGTAGATCCACAATCCCTGTGTTTTTTTGACTCCTCGTTATTCCTACACACCCATCCTGAAACCAAGGTCTGACCTTCGACCAAATCTCCCATCTTCACTTTCTACAACTACTTACCCAGTAACGACCGAACTACTTATTTCCAAGTCACTACCTACCCACCTATTTACCTACCTACCCACCCAATTTACTACCTACTACTTACTCACTTACTACCCATCTACTATAAACCTACTACCTACCCACGTACCTACCTATCTGCCTACCTACCTACTACGACCTACCACCTACCTACTACTTATTACTTACTCCCCATTTACCACCAGCTGTCTGTCTACCTATCATCGTCAGGTATTTAAGACAGTGGTATTCAGAATGAATTTCGAAAGTGACCGACAGAACCAGGAGTCACCACCATACCGTATCCCTATTCTCAAGTCAGGGACCTCAGTCTGTGTCCACCCAAACCTAGGACTGAGATCGTTGCTGATAGACACCCGTTCCCTGAAATACAGAGACTCAGTGTCGAAGGAGTACACGTTTTCCTTCTAGTCTGGCATCGCCGGTGAAACAGTCTCGATACCACTCCTGACTCACTGTATTACACGTAATTCATGAATCTTGTCCCGGACCATGTATTTTTTGTGTAACTTTCATTCGAAAGTGACCAGTAAATTGGTTTATAACTGACTTCGGATCATACTCAACTAACGGGGTGTCCAACGTATTCCCTCCCAGGTCTCGATAGAGGCCTATACGCTTACTGTGATATGAGGACATAACAGTGAAAAGTAAAAATAAATAACCGACACGGACCAGAATCCACACCGTGTGTCTTGAAGCTAGAAGTAACGAAGTACGGACCAGAAAAAAAAAAAAAAGGTCGACACTGTACACCCTAGAGAAAAGAAAAAAAAGAAAATCAACGTCGTAAGTTTCAGAATCGACGTCGGACACCCTAGATCAACGGACTGGTCCTTAACTTGAGACCGGGGAACGTAACCTTCGTGTCTCAGAATCGGTGACCTGGTGGTCCCTTCAGGACTGTGATACAGGAAACCTCCTCGTCTTTCAGTATGATTCCCCTGTATTCAACGTCCTCTCAGACCCACTGGAGAGTTTCACTGTTCGTTCCTAAATCGTTTCGTAAGGACCCGTCAGTAGATCCTCATTCCAGGTTTCTCGAGTCTCACGACTGGAAACGTATGCCTACCTGAGTGCCGTACTACAAGGAAGTCTGCTGAGTAGAGACGGATGGTTTGTCACAAATAATATGTTGACGGACTCGTGAGTTTTGGTTCCCATCTCCTTTCCAAAGGCAACCCGGAAAACTTTGGAATTAACATCGGGTTCTCAGAGACAACGTCCAAAGTCGCTACGACCCCGTCCCAAGGACTCGGAGTCACTCGTTTGCTTGGAGACGTCCCCCGACACTTTCCGGTCTGAGAGGGCAGAGGAAGGCCACGACGTCTAACGTACCCAGAGTCTACCCGGGGTTTAGACGTTCGAAAAGACCGGGGGTTTCACTGAGCTTAGCCCCCCCACGACTCTGGACGACACCCTTCACGACCGAAGTTCGACCCTGGTGGTCTTGTTCGGGCACCCAGAGTACACCTCGACCCTGTCTCCACCCCTGGTTCTCTCTCTCTTGAGTCTCAGGGGTTCGGTCTTGACTCATCCCCCACGAAGGGATCTCCAGTTCACTAACTCTGAGACACGAAGGTTACGTCTACCGTGCCCAGACTAGGGACCCTCCCCTTGATTCTGGGGTGCTCGGTGTGTCGTGCCGGTTTTGGACGGGAGGGGGGGTTTTTTTGGGGTTTTCTGGACCTCATCCACACTCCTAAACTCCCCCTCCTATTCCGTAAGATATTTCTAGTCCTTCAAGGGGACCCCTTCCCGTACCGTTGGGTGAGGTTATAAGAACGGACCTCTTAGGGGCTTTACCTCCTCGGACCCACCGATGTCAGGTGCCCCACCGTTTCTCAGTCTGTGGTGACTTCACTGAACCGTACGTACGTACCCGTCCTATTCCGTAAGATACTTCTAGGCCCGTGAAGCCGGACCCGTCCTCTTCCGTTTTACCCTTCCCGGACCTCACCCCGAGGTCCCGTCTAGACGTCGACATTTCCTTGGACCCAGGTGAGTTCACGGGGTTTCGGGGTTTCTCGGGGTAGGTATGTCTGTCTCGGTGGAGAGAGAGTCGTTCACCTCTTAAAGACCCTGAATAATTACGTTCCGTTCTACTTTCCTGTTTTATTCCCAGTAAAACAAAACAAAAGGGAAGTCTAAACCTACTAAACCACCTCCTCTCAGTCTCAAGAAGTCTTCGATCCTAAGTACGTAAGTGAGTCCTTCACGAACAAGTCACGGATGACGTAGCGTCAAGTCAGGTCAAGTCAGTGAGTCAACACAGGTCGAGAAACGCTGGGGTACCTGACGTCGTGTGGACCGGAGGGACAGGTAGTGGTCGAGGACCTCGAATGAGTTTGAGCACAGGTAACTCAACCACTACGGTAGGTTGGTAGAGTAGGAGACAGCGGGGGAAGAGGGTGGAAGTTAGAAAGGGTCGTAGTCCCAGAAAAGTCTACTCAGTTAAGAAGTGTAGTCCACCGGTTTCATAACCTCAAGGTCGAAGTCGTAGTCAGGAAGGTTACTAATAAGTCCTGACTAAAGGAAATCCTACCTGACCAACATAGAGGAGCGTCAGGTTCTCTGAGAGTTCTCAGAGGAGGTTGTGGTGTCAAGTTTTCGTAGTTCTGTGGATGACGCACATCCGTGACCCTTATGCTTCCACTTTTTTTTTGTCAGGAGACGGGAACCATGTTGGAACCCCAGGGTTGAACTCGAAGACCCTCTTTCTCTGTCGGTCCTAGGGAGTTTGATAAAGAGACCTGGTACCCGATTCCACCGTCTCTCGTCCCCTTCTACTCCTTAACTATTCATAATTTCATAGACGACAAACGAGTCCACGACTAAGTCCGAGAGATTTCTGTCGTAAGTTGTAAGTATTATTAATGGTAATATTTCTGTTACCTACACACACACGCGTGTCAACGAGGACACAGACTGAGAAACACTGGGGTGCCTGACATTGTTTGGTCCAGGAGACAGGTACCCTAAGAGGTCCGTTCCTATGACCTCACCCAACGGTAAAGGAAGGTTCCCTAGAAGAGTTGGGTCCCTAGCTTGAACACAAAGGACGTTGAGGATGCGACCGTCCGTCCAAGAAATGGTGACTCGGTGGACCCTTACTATTATCAATTACAAATAACTCAGAATGAAACACGGTCCAAGGTAAACTTCACGGAACTTTCGTAATCGAGTAAATTAGGAGTGTCGTTCGGATACTGCACTCGACCAACATCAATAATCGGGGTAGAGTGTCGCCTCCGTTGTCCGTATCTCTTCGTCCTGCTGGACGGGTCGCAGTGAGTTCCCACTCACCGTCTCGGTCGTAAGTTTGGGTCGAGGCGGGGTCAATCGAGAGGATACGGTACGTCGAAGTGCCTTCACCCTCAGACCTGACACCCAAGTTTATTAAGGTGTGCACTTAGCCTGGAGTCATTGACGGGTCGACCCAGAGACTGAAAACGTCTTAGTCTCCGAGTCCCTCTATTTTACAGAACGAGTCCCAGTGTTCCGTTTCCGCGGTGTCTCGTCCTGACCTTTTACTCACTCAGAAGACTCTCGGTCACGTCTCGGTTCTGTTGTGCACAGCAAAGAGGTCCTACGCACTCGTCGTTGCACAAACACTCTCTCTTTCTCCACCCCCCCCCCGTCCGTCTGTCTGTGTGTCTCTGTGCGTATCCACCAACCACCGTCAGGGGGACGTCCGGGACACGGTCAGGGCCTCTACCACTGGACAGAGTCGTAGGACGTGTGAGGGAGAGACCCAGTGTGCTCTTTTTAAGGAGAACAGTGGGACAGTGTAGAAAACCTGAGGTTCAACATGGGTCCTTCAGGAGTCTGCACACCACCAAAAATAAGGACCTTTTCCACGGGTCTCATTGGTGCGACTTCTGACCGAGGTCCGGGTCCGTCCCGAGGGTCACCGTGCCTCGACAAGGGGTTTGAGTTTAGGTGGGATGGCGTCTGAGACTTTCGTGGGTGGTCCCCGAAAGGCCCTTTCGGAGCCCACGGCGCCGCTGGAGGGACCCTGAGCCCACGTCGAGGGGTTCCTGTGCTGGAACCTCCCCGGTGTCGCCCTCGAGTCGACTCCTTACAATCGGGACACTGAGACGTCAGTGTGGAGCCGACACACTGCCCCGTCACTCGACACTGACTCCCGTCGGTCAGTCGAGTCCTTGGAGACGACACAGACTTCCCCTCCTCTTCGCCGAGGGCTCACGTCGGAGACCCCGATCCCCCAAAAATGTTTACACTTGAACGCACCCAGGAAGATCAAAGATCGTAGGGACAAACTGTCTCCCCAGTTACGTACACGGACTCCGGCGTTTCTTTCCTTTGCCGGGCCTAAGTCTGAGACCGAGTTTTCGACCGTAGGAACACTACCCGTTCCCTCCGTCCCATCTGACCAACAACTCTTGTTTCCGAAACGAGGTTGCACCCGAAACTGACCCCCGCCCAGTACATCGGAAAGGTTTGGAGTCACAGGAGTAGGTATCGTATAAGACTCATAAGATTTCAGGGAGTCAGCACAGACTGAGAAACGCTGGGGTACCTGGCGTCGGGCGGTCCGAGGAGACAGGTACCCTAAGAAGTCCGTTCTTGTGACGTCACCTAACGGTACGGGAAGAGGTCCTCTAGAAGGGCCGGGTCCTTAACTTTCGTCCAGAGGGCGTAACGTCCGTCTAAGAAATGGAAAACTCGATGGACCCTTTCTGGGTAGATACCTTAACCCCAAGTCTTTTATCGTCCCACCCACCACGACGCTAATTACGGTTAGACGTCAGGTCTTACCGCCACCACTAATACTATCTCCCGTACCGGACCGCGATAATAAAAATATATATGATAATAACAATATATATAATTATATATCAATAGTATATATTAATATATATTATATATGATAATAACAAGTATATTATAACATATGGTAGTATTCGGGGAGGACGAAACCGGCGTCTGGTAATGACCCTGAAGGTAGGTGTGGTGCACGTGTCGCTCAAGCTCTCGAAGCGGCTCTTGGTGAAGTGCCTCGACGTCTCGCAGGTCGGGGGTGTCGACGTCGTCGAGATGGCGGTGTACCTCGACCTCGTCTACGTGCACGAGCTGTGGGGGTACCGAGGAGGGGTGCGGTCGGAGTCAGTGGTCCACGCACGGACGTCCCGGCGGGGCGGACCGGGCCGGGCCGCGGACGCCACTCCGCCCGCGAGGCGTCCTTCGAATGAGTTGGGCCGAAGGACGGGGTGTCGCGGTTGCCACCGGCCTCGGGGTTGCCGACGGAGGACTGGGGGGCCGACTGGAGCACTGGGGCGTGGGGAATAGACGAGAGTGGGGTGGTTCCTGTCTCCGGCCTGGTAAGGGTGGCGGGGGGGGGGGAGGTGTGTGTGACCAGGAAGACTGGGGGCCCCCGGAGTAGCGCCCGGGAGACTTTGCGCCCCCGACCTCGGGGTTGGGGCAAGTGACCGAGGAGCACCCAGACCGTAGGTTCAGTGACTCAGGACTTTAGGTGACTGGAGAGGTAGAGGGGCGACTGAGGGAAAGGACTGGGAGGAGGAGTCGGGGAGTGGGGTCCCTTCGACGGACAGGTGTACCGTGGAGGGCGGCGGGTTTGGTCCCTCTGTCCGCCCCACAGTCCTCGGTGAAACAGGGGTGTTGACCGTGGGACACACACCCCTGGGGCAGACTGAGGCATTCTTCGGGCTGGAGGTCACAGGGGTCGGAAGAGGGTATAGGGAGACGGGGGGGAGACCGGTGGGGCGGGGTCCTGGGGGAGAAGAGAGTGGGGTGCCTTGGGGGGGGATGAACCGGCGGAAGTCGAAACGTGGCAGGGAGTCCCTGGGGTTGGGAGGAAGACGGAGGAAAGGTCCAGAGGATGGACGGGGCCTACACGGACGGCATGGGGAGCGACAGAGGACGGGCCGGGTCGAGCCTACTTCTCCTCCCCCTCGCCGTCTCGGGGGGCGACCTCCACAGGCTGCCCCTCCGGCTGCCGGACCTCGGTCCCGGACCGGAGGACGTGCCTCTCTGTCCATCCCCTGGGTCGGGACTGGGTCGGACCCTGGTCGGGACTGGGACCGGTGGGAACACGGGGTAGGGGTGGGGCTAGTTCCGGGTGCCTGCGTCGTCGGACCGGTGTCTCGTCTCACGAACGCATACCCACACACAAACGGTTGTGCACAGAGACGCACACAAGGCACCGCCCCCACCTCCGGAGACAGGGGCGCAGGCCCAGACTCGTGGAAGCGACACCCGCACGCGTACGCGGTGCGTCCGACATCGAGGCGGGGACGCTGGTGGGGTGGTCCTTCCCTTCCTCCCCCGCCAGGGTGCAGTGGCCCTCCGCCCGACCCAGGGACGGCACCCGCGACTGGCAGAGGCCGGCGTCCGTCGTTCTTCTTCTAGGCGGACATGGTCAAGGACGACCTGGACGACGCGTCGCCGCTGTACTTCCTGTCGTAGACCACCCACCTGTTCCTGTTCCCGTGCAAGGTCAAGAGCAGGTTCGTGTTCCTCCGCGACCGCGTGGCGACCCCGTAGGTCTTCCCGTTGGCGTTCTTCTACTGGATGGTCTTCTACCGGGCTCGCGACGCGTTGATGCCGTTCTGCCCGCTCCAGTTCTTCCACTTCTTCTTCGAGTGCATGGTCAAGTCGCCCCTCCACGACCCGGCGCCCCCGGACCGGCTCGCCGCGGTGGGCGGGGTGACTCGGGTCCGGGCTCGGGTGGCGCGGGCGGTCCGGCGGGGCAACCGGTATCGTAATTGGGGAAGCGGGCCCGCCGGCCTGTGTCCTCCCTTCGAGGGTCCCCGGTCCCCGTCCTGACACCGCCCGGTCCGGAGCGGCGGGGCGGGTGGGGGAGGAGGAGGTTCGGGGGACGGGCGGGGTGTAGGGGACGAAGCGGAGGGTCGTCCCGCGACCGGGGCCAAGGTCTTCCGGTAGACCCGCAGACCGGGGTCGCTTCCCAGTCGGACGAATCATGTCCCGTGTGCCGGAACCCTCAACCTTCGGTAGTAATAAACACATATAACTTGGGAAAAAAAAAGTCACTGGGAGAGAGGGGTGTGGACAGGGGGGTAGTCGTAAAAGTTCTTTGGGTAAATGGATTTCAATAAGAGTCAGTCAAGAGAAGTCGTGTCTCTGGGGCAAAAATTTGAGAAAACACGTGGAACGGACTACGCGGAGTGGGTGCTGTAGACTGGACGACGGAAGAGCAGACAGGTGACACCCAAATGATTCCTAGGGACGGTTACGACCTGCGACGTCTGGAGTCCTACCAACTGCGAAACAGGTCAACAGGTCAAACAGGTCTGTCAACTGTGACGGACTGGTCATCAGTACTAGGTACCTTCCTTGCTTAAGAGTCAAAAAGAACTTCCTTATTTAGTAATTTTTCGAGAGACATGGACTATTTACCGACAAAAAAATTACGAAGTCACTCCGAATTTGAGTAACTTAGAAAGACAATACTCGGGTTACAACTACTACTATTATTCCCGTTGTTGTGACCTATAAGATCGGTAAATGACGCACAATTGGAACTCTTCACCTTAGATTACGGGCCAAACTATCTGACCCGTTGACTTCGATTGTCTCCAGTTGAGTTGGGTAAACAGGTTCCAATGCGCACATCACTTCCCGACGGTACCGGCACGATCCGCCCTTCGAAGTACACAGACCTTCCCCCATTTTACGTGGAACTGGTCCTCGTTCTTACTTCGGGGTCTCGAGGCCATTCGTCGTCTCGTCGAGTACCTTAGGGACGACCGTCCTGGGACTGTGTTCTCTTGAGGAGGGTGCATGGGACCACGGACCAACGCGACCGGAGACCGGGTGTCGTCCCCTCTCCGTCTTTTTGTACTCGGTACTCTGAACATTCCCAAAACGAAGGTTGTCATCGTTCTTCTCCGCCGGCCGTCGGACCCTCACTCCCTTGAGAGTAGTCGTTGGGTGCCTGGAGTCTCTTAGGTCTAAGACCCCGGTAAACACAACCCCGTCTGTGGGAGACCTCACGGGACTCGGGAGTCCGACCCCTTTGAGTTGGTATTGGGGGGAGGTACCTAGAGACTCGGGGTTCTCTCCCTCTCACCTCGAGTCAGAGACTTAAAAATACCTAATTAAATAAAATTTATAAACCGACACAGTATACCCTAGAACCAAGGGGCTGGCCCCTGACTTGGACCGGTGGTCGTCACCTTCGCGTCTCAGGATTGAGGATCTGGTGGCCCCTTCAGGGTTTCAGGGCTACGGAAAACTTTCTGCCGGGTCCCTGTACTCTACGTCAAATTTGCACCAATTTTACCGTCTTCTCTTACCTAATACAACTTTCCCTACCGTTCACAACTGGTGTGCCTGTTGCGAACATATATCTTAAGGAACGAGGACTGTCAACTCACCGCCCCGTTTACTGGAAGGGACTATCACCCAGAACGAGTGTCATCCAGTGTACACTAAACGAGGAAAGATACATCTCCGACTACAAGAAACGCTGAAACCGTCCCACACCCCACACCTCCGTCAACGCCCCCAAGTCTTCCTGTGACTCCCTTCGACCCTGAGACCCAGACACCCACATTGGTAGTGGGCTGTGCCTGCGGAGACTGGGCTGTCGAAGTCCCAAGACCCGGGGCGTGTGAGGGTGGCGAGTTAAACGGACAGTGTTCCTGTGTGCCTGTCCCGAACCCCACGGGGGCACAAGTGACTCCCAACCCCCCGTCTTAGACAGGACACCCCAACCACCCCCTCCCCCTCCCCGGTCCCCGGTCATCTCTTTCGGTCCCGGTGTGTAAGAGGACCTCTCGGGAACTAGAGCCCTTAAACAGATATAAATCGTCCACCGGCCCGTCCCACGTCTATTCCTTTCAGACCTCTCCCCCGCCGGGGAATATATCAGCCCCTGGCCTCGGGACGAGTCTCAGAGAAACCCACCGGACACGGACGACCCAAGGACGACACTGGAGAGAGTTCTACGGACTCGGTCCCTTCTTTGGTCCATCGAGGTCCGGACCCGACCCCCGGCTGGCACCCCGTCCCTCCCGACGCCTGTAGGAGCCAACCCCCACCCGGGTCCTTACTCGAGGACTCCCCAAGGGTCCTGTCCCGCAGACAGGAGGACCCAGGGAAAAGCTAAGAGTCAAAGAGGAAGAGTAGCAAGACTACTCTCACTCCCATTTGGTCCCAGTCCCCGGGTCTCCCCCTCTGTCGGTTCCGTCCTTCGGGGGTCCCGGTAGCGGGGTGAGAGTCCTACGGTCCACTGGGGAAGGGACGGACGTAGGGGTAGAAGACGTCGTTCCAATCCAGGGCCGAACGGAAAACCCCTTTCTGACGGGGTCCTCCGTGGGGTCCTACCGAGGTCTGAGTTCGGACAGAGGGACTTGTGGAACCTGTCCGGGGAGGGGAAAGACCCAGAGCCAAAGGGGTTGAGATGTTTCTCCCGAAACCACCCAACGAAGGACAAGACTCTCAGAGACGAAACGGTCGGGCGCGGGGACACCGGGGGTGTGGTCCGTATCGGGGGTGTGACTTCACTACGTCCCGGAGACGAGACCCCTCTCCCACCCGTTCTCCAGGGACTCGGTGGTGGTTCCCGTCTCTTTCAGTGTCGGACCTCAGGGGCGGGACCGGAAGGTTCCAACAGGTCCAGTCCCTAGTCGGGGGGTCGGGGTCGGGAGAGGGTCAGGTCGAAATAGAGTGAACGACTAAGGGTCGGGGTCCGGGAATCTCCTGTTTAAATCGGTACAGGTTCATCCGTCTTACGACCGGGGAACGGTTTCCGGGGTCGACCACCCCCAACCCGAAGGTGTCCGTCTCTCCCACCCGAGAAGTCCCTGTGTGGATCGTTTTAAGGAGTCCGGACCGAGAGGGTGAAGGACCGACACACTAGAACCCATTCAGTGAATTGGAGAGACTCGGAGTCTCGGGAGGAGACCCCTATTGACGTGGATGGAACATCTCGGCAACCTCGTAATTTACTCCACTAGGTCATTTCGCGAGTAGTGGAATAAATTATTCTCCCCTACATCCTCACCCCACGTCCCCGTTCGGCCCCTGGGGACGTTTGAGGTGGCCGGGGAGTCAGAGGCGGAAGTCGTTCTTCGGTGCCAGGCGTCTTCACCGGCGGCCGTCGGGACGGCACAAGCTCCGGCTCTGTCTCGCCCGCCCGGACTTCCACGCGACCGTCGCCCGCCCGTCGCTGTAGTCGCGGTCGCTCTTTATGTCGGACCGTCGGCTCCCGTGCGCCGTGTGCGACTGTCACGCCCTGCGCCCAGGGCGGCTGGTCCCGAGGATGCGCCAGTAACGACCGAGGAGGTTCCAGTTCAAACTGGAGTTCCAGCATCTGCGTCCATTCGCGGTCCCGTCGGAAGGGACTTCAACCTCGTCGGGGAGGTCGAGAGACAGGTAGTGGTGTGTCCTCGACAGAAGGGTGAAAGAACGGAACCGGGACCCACTCGGGAGTCGGGCGGCACCGGAAAAGGGCAAAAGACATCGTTCTGGAAAGACTCACAGGGGCGCTCCGAGGGACCGGGTAGACCCGGCAAGACCTCCACCCCCTTCAAGTCTCTACTCAGTCTGCATTGTGACTGGAGGGCGACCTGTGGGGGTGTGCCTACCCTTGAACCACCCGACCCACACGACCGTCCCTTCGGGGTACTTGGACACCCACACACGGCTCGGGGTCGGGTCGGCCTGCCCGACCTGGTTCTGGGCTCGGACCTCTTCCTCTCCTCCCTACAAGTCCGGCTGGGAGACTCTACTCCCGTGTCTGTCGACCACTCCCGTTCCTCTTCCAGTTTGCGTCCGACCTACCTGAAGGACGTTTCTGCCCTTCCTGGTCCCTGTTCTATTGACCCCGCCCCCCGTCCCGCTGAGACTAATCTTCGACGAGGTGTTGGGGGCTGGACTTGGGGAGGTCCCTTTCGCCTCGGACACAGTCGGGGACGAGGGCGGGGGTGGCTCCGGGGACTTCGGGACCCTCTCCGGGGTTGGAGACGGGGACTCCACCTTCGTCCGCGGGGATCAGGACTTCCACTCTCCTCGCCCCGTCCCTCCGGTCCAGCCACCTACCCCCACAGGGTCCCGTCCAGAGTTTGCGGAGACGGGTGTCCCAGGTCGAGTCGCCGGGGACTCCCGGGGTCACGGGGACCGCTGGGGTAGCCGGAGAAACACTACTCCGGTGTCCTGCCGCTCCACTGGCACCCACTCACACCCCGACGACGGGGGCCCCCGCTCCTCTCCCCTGCCTCCATGTCCCGCAGGGGGTTCGGGTCTGCCAGCGGGGAGAGGACGTCCACCGTCGTAGTGGAAGAGCCGGGCGCACCGGCCTCGGTCGGAGAACTTTGGCGGACACCAGTTCACCAAGTTCCCGTTCACCCACCTGGACTCGTCGTTCCACCCCGTCGTGGACGTCGACGCGCTGTCGATGCTAGCCTGGTCGTTCCACCCCGGGCGCCCGCGTCCCAGTGCCCCTGCGTAGCGCTCCCGTGCACCTCTCGGGGACCTTCCGGGTCCCCGTGTCTCTCCGTCCCCGTGACACTCTGGACTCGGTGTCCCCTCCACGTCTCGTCCCAGCACCTTTCGGACGTTTCGACCAACCCCCCAGTCGCCGTGTGTCGCTCGAACCGCTCCGAGGCTCCTCACAATAACCCCCCGTGTCTTCCTGTACCCCCGAGTCTCCGCACTATCAGAGTGCACACGCGAGTCAGCGTAGACTGGAAACGCTGGGGTACCTGACATCGGGCGGTCCGAGGAGATATGTACCCTAAAGGGTTCTCACCCAACGGTAAAGGAGAAGGTCCCCTAGAAGAGTTGGGCCCCCAGTTTGGGTACAGAGAACGTAACCGTCCACCTAAGAAATGGTGACTTGGTGATCCCTTCGATACTATCAGAGTTTCCCCGCATTATTTCGGACCCCCCGTGGTCAGTCACTCCCACGTTTCTGGGGTATACCTTCCGATAGTCTCGAGTGCCTCGGGAACTACTCGTTGGTGTTGTTAAGAGATGTGTGTGCTCCTTTGGTTTCGAACTCTCCAACGACAACAACCAGGGTCCAGTGAGTATCGGTCCGGACCTTGAACACGAAACTGAGGGTCGGAAACGAGGAGGGTGAGAAGGTGTCAGGACCGGGTTCGTTCCCCCGAAGATCTTCCCATCCCACCAGTGCAAGTCAACACACCCGTCAAGGGACTTGTTTTTACGGAAAAACCCCCACGACTTGACGCACCGAGAGTCTTAGGGATTAGTCCCTAGGTTGGACCCGGGTGACGTCACTTTCGTACCTCAGGATTGGTGACTTGACGGTCCTTTAAGGGGAGTTTACCGAGTAGGATTCGCTTACGGTGAACGGAACATCGGTGGGAACTAAAGATAAAATAATGGTGGGACACGGTCGTCTACCGTTACACAGAACTCTTCCCCGGGGCAAAAATACGCAGGTTTTGACTTACCTAAGCAAATTCGGGGCTCCCCACTCTTCCAGCCACCAGGAGTCGGGGGGTCAGAGGAAAGCCCACGTCCCGGAACAGAGGACCGGACGTCGGAGAGGACTGCAGAGTGAGGGTGTCCAGATGGATAAACTCGACGTGTAGTACCTACGGGTCCGGAGGAAACGGCCACCAATGGCGACACTCCACAGGTGGTTCCTGTTTAAACTGTCGACGTTGAAGTTGGAGTGACAGGTACCACTCCCCGGGACACCACAGACAACCCAAGTCCGAGGGACACCCAGGTCAGGGGTGGGGGCGGAGGTGAAGGGTCATGATTCCCCCTACGACTCCGGACCGGTATACGGGCGACTAGTGTGCGGGTCACGATAAGTGTGTCTTCGCACGTTCTTTATGTAGCCCCGAAGATCCCAACCCCACCCCGAACTGGAGTCTAGAGGAGACCCATAGTAGAACCACAGACCACTAATCCGTGACCACTTCTCCACTTCCCACTCAGCTCTCTACCCTCCCTCTACTTAGACCTTCCATAACCTCTGGAACTCGACGCGGTGTAGGGACCAAGGAGTTACGCCCGACCCTTTCCAAGTCTCCCGTCCCAGGACCCTGTCTACGGGTGACAGTTCCCCAGTATCCACCCGTCCGGGGGAGATTTTGGAAGGGGTACTGAGAGTAGGGGGGAGAAACTTTGGTCTCCGACAACCGGGACCTCTACACCTGGAGGCTAGTTGAAAGGCGGCGTGCACTCATCGGGAGGGAGGAACCCCGGGCACCCCCTCCGGTCACGACCCCAGACACCGGGGAACCCCAGTCCCGGTCCCACTACACCCCCCGGTCCCGACCCCGCCCTACAACCCCCCTGGTCCTGACCCCAACTATGCCCCCAGTCTCGTCCCCGTATTGTATCCCTGGTCCTGAACCCCATTACACTTACCGGTCCGACTTTACCTACCCACACCTTCTCTCATTCGAGGGGCCCGTCCACTTTTCAGACTCAGAATAGGGGCGTCCTCGGACCGACCTCCGCCAGCCGCGTAGTCCATGGGGAAGGATAGGTGGACATACTGCTGGGGTCCCCAGACTCTGCCCGTCCCACACGGGCGAGGCAGTCACAGGGAGAGAGAGGGAGTGGGGTGGGGGTGCGGGGGGTGAGGGTCTGGGAAGATAAGCATCAACCGAGACAGCACCGGAGTGACCCCCAAGGAGAGGTGTCGCTGTCGGTACTTCTGTGACGCTGAGACCTGAAGTCGAGCGACGACTCCTTCTCCATTCGGGGTCCCTTCGTCGAGGGTCTTGTGCACCGAGGGACTACGGTCGGGACGCCAAAAGGTCGACACACTGGGGCTCGTCCAGTACGTGGTGAGCCTCGACCAAAGGAACAGACAGCCTACCCTGTCAGGTCCACGACCCTTCTCAGTCTCTCGAGTCGGCTCCAATGTAGCTACTTGCTTATACGAGTGTGACAAGGGTACTGGTCGGATGTGAACTCAGACACTATCGAGAAGGGTTATCCGAGACCTCTGGGTGTTCGACCCTCTCCTGAGGTTTCGGAGTCCTTAACGGGTGGATCGGGGTGGGTCACGTTGACTGAGTACAAGAGACACAGGACAGGGAAGGAGAGAACCTGGGACGTAATGTCGGTCACGACGAAGTCGGGTCTCTTACTCGTGACCCCAGTTCACGAAACCCCCATCGTCCCGGTAGGGGTGGTCCCTTCTACTGTCTACTGTTCCGACCCCTAGTCTGACTGGACCCACTCCTAGACCCACTCCTAGAAGTGACTGACCCCTCTCAGAGACTCGGAGGCCGAGAGGACTGTGAGTGGATAGTCTCGAGTCCTCCTTATTTGTTCCGGTGCCCACGGGACATTTGTCTTTCCACACTCACGTCCCTCCTTTCACCTCCACTCCGGGGTACACACAAGTACCTCCCTACTGGGCACGGAAACAATGACTCAGGTGTGAACATAACGCACGACGTACTGTCCGGTCATTTAGCTTTCTGTTGAACAACCCCCGTTTCTTATTACTGAAATAAGTCTTTTGGTCGTTTGACTCTTCTACCACCTGATTACAGGGTTTCTTGGTGGAATGGGGTCAATCTTAAGACCAGAGAAAAGATGACTTTCCCCCTCCCCCACACCGACCAATAGTGTCTGAAGAATCACCTTACGAAACAAGAACGCCGGGAGGTCCCTCTAAACCAGTGTTACAAGAACATTTGAAGGGTGTTCTATTAACAATAGAAAACCTTGAAAAATAGAGGTATGTTTACTTTTCACAAGATATGGAAATTTCCAGGTCGGTCCCTCTGTGTCGGAATTCTTACCTGACAGTATATAAAATATCAAGTCCCATACTCTTCCGTTACCGTGGGGTGAGGTCATGAGAACGGACCTTTTAGGGTACCTACCTCCTCGGACCTTTCGACGTCAGGTACCCCAGCGACTCCCAGTCTGTGCTTACTCACTGAAGTGAAGGTGAAAAGTGAAAGTACGTAACCTCTTCCTTTACCGTTGGGTGAGGTCATAAGAACGGACCTCTTAGGGTTCATGCCCCTTTGGACCACCCGACGACAGATACCCCAGCGTGTCTCAGCCTGTGTTGACTTCACTGAATCGTCGTCGTATCTGTTGTACGAAAATGTTCCCGCGTCTCGGTCGAACTGCTTTGCGTCCGTTGTCTCCTGTCCCCAATCACGATTTCCGTACCTGAGTTATACCTTAGTGGAAACAAGAAGAGACAAGACAAAGATTACACATGTGACGGAAAGAAAGGACGGACCTCGTCGTCAAATGCCTGGGGCTCCACTCACAGGGTCCTTCGCGGGGGCGGGGGGCGGCCGGGATAGTGGGGATGAAATCGGTCCTCGGGGAGGGTCAGGGTCAGGGGGTGTGACTCGTACATTCCGGAGTACTAGGGGGCTTGACCAGGTCCTAGGTGAGGTCAAGTTCGACGAGGGGGTCTTCCCTTCCCAGTCTCCCCGTCTTCGTCGAGGACGAACGCCTCCCCTCCCCTCCCCTGTTGTTGAGACAGGACCGGTGCCCTCGGGACTCCGGAGCGGTGCACCTGGGACTCCGGAGCGGTGCACCTGCGTCCGACCTCCGGGGGCGACTCCTCCTGCACACCCTCTAGGACGCCGTCCGTGGGGGCAGCCTCATGCTTGCGTAGCGGAAGGTCGTGCCTCAGTGGCTGGACGCCCCGTACGAGTTCTCCGAGTTCCCGTATTTCGCCCTGCTCTTCTTCTCGTGTCCACTCGGAGGGCGCGTCTCGGTCCGCTCCGCTCCCGACCGACTCGCGGAGGCGTCCGCGCGCGCGCGCGTGCACGTGCGTGTCGCCGCGCGTCTGCGTCCGTGCACGTGCGTGCCGCCGCGTGTCCGCGCGAAGGCCCTTTCTCTCGCCACAGGTCGAACTGAGTCTCTGTGGGCCCTTCCCTGGCAAACCCACTTGCAGGAGAAGAGACCGCCCTTTTTCGGCCCCACGGGCCCATCCGTAGACCAGCGTGTCTTTTTCTTTTCCCGTTTCAATCGGACCTCTACGGTGTCCTTCTCCTACCTCGGGTCCGGTCGAGAGGAGAGGTGTCGGTTTCGGTCCTCCGGGGAAGGAGGGGCTGGGCGGGAACCCCTTTTTTCATCGGACGATCTAGGAAGGGTATGGGGATCTTCCCCCTCTTCGGTCAATTCGGGTCTCCTGTGACGGGGGGCTGGGCTGGGCCCTTCTCTTTTGGGACCAATTCGGGAGAGTGTCCGTTTGTTGTCCACCCACGTCCACTCGCGGGGGCCGGGGGTGGGGTCCACCCAGCCTCCGATCCCGAGCCCGGTCGGGAAGGGGTACCACCCGAACTGTACCTCCGGGACCTTTGGCTCAACTCTGCGTCCGTGGATCTTCCTCCCGTACTTGGACCCCCAACGGTGTCTTTGTCTGGTCTCTCCTTCTCTTCCGGGTGAACAGGGTGGTGGGCAAGAAGACGACTCGAGGACGGAAAGACCTTCGGGGCTTGGGATCGAGACTCGACTCGTCCACTTCACCTGGGGTCCCTTCCTTCTGTCCTTCTGTCTCTCTGTTCCTCGACTGTCTCTATTCCTCTGTCCAGGGTCGTCTCCGGGTCTCTCTCTGCACCCCTCCGTCCTGGAACAGGAGGACCGGACCCAGTCGGACCCCTCGTCCCCCGACTCCCACCCCCACGAGTCGGAAAGTCTTCTTCGACGTCGGCCGGATGGTCCACTCGTTCCCGGTGTTCTAGGCCGACTACCACCTCGACCGGCTAGGACTGTGGCTCCAGTTCACCGAATTCTTGCCTGTCCTCTAAGTCTACTCGCCGTCCACTCCCGCCAACGACCCCGGCCCCTCCCGACGAGGCGTTGGGACGACAGGACGGAGAGAGAGGCGGGGACGGGAGACCGGTCGAGAGTGAGGGATAGAGACAGAGAGGGACAAAGAGACCCAAGACTGAGAGCAGAGAGAAAGAAGGGCCGAGAAAGGGACAAGTAGAAGAGAGCTAGAGGGAGGAGGGTAGCCCTTACGAGGTGCCCGGAGAAGACGAGGTGTCGTTCATTCCAAGGAACCCCACCCCCGTGTCCCCAGGGCTACCCCCAAACTCCCCCGTGGGTCCCGGGTCCGCCCCTCAGGTACCCAGAGGACGGTGGTGGGACCGGAATGGGTCCATGTAGAAGCTCAGGTAGCCGCGGTTCGCGTGCGACTGGTAATCGGTCACGAGCGACCGCCTACTGCGTCGGATGGTCACACACCACCCGCTGCTCTTCACGTCGTGGCTCGAGAAGCAGTTTCCACCCGGGCCCCGGACCTCTGGGATTCTCCCCTGGGCGACTCGCCGGACGGGTAGAGCGAGGGAGGCGAACTGTCTCGGGGGGCACGACTAGTGCGCCGGCGACCTCCTGGTCGACCACTACCACCCTGTCGCTCACCTCAAACTCACACTTCACAGACTCCTCCCCCGCGTCCAGTTTACCACTCACGACTCCGTCCCTCAACACCCCGTCCCGGCCCCCGGACCCCACAGGGGTCTCCCCCGGGACCGTGGACGACGGGTGGGAGACCGGTCCGACTTCCTGCCCCACCTCGACTGGGCCCTCCTCTGGAAATTTATGGCCAAGTTCTTCCTACCAGTCTTCGTGGTGGACTAGTAGTTGCTCCGCTGTGACCTCCTGCGGCCCGTGATGCGCGACGCGTGGTCACCCCCAGTCCGAGACCGGCTCGAGTAGCACGTCCCACTCTGGGGTCGGTGCCTGCCCTTAACTCGTTTCGGTCGTAACTCCGGTCGTACCAGGACCTGTACAGTGAAGTTGTGGAGTTTGGAGTGAATAGAGTAGGTATTTTACCCCTACGACCCCACTGGTGGACCTCTCACAACCCTCCAAGTCTACCCGGAGCAACCGTAGTGGGTGGGGCCACGTGAATCCAAGGACACAGGTGTCGTGGCAGTGTCCGTGTGTTCGTAACGTGAGTACGTGCGTGAGTACACAAAAGTGTTCGGGTCCTCTAGAGGCGTCCCCAAGGGTGGGTGGGTGTGGGAGGGGTCGAGTGACCCAGACGGGACGGGGGCGTCTCTTCTTCGACCTCCACATGGTCTCGTAGCGTCTGAACTGCCACCCGAGTTTCCTGGTCCGACACAAGTTCACACTTCACAGTCTACTCTTGCACGCCCCTCATACCGACTTCTTGCCTTTCCTCGACCACGGACTGTCGGCGTATTTCCACAGGGTGTAGCCCGCCACTCACATGTCCCACACGGTCCCTGTCTCGGTGTCTCTCTGTCGTTCTTTGTCTCTGACTCTATCTCTGTGTCTGTCTGCCTCCTTGTCTGCGTATCTCTTTGTCTGACTTCGTTCCCTTTTCTCTGCTGGTCTTCTCTACGGATTGTGACTCTCACTCGGTCTTTGTCTAACTCTCTGTCCTCTCGATCTTCTCTGTCTGTGTGTCCTGTCTCTGTTTCTCCTGTCCCCGTGTGGCTTCACACCCCTCCGGCTTCGTGACATCCCAGGTGACCTCTACCTCCCCCTTCAGCCTCTGTTTCTACTTCGTTACTCTCTCTGTCCGACCCTGGGGGTCGAGCACTGGTCCGGTCCCGTCCCGTCCCGCGGCGCCCCGTACCGAGACCGGTCCCCGGGAGTGACAGAGGGTGAGAGAATGAGTATGGGACTCATAGACCCGGTCGGGCACGACCCAGGTTCCAGTGTCTCTCATTACACTGTTCGGGGACGGGTCGGAGGTTCCCGGGTCGGTTCCCCTGGACAGATGTGACGGATGGAGACTTTCGTCCGTTCCCTCGCCTTTTTAAGTTTTCGTCTCTTTCTGTCGTGAGTTTTTTTACAAATCAAAAACCGACAAGACCCAGGAATAACGACACGTGGGAAAGAGCTCGACGTCGTTCGCCCTCGAGGGGAAACCAACGTCACGACCCCGAAGAGTAACGCCACCACAAAGAAAAACTCCTCCTGGTCGAGATCTAGGTTGACGAAATCAACGAGGAGTCGTACACTCTAGAAGGGCCTGTTCCCCAGCTTGGGTACAGGGGACGCAACCGTCCACTTAAGGATTGGTGACCTGGTGGTCCCTCCAGGCTCTTTTGTGAGACGTGTGGTAACTCGGTCCCGTCCCGTTCTCGAGGGACCTCGGGACCGACCCCACGGACCACTCCGTTCCCCACACACCGGGTCGTCCCAGGGAACTCGGTGGTGACGGGAGATCCCAGGTGTTCGACTGGTAACTACTGCAGTGCGGACGTCTACTCCGTCTGATGTCGAAACACGGCCTTCCGAAGCGGACATTGGACAGACGGTTCGAGGTGAAGTACCCACTCGGCCACGACTCCCCGTCCCCCCGGGGACGGCGACCCGGGTCGGACACGGGACCACGGTGAACGAGAAGACAGAGAACGTCTCCAGTTCTAACTGAAGCACGGGTCCGTCCCACTCAGAGCCCGGGGCCGAACGACGGAGGGGGGTGGGGCGGTCCCAGAGGAGAGGTGAGTCGTCTTCGTTCCTCGACCCTCAGCCCTGGACCGAGTTGGACTCCGGGTCGGCGTCGAGACGGTGAGACTGGTGTCCGGTCGACACCAGATAGAGTCGGAGTCAAAGGAGTGGAGATTTTACCCCTGGGACTTCACCGAGGGGTCACCCCACTATCCTTGCGACTGGATTCCACCATACACACTCGAACGTCTCCTGTAGTGTCAACACCCCAAAATAATAATTTAGAAAAAACGAAAATCTTCATCAAGAGGACGTAAATCCAATTTGACATTAGTCCGTAAAATCCTAGAATTGAAGTCCTCTGAGCAGGTCCGACTCCGTCCGAGGTCCAGTCCCGAAAGGTTTGTCCCAAGTAATTCAAACTCTTTAACTTGACAGGCAGACAGGATGACGAACAACTAAGCCTTTCACGTAACCGTGCAGTTTCCGAGACTTTTCAGGATGAGTTGAACCAAATTGGGTCCCAAAGAATTTATAAAAGGTACCTTTAAAAAAAAAAGATCCTTCTGTGACCACAAGGGGGTTTGTGTTAGACTCTTTACGACAGGATCCACTGGGTCACAAGACTTGGAGGGACCCCGAAGGACCCGTCCACAACTACCCGTCACCAATGTACCCCCGTACAAGTAGTCGTGAGCAATTCGTCGCACGAGTTCACAACCGCAAACTAACATACGTTTGATATGGAGCTATTTTAGTTAAGTCTTTTATTTGGTCGTGGGTCCCCGCACACGAAGAAGGTCAACGGGGAAGAAAGTCTCCGGACCCCGGGAAAAGAAGAAAGAGACTGGACAGGAGAGAGGGACGGTCTTGGAGGGTTCTAGGTGGACCTGACGGGTCCGGCGCACGGCCTGTGGTAGCACCACCACCGGCCCTTATTCGATGCGGACCTGCAGGGATATAGGCCCCTGGGACGAGGGTGACATTAAACCGTCTTCTGGTAGTGTTTCCATGACACCTGGGGAGGGGGGTACGAGGACAGACATTTCACCCACGTACCCGGGTCGTACGACGGGTGGGGTGGACACGTGCGGAACGTCGACCGGCTCCCACCCGTCTCTGTTCCTGTCCCACGAACCGGCCCAAGGGAGGTCCGGTTTGGTCTGGAAGGAGGAGGAGGGAGGGAGGAAGGAAGGGCAGGACAAAGGTCCCCTTATTCCAGCGTCGTCCCGGTCGGGGGCTACGTTGTCTCCTTAGTCCGCGGCCACTGCTCACCCACAAACTGTTCTTCCACTCACTCCGACCTCCTCCGAGCAAACGGACGTCACTCAAAGACAGGTGTAGCACAGGCGGGAGTCCGCTCCAGAAACGACTCCACGGGGTAGCTCGGTCGACACAAGGACAGGGTCCGTCCCAGAGGTGGGAGGTGTGGGGTCCTTCAGGAGGCCTAAACCCCCGAACGACCGAGAACAGAAGGACTCCGGCGGAACTGAAACACGAGGGAGGGGCGCCCCCTCACCCAGGGACCGGGATAGGCCAACCTCAGCGCCGGCCCCGTGGCGAGGACCGAAAAGGAGGAGGAGGTGCGACGACGAAGGCGACGGGTCGACTCCAGAAAACTCTAGGAGTGTCATTAACACACTCCAGGAAATCCAGTCTTTCCCTTTGACTCCTACCTCTCCTGTCCACTGACGGACTGGAAGACACTGTTTCGCTCCCGGCACGAGGCCCGTCCACCACCCTTTCCCAGAACCTAATCTACGAGTGTGCTACGTCAAAGGTGAGTCCGACGCGGAGGGGTCGTCTGGACCCGACTCGAGGCACGGGTGGAGTCCCGACAGCCACCGACGTCTCCGACGTCCTTGGGGACCCCAGACTGAACTCATGGGGGGTGGTTGAAGAGGGGGTGGTCGACGACACACTCTGTCTCCCGGCCCAGGCTCACCTCTGGTGGTTCCTGGCGTCGTAGAAGTGGCAGCTCCCCCGACTCGTCCTCCTGCTCCCGCAGATGCACCAGTGTCACTTCTTGGGACAGCCCCTCCTGGTTCAGTCGGAGTGCCAGTTCCAGTAGCCACTCCGCCCCCAGGTCCCCTCTCGTGCCTCCCTTGGTCCCTCCTGGGCAGACAAGTCAGGAAATCACAGAGTCGTCTGCAGCGCCCGGGGAGAGTCTAGCCATCTCGCCCAACCCTGAACCTGGACCCCCGTGTGTCCGTCACCCCTCGGTATCGCCCAACTAACGTCCGACCACTGGACTACTCTTGGCGTAAGACATTTCTACCACAATCCGACACCCCCGTGCCCCCTCGGACAACCAATCCCACCACTCCCCTACCCGTGGCCACCAGGGCCGATCCGTCTCGTGTACTCCCAGGTGAGGGGATCTACACGGCCTACGAGGGCGCCGAGGACTCTAGTCGTTCCACCCGCTCCTGAGCACGTGCCACGCGACCCTCGGGGGTCGGATGCTACCGCCCGTCGGCCAGGACCCACTCGACTCCCGTACCCTGGTTCGGGACCCGCCCCGTGCACCCTGCCCCCACCCGACTCGACGTCCGTCTGGTCGTACGGACGGAGGGGAAAGTCCCATGTAGGACCTCGCGTTCTTCTTCTTCTCGATGGCCACCTACGCCGACTTGAAACTGGACGACGCCCTCGACTCGGTGCTCCGCTCCGCGTACTAGCTCCCGCACTAGATGCTCTACGCCCAGATGCGTCAGTTGCGGCACCCGTACAGGTCCGGGTCGGGGCGGAGGGTCGGGAAGTACGGGTAGCCACTCGGGACGGGGTCCGGCGGCGCCGGTCCCGCGTCATGGGTGTCGACGGGACACCCGACGCAGGTGTGGGGAGCAGAAGGAAGTAAGGGCAGTAGAGTGTCCACTTCCTTCCCTCCGAGACTCTTCATTTACTGAACGAACCCCTCGGGTCGACCGTCCCCCACCTCGACTCTGAGTGGAGAGGTCGGAGTAAAAAGCGTAAACACTTCACCCCCATTACTGCTACAGACGAAGTGTCTTGACGACAATTCTACTTCACTCTCGCGCGTCCCCGTCGTAGACCACATCTACAAAGAAAGAGGACAAGGGGGGAGAGAAGTCGGTCCCAAACACTTGGTCCCTTCCCCACTCCCGTCCCCCGACGACTCCCACACTCCCCACAGACAGACACCTTTCCCGTAACCTGCTCCTTGGTCTCGGTCACGGAAGCAGGGATCCTCCTGATAGACCTCAGCAACAGAGGGTGCTCGGATGCAAAGACGTAGACATATTACCCTCAACTCTTTCAGGGGTCCTCCTTACAGACCTTAGTACCAGAGGGATTCGGAGTCAAAGGCGTAGATATATTACCCCCAACTCTTTCATCTCGTCGGGGGCTCCCACACCGTGAGAACTCCTGGGGACAACCACAATCCTGGGTACTCAGATCCCCTGTCCCACCGACCGACATCACCCCGTCTGTGTCCCTCCCCGTTCCAAACCACTCTACCGTCCTTCTTCCACGGGACCCCTCTTCCCGAGTCCGGAGGGAGAAGTCCCTGACTGAAGTCAAAGAGTCGAGTGAACATGTTATGGTCCTTTGAAGGTACAAGACCCAATCAAAGGGGAACTTAACGGAGGTATCGCAGAGGACGTGGTAGACCGTCCTCGCTGAGGAAGATTCGTGCAACCGCAAAACCCACAGAAAAATCTAGAAAGAAGACATTAACGACCACGACAGACCTACACGCAAACAAAAACTCAGAAAGATCTCTGTACAGAAAATTGTTTTGACCCTATTAAGATATCACGAACTTCCGGTCACCTTCTCCTCCCAGAAGGACCTAGGAAGTCAACACGACTGCCCCCGTGTCGGAGCGAGTCTGGGGAAGACGAAGGGGAGACGGGTCCGGGCGGGTCGCTCGGGTGGGTGGACCGCCACCTCCTACAGAGGCTGTGGTGGCAGAGGGAGTTCACCTCCGGGGGGCTCGCGCGTCCTCGGCCTCCCGACCTGCCGATGTCGCACCTCATGGCGGCTCTCCCGAGACCACTCCCGTGGCGGGCGGGCCCGGGGGACGGGGGACGACCCGGACGGTCGGTGGCCCTGCACCCGTCGTCCGACGCCTGGGACGGCCGGAACGGTGGACTGGCGACGGAGACGGGGTGGACGTCCGAGCCGCACCCACAGACGGGACGGCCCCGACTATCTCGCGTGCAGCGACGACCACTTCCTGGACGGGTGACCGCGGGCACACGAGAAGGCACACGCTCGCGTGTTATACCGCCCCCGACCTGGGGGACGGTGGTGGTTCCTCGGACACTGCCACGTCCTCAACGACGCACTCACGGAGAGAGCACGTCCCTCCACCCCCGCCAGCCCCTCCCGGACGGTCTCCCTCTTCTCGCGACCCGTCCCTGCTCCCCGACCGGGGGAATAGGGCCCGCCGTACTCGCCCGTCGTCGTCCCGGAGGGCGGACCGACGATGCAGTCCGGACCCAAGCCTGGTGCCTTCCCCATCCAGCAACGTGGTAGTGGAAACTCGACAACACACCCAGAGAGTCGAGGTAGTCCAGCCGCAACAGGTACACGAGTCCTGTCTCGTCACTCCAGTGAACCCGAGGCCAACCGGGGACCCCCTAGGTGAAAGGTAATCAGACAGTGGTCGTTTCTCACCTAGCAACTCCTTGACGACGAGTCTCACCTGTCTCCTTTGGCATCCCCCACGTCTCCCTTCCGGAGCTACTAATCGTAGGACCGGACATTGTCTGACCGACAGCCCGGCACTTATTCAGGGAGTGGGTGAGACCAGGTACGGACACAGCGTCACACTCCGAGCCACCGCCGCCCTCGGCACCCTGGAAACCCCGGCCCCGACCCGTCACCCGCCCCTCCCCGGGGTCGGCGCCGAGACGTCGGAACAGGGTCCGGACACCCGGGACGGTTCGACGAGAGACACGGGAGTCTCGCCGGAGCAGACGTCGACGGGTCTGTGGAAGCGGTCTGGTAGGTCTTCTTCCAGCCCCTCGGGCACTTGGAGGAGTAAGGAAAGGTCCATCCCGACCGGGGACGGGACCGTGTGAACGTACAGGAGTCGTCCCGACCCCGTCCCCGGTCCTCCCGCCCGGTCCGACCGGCGACTCGACACGAGGGGGTGTCCCGTTCGGGGCCGGAGTCCACTGGACCTGGTTCCTCCCCGTCGGTGACCGCCCACTCCTCCACTCGTAGGCGTTGTCGGGGTGCCTGTGGTAGGACAAGTAGGCCCGGCGCGCGGCGCGGGTGAGCCCGTAGATGGTCCACTGCGACGCACACCTCTTGTACCTCCTGTTCCGGGTCGACCACGACGTCCAGCAGCCACGCACCGGGACCCGCGGGGAGGTCGGGCTCGCCCCGACGGCGAACGGTAGAACGTCCGGACCCCGGGGACGGTTCCTACCGTCCGGTCTAGGACCGTCCGTCCCCCTGGGGACCTCGGACCGTAGGGGACGGACATGACACAGTCTCCGCACCCGAAGGTCGACTCAAACAGAGGACGTCTGTCCGGTTCAGGCGGGGTCCTGTAGGTCCAGCGTCTCCGCACCCCCAAGTTACACCGAGACCTCACCTTCGGCGGGGTTCTACTACCTTTGTGTCTCGAGACCCCCATGTGCCAAGTCTTCCGTCTGTTCTTCTGGTACCACTCGGACCCCGACCCGGGGGCTGGGACGGGCCCCGGTCCGACGGGAAGGGACGGGAACCCGCCCCGGGAGGAGAGACGGGACCAAGGGAGGTGTCACTCCCACGTCTGGTGTCCCCACGGGCTCTCTCCGGGACCATCGCGCATCCCGGGCGGCGTCCCTTGGGAGGAAAGGGAGGGGTGGTCCTCACCAAGTGGCAGGACCTCGTAATGGCGGCGTGGGTGACGCAGCACAGCCTCGAGTAGTAGCCGTTGCCGATGATGAAGGCCCAGAAGTCGGTATTGCGTCACCCCGGGTCGCTTTCTCGGCGGCGGTGGTCCCTCGGCCAGAAATAGGGGTCTGGTCCACGAGCCGGGAGTGAGGGCGGGGCCCTCCGGGCGGCCCGACCCACGCCGGGAGACCCACGACTCAAGACTGGGGGTGTCCGTAGTGTATACTCAACGGGTTCATGTTCCGGGACCTGAAGAGGCTCCGGGGGTCGAAGTGGGCGGGTGACCACTTGGCTAGCCAGTAACGGCCGATATTGTGATGAGAGACGACACGACAAGCCCCGTCGGGGTTCCATCCCTGGACCCCGCGACCAGGTCCGGCTGGGTCCTCTCGCTGGATACCCGGGGTGGAGCTCGTCGGAGAAGGGCCCGACGGGGACGAAGGAGAGGTGGGTCCCCAGTCCAGGGAGGCACTTGTCCCGACTCTGTGAGGACGACCGAGGCAAACAGGAGTCGGAACCGGTCAGACCCTGAGGTCACCCGCGAGTCTCCTCTTTGTTTGCAGCCCAGAGGGAGTTAGACTCTCGCGAGGGAGGGTGGGAGGGTAGACGTCGGGTTCTAAAGGACCAAGTTCTTACCGGACCTGAACTCGTTTCTACGGGCGAAGGCGTACAAGTCGTTCGTCCCTCACAACTGAGACCTCTAGTCTTTCGGGACGGGGAAGCTACCCCCGCAGATACGGACGTCCCGGTGGTTGAACCTTCCCCTCCGGGTCACACTCACGGCGGACCTCCACGCTCCACTCCCCGGTGACCCGGCACCGGCCCACGGGGGCCCCTACGACCCGAAGACGGGACGACACGACCGGGTTCGACGACGAGACCGATTCTCTCGTCGACCGTGCCGGTCCACCATGACCGGGGACGTGCAACGACGGTCTCGACGAGGGACTCGGAAGAGCTTCCGACCCCCGCCCCCGCCCCCGTCCCCGGTATGCACCACGACCCTCTAACGTCGTGCCTAAACCGTACCGGCGGAGGAGAGGGCGTCACGGAGTCACTGGTCCGACCGAGGGACGTCTACCGGTCCATACACGAGGTCTAGCAGGAACCAGGTCCCCGTCGGTGGTCCTTCCCCCCACGTCCTCCGAGAATCCCAAAGTCGGGTCGAGTGAGTCTGTCCTTGGACACAATGTCCACCTCGACCTCGGCCGGGTATACGGTCCTTGGACCTTCCTTCGACCTGTCCGGTGGAAGGACGACGACCTACACACACGTTCACACATGTGACCTCACCCCCCTCGTGGGCATCCCGTCGTATCAGTGCTACCCGTCCGTGTAAGACTGGAGTTTCGAGTACGCCTTCGAGAGTCTGGGACACACTCGAAACCTTCACCACCGACCCCTGCCCCGAGAGACCGAACGACACGAAAGAGTCACACATTCCCGTTATTTTCTCGCCACGTCGGTGGTTCTTGACTGAAGGACAGGTTTCGCGGACGAAAGTGTTCGTCGTGTCCTTTTAAATATAACTTTTGTTTGTTCCGTCCACAAGAAAGAGGCCTACTTAATTTACTCCTGGTCTTGTCCCAGGATTTAAGTGTCTTGTAGTGATCTTCCTTGAACCAGAGGGACTGAAGGGTAACTTCTGTGGCTCCCCGACACTGTCTCCTTTCACGCGACAACCGGTTTCCCGGCCTTCGGGTCCGCGACGGGGGCGGTAGGACCACCGGCGTCGGACCGCCCCCCGCCACTACCCGTGGACACAAAGAGACGGGCATTCCGGACCCCACTTGTGCAGGGTCGACGAAACCCCAGGGTCATCCGTTTCTCGGGCGACGGGTGGGTGTCGACACAACGTGCCCCTCTCCCAGGATAGACCTGTTCTGCCCTGGTCCTTCCACACACCCCCGGTCCCGGGATGGGACGAGGGGTGGGGTTGGGGGCGGGTCGCCAGCCTTCGGACAGTGACTAAAGGAAAACCCTCTTCCTTCGGTCGTCGAAAGTCTCCACGAGCCTATCTCACCGAAAAGGTACCATGTCTTTTCTTCAAGGTACTTCCGACCAGGTTCCGACGAAGAGCCTCAGGACGGGACGGAGTCTGTGAGGACCAGAGGTCCGGGACCCCCTCCGGGTCAGGACTGTGGAGAGACCCCTCGACTCCGGGTCCGGAGACAGAGAAAGGCCGGGGTGACTTAGGGACGAGGGACAGTTTCGGGTCAAACCGGTGAGGGAGATCAACGGGTGAGCCCGTGTCGGTGGGACCCCGGTGGGGAACCTCGTCCGGTCCTCTCCACCCCGCCCGTGCCGGAGTGGAGGGGTTGACGGAGGCGGCTCCCACGGAGACACCTCAGGTCCTGGCCGGGAGGAGTGCGGGTCCGACTCCCCGGAGTGAACTTGCGTGTCGTCGGCCCTTGGGCACCCCTCAACTTCTGCAAATAAAGTGTAAGTGTGGAGACATGTGGCAGATATTTATCACACCTCGGTTTTATAAATGTCAAGGGACAACGGACGAGGGTCCGAGCGGACGGGAGTGTGTGCTCACCCCGGGCCTGACCGGAAAGGGGTGGGGTGGGCCGAGACCCACCCCGTCGGACGTCGGGACCCCCAGAGGACGGTTCCGCCCGTCCGGCGTCCCTTGGGCGGCGAGTCGTCGCTTTCCCCCAGTCGTACCGGGCGACGCCCCCCTCCGACACCCTCGTCGGCGGTCCGTCCGGACACGGGCACCCGTCGCTGACGACGGACCCTTGACGGGCCCCTCGTCCCGCCCGGGGCGACCGAGACGACGGGGGACTGGGGAGGGCACGAGTGGGTGGGAAGTGACCCCCGCCCCTGCTCGGACGACCCAGTGTCCCGTCTCTCCGGCCCAGACGGGACTTCTCGGTGCTACAGTGCCTGTTCTTGGTGTTGTCTGCAGAGTTGTCGTGCGTCGTCCCCCGAGTGTGACGCACAGGAGACCGCAAAAGTCCTCGGTGACCGGGCTCTCTACACGTGTGTGTGTGTGTGAGCTCGGGGCTCCCCTGTCGTCCGACCAGAAGATCCCCTCCCCTCCCTTTCCACCCTGTCTGATCGAGTCGGGACACCCTGTGACTCTGTGTGTGTGACTCTCGACAGATTCGACGCCGCTCTCCGGACGTCTCCTGTGCGACCCGGTGGTAACCGCACGAGCCGTCGTAGCACGGGCCCCGTCGTCGCTCCCCGTCGGAAACCGGGAGGGGTAGTCGATCTCTCCCCGGCCCCGCCCCAGGCCTCCAGGAGGAGTGACGACGCCTGACGTCGGTGTATGCTCTTCTCTGTGTCGTGTCTCATCGTCTAGAGCACCCGGACCCCCTTCTCTTGGTCGGCCCAGTCGCAGTCGCCTACGTCCGAGACGTAGGAGTGAGCACCTGCCGACGGTCCACCCTCTGGGGACCGGAGGTCGACTCCTCGGGGGCGCTCCGGTCTCGCCCGGCGCCCTCCCCTCCGCCACGCGGAGACGGCCCGGTTTCCGGACGAGGTGAGGTCGCCGTGGAGACCGGAGACCTGGTGTGAGAGGAGTCGGTGAGCGGTAGCGGGGCGCGGGACGCTCCGGGCGGGGGGAGGACGGTCTCAGCGGGACCCTCGGGAGACGTCTGTGTGAGTGGTAGCCGCAGAACATGAACACCGAGTGGTGAAGAAATTAAAGTCCTTGATGTTGGCCTGCCCGTTCTCTGTTTTGTTCTCTCAAGTTGTGAAGTCTCGTTACTGCGGTGCGAGGGGGTCCGCCGCCGCGGGCCGTGTCCCAGGGGAAGGGGAGACCCGGAGTGGGTCGGGGACACTCGCTCCCCTGTGTCCGGGTCTGCGGGACTCCAGGCGTCACCGGGGACCGAGGTGCCGGCGCCGAACTGGGTACCCCTCGCGGGGTCGGCTCTCGTCCGACCCGAGACGGGGCGACCGGCGGCGAGGTCAGGACCGGGGACTCCTGGTGTCGCCCGCGCGGGTCGAAAACCGGTCTTCTCGTCAAAGGATCGGACACGGAGCGGAACGACCCTGGGGGCTCGTGAGTCGGGGGACGGGTCGGGGTGGGAGGTCAGTTCCGTCGTCTGCGGGACACGAGGGTCGGGGCTGTGCCTCCGAGGACTCCACCCTACTTCGTCCCCGCCCTGTGATTTGGGTGGTCTGAGCCCTCAAAGGAAGGGACTACCGTCCTCTCCGGGTCCGGACGGGCACACTCCCTCTCGCAGTCTCCCGGGACCTCGTCTGTGTGGCTCGTCGTCTCTGTCCGCTCCTGCCGCGGGCCCCCTTCACGGCCCCTCGCCGTCCGTTCTGTGTGCGTCCAGGTGCCGGGCCCCCCGTTCTGACTCTGGGGGTCGGGGTCGGGACGCCCCGACGACGCGCCGGTCTCGTCCCTTCGTCAGGGGCCGGAGTCGGGCAGGGTCGGGACTCTGGTCCTCACCCCCCCGCACTGTGGGGGTCCCCCGGGGAGGAGGAGGACTCGGACCCTCCCCTCAAACCCCGGGTCCCATTTGTCCCTCATTTATGTGAGCAGGTTTCATCTTGTTCCTCGGGTCCAGGAAGAGGACTCGGCCTTCTGGGGGGACGGGGACTTTGTAGAGAGACCGTCTTCTCTCCTTCCGCATGTCTTGGCCACTCGGTCGCGCCCACCTCCTGTACCCCTTCCTTCTCCCACCTTCCTTCCAATCCCTTCCAACCGCTACCCTCGCCGACCGGACCCGTTTCCCTCGGGCGGGTGGACCCGGCTCCGCCGCCCGCCCCGGACCCCTCCGTCGCGCCGCTCCAGTGAAATGGACGACCTCTTGCTTCCAAAAGTATCGTCGCTACTCCCCGTGTTTTCTTACTTCGTGTTTGTGTCGTCCTTGAGTTTCGGGGTCCCACTCTTGGGTCTACGGCGAGTCGGGACCTGCACCCCCCCTCGGACCGAGGGCCGAGGGATCCGGACGGACGCGGGGACACGCGGAGGGAGGCCGAACCTCCGACGTCCTGGGACCACACCGGGGCCCCGCCAACCTGCTCCGCGACCCGACGATCTCCCTGGCTCCGCCCGATGCACTCGTGTCGACTCGCCCCCGTGCCGACCCGGCGAGACGGGGGTCCTGAAAGACTGAAGACGGACCAGGCCGGGTCGGTCGACCTCCTTGGGGACTCGTGGTCGTGACGAGACCCGACCGCAATTCGGCGACGAGACCCCGGACGAGGGACCGTCGTGGCCGATCGAAAGGACGGAGGGAAGAGCAGGAGGGATGCGAGGACGAGGAGGACTGGAGAGACGTCTCCGCGAAGAGACAGAGATCAGGGAGGAGACCTCGAGGCTCCAAACTCAATGACGGTACACTCAGGTCTGGATTCTCGTTTTATCACATTAATGGTTTAAGGAGGTCCTGTTTCTGCGGAGCCTGACATAACGTGAAAAATTACACTAAGTCGAGATACTTTTGGACGTTCTCTCCCTCCCTCCCTCGCCATTCCGGGTCTCCGAGGGGGAGGCGGGCGTCTCTGGGGAGAGGGTCGACGTCGGGGCGCGGGTGTGGCCTTTGGATACAGGGCTTCCCTCCCGCGGTCTTGGGTGTGTGTGTGTCGAGTTTTCGCGGTTCTTCGCTTCTGTCGTCTTTCCCGTCATGGAAGGCGAGGACCGGCCTCCTCTTTCGTACCCTCTCTTTCCTTCCACAATCAAAATTGCCAGTTTCGGTTGGGGCTCCGGGGAGACGGCCGGACCCGACGGACGGGCGTGGGAGGCGGGTCCCGTCACGACCGTCTTGGGTCGCGGGGCCCCCGGGGGGCGGGGCCGGGGAGTCGCGAGATGGGGCGGTACGCAGGAGGAGGCCGCGTCTCCCGACCGTGCCCGTGTTTCGAGAGGAGTGTGACAGGACCCCCTTCACCCCCGTAGAAGGGACTCTGTCCTAGGTCCAAGAGGGGCCTTACACACCACGACCGTCACTGTCGATGGTGAGCACTCACGGATGACCCTCAGACGTGTGTGACAGACAGGAACTCAGAGGCCCCACCCCGTAGGACGTGTCCACACCATAGTGGTGTCTATCCTGTGGCTCCCAGTCCTTCCAAAAACGGGCTCCTATTGTCGACCGTAGACTTAGACTCATGTAGGACTGAGGTTTCCGGTGCGAAAGGGACGGAGTCGTCTCGGGGTGGTCCCCCTGTGGCGAAGAAGGTGAGTTCGACTGACAGTTCTCCCTCTTCTACCCGGGGCTCTGGTCCTAGAGTTGCACTCAGTCCCAGACTGGAGGGGAGAGGTGTCGTAGACAGAGGACCCCGTTTCGGCCTTAGGTGTCTGGCGGGACGTGTGTGACACATCGAGAATCTGCCCTCCAGACAGACCCCGCCCCCGTCCCCCGCCTGGTTCCACTCCTACCCCCAGTAAGTGACTCTGCCCAAGAAGTCTTCCACTCCGAGACCCCCTCCGGCGTGGGGAGTTCACGTCGGGCTTCGGACCAGGGGTTCTTGACGACCGCGGAAGTACCAGGTCTTCTGGCGAATTCATTTGGGAGACGTCCACATGGGATCCCAGAGCTCACATGATAAATTCCGTGATGGCACTTCGGCCCCCCGACGAGGGGTCGTGTGGCTCGACGGGACTCCCCCAGGACTTTCTTCTTAATTTTACCTTCGCCCCTCCCTCGGGGGCTCCGGTCCGCAAGTGACACGTGAGCCTAGACCGAGTCTCGGAGCCCTCCCACTCCCTTCCGTGAACACACTTCTCGGTCCTGACCCTTGCCTGGACCCTACTGCGCGGCCGGAGTCTTTCCTTAATCGAATTCCTCGCAGGTGACTCTCTTTTGCATTGCGACACAATCTTCTGGTTCTCCTCTTTGCCAGTCGAGGATGCCACCTTGGTGTCCCTCCCGTTCTACCTAGGGCTTCACGAGGGGTCCACCCCGGCGCCCGGCCGCCCGCCCCCTCACCCCAGACGCCTCGTCCCCTGCTCACCCCGCGAGTCTCCTTCCTTCTCTTTTCCTTCCTCCTAGTCGTCCCACGTTTCCGCTCAAGTGTGTGTGCGAAGTGTGCGTGTTCTCCTGGTCGACCGGATCTGAGTGTCGCTTTGGTGTTCGTTTTCGTGTGGGACCTCGTTCCGTTCCCGGTCCCTCTGCGAGGGTGAGTGTGACTCGACTCCGATACCCGTCCCGCACCGGGGAGAAGGGCGGGGGGGACGTGCCGGAGGGACGGAGCCGAAACGCCCCAACCCCGCCGGTCACAGTAACGCGGGAGGGGAGCCTAGCGGGAGACCGGGTCGAAGGGCCTACGAGGGTGATCGGGGCCTCCGGACCGAGGGTAAGCGCCCCCCTTGGACCTGTGACCTGCGGACGTCGCGACCCCGACCTTCGGAGCCCGACGGTGAGATTGGGTGGACCAACACGTACTTGAACTCCAACTAGGGAAGCTCCCACTGGACGTCGTTCGGGGGAAGCGGTCAGAAGTACAGGACGTGCCCCTTGAGCGGTGGGTCAAGGCCGGGACGCCGTTCCCTGCCCGCAATAGTCGATTGCCTTGCCCGGAGAGACCCGCCTACTTGTGGTTCCTTTCAGTTGCCTTCCGTACCCGAGTCCCGGCGGGGAGGAGTGGGCCGAACTACGAGACGACCGCCCGCCGCCGCGCGAGGTACGACAGGAAGTGCGTCATCATGTCGAGGGCTGTGACACCGTGTCCCCGGCCGGCCGGGGCAGTCTTGTCCGGGAGCCCGCGCGGTGGGGAGGCAGGGACTTGGGTCCTGGAGCCTCCGTCGAAATACACCGGGTGCGGCGTCGGTCTCCGTGCACCTACCACCACCCCCTCCGGTCGCACCGAAGGCCTTCCCAGGGAAGGGGCGTCCCTTGAGTTGCACACCGGGAGTAGCGGGCGGGGCGGGCCTGTGTGCCTCGAGTGCGCCTCCATGGAAGAATCATATCTTGAACAACTCGACCCAGAGCCTCGGCAAGGACGCGGTGTTCGTGTCGTGGAACCAGAACCCCGTCATCCAGTACAACTACTCAAAGAGCATGGTGGTCGCGAGCATGTCGCAGGGCTACACCGACGCGTCGTGGTGCGTCAGCAGTGTGTGGACGCCCCGCCAGCCGCCGGGACCAGAGGACCCAGAGGCGGCGGGGCGGGGCGGGACGGGGCGGGGCGGGGCCCCTACCTCCGTGTCGCCCACGATCCTCGTAGGGGGTCCAGTCCCAAGAGTGGGCTGTGAGTCGGATTGGACCCCCCTCTGCGTCTGGGACTTGCCGACCCGTGCGCAGGTGGGCTTCCCGACGACGGTTCTCCTCTCCGGCGACTCTGCTTGAGCACCCGGGCCTTCCTCCGGGCGCGGAGTGGAGTCCCTACTAACGGAGAGTTCGCAAGGTCTCCATTTCGCCTCCGGTAGAGGCGGAGATAGAAAGTCAGAATCCTTAAGAGAGAGATCACTGCCCGTGTTTCCGTCCCCTGATCCCGTCTGAATCGGGTCCTCCCTTTTTTTCCCTTTGTTCGTATAAAGGATTAGGACCGAGTTGAGGTCAAGACGTGTCTAAGAAGAGTTTTTAATTAATGCGGTTACTGTGTACTGGTAACGAATTACGTTATTATTTTTTTTTTCAATAGGTCGTGTCCCGTTATATTTAATTTTCCGCTTCAAGAGGAAGTGTCTCAAGGAGAAAGAACGAGTAGCAAGAGGGTGTCCGGTTACTTAGACAGGTAGACGGAAGTCAATACCTCCGCCGTCAAGTCGTGGTACCGATTCTTGTGACCCGATTCTAGACTGACGGACCCAAATCTAAGACCGATAGTGGAATGAATCGACACAGTGGAATTCGTTCAATTGGACACAGACATATTCTACCCCTGTCGTTATTGAAGTACCTCAATAACACTTCTAATTCATTCAATTACACGTATTTTAAGAGTCTTATTTCGGTCCGTGCATCTTTCATGGGGCTCTCAGTCGACGATATGGTTATTATGTTGAAACTACATCGGTTGTCTTATTATTAAGACTGTTGATATGACTACTAGGAGTTTCGGAGGACGTATCCTCTGAACAGAAGGACTCAGGACTGGTACGAGACACAACTAAAGTGTGACCGTCGTGGAGTTTGAGTAGGACGGGTCGAGACCTGAGACGTAGAGAACCCGTCGAGGAGGGAGATTCGAGGAACTCATTTACCGTAAAGACAGGGGGGTCGACGGACTCGGTCCTTACTTCCGCACTACACTTTGGGGTGGTAAGGCGGGGTTTGTGGGGTCCTGTGAGAAGGGGAGGGGACGAGGTGATTCGTGATTGAGAAGAAGTTCAGATTCGCGTTTCTAGTGAAGACCCGTAACGGGTGTTGCGGGTCCGGGAGACGACACATAGGAGTACTGTAGACGGGGGGTCTTTAGAGTATTACGAGTAATAGGAAATACTGTGACCCATAAATTAATGGACTGAAAGGGTTACCGAATAGTTGGGATATTCCCGTTGTCTTTGGAATGGAGGGACTAAGTGATGACATTGGGGTTTCGGTCGTTTCGGTCGTCTCACAGACCGACATTACACACGAGGTATTTGTGACGCACTTTCTTATTCCTTGTGTGTTCTGATAGCCAACATTAGATGGATGTGTTCTGCAACGACCCCAGGGTCTCGGTCTCCTTCTTTTCCCGGCTTCGTCGACGCATCCTTAAATCTTTGAACTTAAGATGGTACCGACTTGAGACACGAAGAGAGGTAGAAAGTCTATTGGGAAATTCTCGTAGTACATCCCGGAAGGGACGCCCATCTCACCTATTTTTCGGCGGACGGCTACGTCCCCTGTCCCCAAACTAGGGACCAGGTCCTTCTAAGATGCACGGAGCCTCGTTGATTCGGGCACGCGGATCTCGGACACAAGACGTTGTTTTCTCTTCGGTGGCGGTACTCCTCGGGTTCGGGGTGGGCCTCCTCGTCGGGGGCGAGCGACGTTGATCTCGTTCCGGTGCGTGTCCTTGTGTGTGGGCCGCGTCGGTCTTTGTGCACTGAGACTTTTCTTGCGTCCCGTTTTCTATGGGTCTTCTTGTGTACTAAAGATCCGATCTCTGTGTTTCCGTCATTGCACGGTATGAGCAGTTACGACCGCCTCCACATTTGACCGTATCAGAAACCCTACCGTTACACCGTTTCGGATAGTTCTGACATTTACATAGGTCACCGGTGGACATAGACATACCGACGCGGGGAGACGACAGGTGGGCTTTGATGGTGTTGCAGCAATTAGCCGACATGAGGTCACGTTTTACTTTTCGAAAATTTTTCAACATTTGTATACATTCGAACTAGGTCTTTACAGAAAAAAAAAATTAATTAAAAATAACCGCATATCAGCGAAATGTTACGACACAGTCAAAGACGACATGTCGTTTCACTTAGCAGACATCAATATCGAGTCTGGGGGAGAACGGATCTAAAGGAAGGGTAAATCTAGTGGTGTTCGTAACTCAAGGGACACGACCTTCATCCGAGAGTAATCGGTAGATAGAATATGTATCAAACTGGGTCTTTAAAGTGTGATTCTTAGATAGGATATCTTTAAGAGTACACTGACACGCTTCTAAATACAAGTTCTTACTGGTCAATTAGGAACAATTTTTTTTTTTTTTTCACCCTCCCTGATCAATTTATGTAGTACCGTGTAGGTATCTTTTGGATTGCCAACTCGTAGGTAAATTTTTTCTGTCTAAAGATATTATGCCTCTGTATGATAGCGATATAGACACTATTCGATTCACTTTTTTCGGTTTAATATATTGTTATAAATATTAGACTATAGTGAAAATCTTTATGACTTTATTTTAAGGTATATCATTCGACATAAGTATGTTTATAGGACTTCACCTCTTCCGTTCCCGTGGGGTGAGGTCATGAGAACGGACCTTTTAGGGTACCTCTCTCCTCGGACCATCCGACGTCACGTACCCCAACGATTCTCCGTCTGTACTGACTCGCTGAAGTGAAAGTGAAAAATGAAAGTACGTGACCTCTTCCTTTACTGTTGGGTGAGGTCACAAGAACGGACCTCTTAGGGTCCCTGCCCCCTCGGACCACCCGACGGCAGATACCCCAGCGTCTCAGCCTGCGCTGACTTCGCTGCGTCGTCGTCATCGTCGTCGTAAGTATGTTTATGTTTTAGACTCTCCTAAGTATGGTTTAAGAGATTGTCACCAATGGAGACTCTGTTCGGTGACCGTCCTTCACTTCCTTTTAAAAATGAAAAATGAATTAACTGAAGATATACTAAACTTTACAAAGGGCGTATATGAGAATGAAAACATTAATTCTATTTTCCGTTATTTCCACTAAAAAATTTTCAGAAGTTCAACAATAGGTCGACTAGCGCGTCGGTCGTCGAACACGACTCCTGCCAATTGAGGCTATCGGAGTGTCATCGGTCCGCGACTGTCTCGCTCGTACCACGGGCATGAAACGTCATGTTCCGCCTCGTGGATACTCAACTGCCTGGGTGGGGTTCGAGGTGGTGGGAGCAGAGTCCGAGGTGCATGTCACCACTCTCACCCAGGGTGTGCGGTCTCTGGGGAGACGTCTCCAAGTGAGGCGACGTCCACAGGCTTCGTCGGGAGTCGAGGTTGTCCGTGAGTCTGTGTAAGATAGTGAAGTTCCCCTGTACTTTTGTTGTCGGAAGGGGCGATGTAGTGGTACATTCAAAGGCGACGTGTCGTCTAGGGGCGGGATACAAACGACCTAATGGAGAAGTTCCTCGACACTGACACTTTTAGTTTAAGTTGACTTGGTTTTCCGTTGTCCCACAATCGATTAAAGTGACGAAATATCTCCTCGAAATGAACCGGGAATGTAATGAATCTTTCTTAGAATCTTAAAATCTTAATTTTTGTGACTTTACTTCTTTTGCACCGGTTGAAGGAAGTATTATGACCTAATTCCGTCCTAAAAAGATCGATACTGAATTTTAGGTCTTCGGTCTTTTATTTACTGATTAAGTTGATATTTTTTTCATTTTTAAGACGTGCCGTTTTTTATGGTAGTCAATTTAGTCTTTCGTTACGTCACGTCTCCAGTCTAAGGGTGCACACTTGGGAGCCTGGTGTTCGTCTCTCGACTGGTATACTCCGTTGGTGGATCAGAACGGCTTTATGACTTTGGTTTTGACTTGTTTGGAGGTCTGACTTGGTGATCACACATGTTTATGTTCGCTATTCCTTTGTTCAATGTGTTGTGATTCCTCTACGGTAGTCGTTTTTTTTGATTTTACATTCTACCGAGGAGGTATCCCGTATAAAAAAGGTTGTTTTATTTGTCGGTGTACCTTCTCTTTGATATACAATCCTCTATGAAATCTCAGTATCGTTGGTTTTGATAGCTACGGAAAAGAGAAACTGGGTCGATAGGGTGAAGACCCTTAAGAATCTATTTCGAGGAAAGTACGTACTTTACTTCGTCCGTGTCGTAGTAGGTCTCAGTGTGGTGATTGTTATATGTTTAGACCCGCTCTTGGTTCTCACACATAGATGACTGACCGCTTTATTTCACACCAGATCAGTGTACCACCTTGTGGTGTGCCGACATTTTTCTTACTCTTATACGAAAAACATGACTCTGCCTTCTAGAGGTCCTATACAAATTCCTCTTTTTCTTTTTCCAAGTCTAGTCGTCTATACTACACGATGGCAATACAGACACCACGACCTCTTCTGAGAACTCTCGGGGAACCTGACGTTCCTCTAGGTTGGTCAGGCAGGATTTCCTCGAATTAGGACTCACAAGTAACCTTCCTGACTATGACTTCGACTTTGAGGTTATGAGATCGGCGGACTACGCTTCTCGACTGAGTAACCTTTTCTGGGAATACGACCCTTTCTAACTTCCACCCTCCTCTTCCTCTGCTGTCTCCTACTCTACTAACCTACCGTAGTGGCTGAGTTACCTACACTCAAACCCATTTGAGACCCTCAACCACTACCTGTCCCTCCAGACCGCACGACGTCAGGTACACCAGTGTTTCTTAACCTGTACTGACTCGCTGACTTGACTTAACTTGGAAATACATTTTCTCATCCTTTTATTCTTAAATACAAATATAAAATAACACAAACGTATCTTTTGGTGACCTCCTGTATTTCACCAATATTTAATTTCACCGACGGATGTTCTCCTTCCCCACTTCACCAACCTTTTGACTCACCTTCCCCTATTCTCACTCTGTTCTGAACCGTCACATATGGTAAAGTCCAACAAGACTGAATACCTGTCACACTGGCATAGTAGATAAAATATATTTTCTGTTCTGTCCCTTAGTAGATAATGTAATTGAATAAATGTATTCTCGGACTGTTAGGTAGATCAATTCCGATACCAAAAGGGTCACCAGTACATACCTACACTCTCAACCTGATATTTCTTTCGACTCACGACTTCTTAACTACGAAAACTTGACACCACAACCTCTTCTGAGAAGTCTCAGGGAACCTGTCGTTCCTCTAGGTTGGTCAGGTAGGATTTCCTCTAGTCAGGACCCACAAGTAACCTTCCTGACTACAACTTCGACTTTGAGGTTATGAAACCAGTGGACTACACTGCTTGACTGAGTAACCTTTTCTGGGAATACGACCCTTTCTAACTTCCACCCTCCTCTTCCTCTGCTGTCTCCTACTCTACTAACCTACCGTAGTGGCTGAGTTACCTACACTCAAACCCATTTGAGACCCTCAACCACTACCTGTCCCTCCAGACCGCACGACGTCAGGTACACCAGTGTTTCTTAACCTGTACTGACTCGCTGACTTGACTTAACTTGGAAATACATTTTCTCATCCTTTTATTCTTAAATACAAATATAAAATAACACAAACGTATCTTTTGGTGACCTCCTGTATTTCACCAATATTTAATTTCACCGACGGATGTTCTCCTTCCCCACTTCACCAACCTTTTGACTCACCTTCCCCTATTCTCACTCTGTTCTGAACCGTCACATATGGTAAAGTCCAACAAGACTGAATACCTGTCACACTGGCATAGTAGATAAAATATATTTTCTGTTCTGTCCCTTAGTAGATAATGTAATTGAATAAATGTATTCTCGGACTGTTAGGTAGATCAGTTCCGATACCAAAAGGGTCACCAGTACATACCTACACTCTCAACCTGATATTTCTTTCGACTCACGACTTCTTAACTACGAAAACTTGACACCACAACCTCTTCTGAGAAGTCTCAGGGAACCTGTCGTTCCTCTAGGTTGGTCAGGTAGGATTTCCTCTAGTCAGGACCCACAAGTAACCTTCCTGACTACAACTTCGACTTTGAGGTTATGAAACCAGTGGACTACACTGCTTGACTGAGTAACCTTTTCTGGGAATACGACCCTTTCTAACTTCCACCCTCCTCTTCCCCTGCTGTCTCCTACTCTACCAACCTACCGTAGTGACTGAGTTTCCTGTACCCAAACTCAATTGAGATCCTCAACCACTACCTGTCCCACCGGACCGCACGACGTCGAGTACCCCAGCGTCTCAACCTGTGCTGACTCGCTGACTTGACTTGACTTTTAATTACTATTACCTGGTACTTTTACTTACTCTATTCACCCCTTTTTATAAGACCGTAGACAAGATCCTCAAAGAACACTGAAAGTTTACTGAAAGTTTACAAGGAGACCCGTACTTGGTCGTCGTGGATGGAGGTACTTTTTCTATAGAGGTAAACACAGACAGGGACGTACATGGTGTTTACAGACGAAGAAGTACACGGCCGACGGTGACCTGGCCTACCTCTCTAGAGCAGGTAAGACTCCTTTCTCTCTAGGAAATCGCTGTAGGGTCGAAGGGAGAGTGTCTCGTCAGACCCGGGTCTTAGGGCGTTAGTCGTCAAGTTAAGGAGCCAGAGGAGTCTCTTCGCGGTAGACGACCGGTGACCGGTGGTACCTGTACAAGGGTTTGGAGAACCAGAGTCCTAAGAAGATTGTAATGACTACTGGGGGTTCTCGAATACAAAAACACTCAATTTAAATATCTATGAATGGTATAATCTTTAATAGTAACTGTTTTCAGAATTCAGAAATAATTAAGTAAATTTCACAATCGACGCGTAACACAGGTTGAGACACTGGGGGTGTCTGACGTGTCCGACGGTCCGAGGAGACAGGTACCTTAAGAGGTCCGTTCTTATGACGTCACCCATCCGTAAGGGAAGAGGTCCCCCAGAAGGGGTTGGGGTCCCTAACTTGGACCCAGAGAGTGTAACGTCCGTCTAAGAAATGGACCGGGTCGTCCCTTTAGGTTAAGTAAATTTTCCTCAATCATTAAGTAATCATTCCCCCACGTTCACCATTTCTTATACGGACGGTTGCGTCCTCTGTGTTCCCTACACCCAAACTAGGGACCCAGCCCTTCTAGGGGACCTCCTCCTTTATCCGTTGGCTGAGGTCATAAGAACGGATCCTTTAGGGTACCTGTCTCCGGACCCGATGACAGGTACCCCAGTGTTTCTCAACCTGTGCTGAATCACTGATCCATGTTCTCATGTTATTATTTAGGTAACGTACCATTATATGTATTGTATATGAAAAGTTTATTGATAGAGAGAGTCTTGTTGTTTTTTTTCCCTTCTCGTCGTAATAAAACGCAAAAACGTTCTAAGTAATTACAAAATTTTTTATCAACGTAAAAGTATAGACGAAGATGTAAATAAATTAGGTAACACTGTACAACGAAACCGTCTCCATATAATTTCTGTTAGACTGAAGTTTCTATACATAGACCTTTTCCCTCCTCGTAAGATGGTCCGAAAGGTATATATATATACATATAAGAAGAGACTACGACATGGTCTTGGAGTTCATCAAAGAATTTGAATCAACGTCACACCCTAGACTTTTGTGTGGTCACTTGAGAGACATGAGACAATGTCATACTGGGTAAACAGACGAAACGTGAACCCTCAATGCGAACCTCACCAATCAACTTAAAAGTTGTGGTGTGTAACTCGTAGACCTTTTATGACCAAAAAGTTCAATACTTCGAGAAAGTTCACAACTGTGTAAAGTACTGTATTATAGTTTTTTAGTGTAAGTAATTAGAGTAGTTAAGTAATAAAGTAGTTTAAGTAGTAAGTGATTAAGTGGTCAGAGTGATCTTCTCGGAAATTTATAACCCTTCGAAGCTCGTGTTTTCAGACGACTTATGGGTTGAGGTTTGTTACTGTCAATCGGTAAGAAAGTTCACTTTTACTACAGGGTATTTGTTTCGACGGTCAAGTGGTACGTTGATTTTAACAGTGTTTGACGAAAAGGAGCTTTGCTAGTAACGTAAAACTAAACCCCGTCTTTACGAGATACACATAAAGAGTAAAACGGTGTATCTTATAATTCTTCTACATAGTAGTTATTAGTCTAAATTCTTTTGACTACTAAAATTGACGGAGTAGCTCCTGTGAGAGTTCATTTGACCGAAAGGTAAAAGAAGAATTGGCTCTCTCATGTCTCCACCCCGGCGGTCGTACGGAACCACGGTGACAGATGTGACGTAATTCCGTGGTCGCCAAAAATGGGTGTAGACGGAGACTTAGTAATCACACGTACAGTTGGGTCACTTTTTCCGTTTATTGTGGAGTCATAACAGTTCTTTTGTCATAAGCGGAACACCTAGGTGTCCCCAGGTGTCTGGTGTGTCTACGACTTTTCGGACGTGACCCTGTCAAAGTCATGTCTCTGAGGATAGTGTCTTGTCTTCCCGTTTGTGGAGTAGATCTCCGGTTCGGGATTCAAGTCTTGATCCTTAAGACTTTTATAGACTCGGTTCTTTACTGGATGTCCCTTCGGAGAGGCAATCCGGAACCCCGGGTGTGGATCCGTCGACTGATCACACTACCTTCCTCGGACTTTTTACCGACTCTGCACGAGTGGTCCAACCGGTCGACCAGTTCCTGAAGTAACTAAACGACTGACATGTGTTCGGGTTATACCCTGAAAGGGTAGTCCGCGGAGTGGAAGAAGGCCTACAGTAAGAATAAATGGACCTTTCGGTTTTGTGTTTGAATTATTGGTTCTCACTGACGTCCCATAAGAGAGGTGACCTAGTTGAGTATAGAAGTGTAATTCTCTCAGGCCCTCTTGTCCACCTCGTTTTTGGGTCCTTGAGTAAGAGTTTTGTTGAGAGAAGATGGGTGGTCCAGGAAAGTCTTGTCCTGAGAAGATGAACCCTTGTGTCAAGAGAGGGTACCGATATTTTTGGTTTATATTGATTCAGTTTGATCTTAGACGGTAAGTGACGAAAAGGTTACTCGTTACCGTTGGGTGAGGTCATGAGAACGGACCTTTTAGGGTACCCGCCTCCTCGGAACCACCCGACGTCAGGTACCCCAGCGATTCTCAGCCTGTGCTGACTCGCTGAAGGGAAAGTGAAAAGTGAAAGTACGTGACCTCTTCCTTTACCGTTGGGTGAGGTCTCAAGAACGGACCTCTTAGGGTCCCTGTCCCTTCGGACCACCCGACGGCAGATACCCCAGCGTGCCTTAGTCTGTGCTGACTGCGCTGAATCGTCGTCACGAAAAATGTAGATGCTCTTTCAGATATGCTACTTCCTGATCACGACTTTTCATTTAAGGCTCGTAGGAAAGATTTCAAAGTCTTGGATGATGAGCTTTTTTTTTAAGAAAAAGGTGACTGAGGAGACCCCTCAATCTGTCCATAGGATTTTTATAAGTCGTTTCCTTCGGGTAAATTTTAAGTTTTCTTTGTTTGTCGTTCGGTAATAGGTAGTGGAAATGTTGTGAGGGGTCGACATGTCGTCGGACCGACGAAGTCTCTTCCCCTATTTACTCGACGTCGCTCCGGAGTCTGGAAGTCACTTCTTCTCCGGGATCGTCCTACGGGACTGACGAAGGGCTGACGGGGTCCTAAGTCCGTTGTTCTTGTTCGGAACAGGAGTCGTAACCGTCATCGATCCGCCTTCGTTCTGACCGGGATGGAAGTAGTCGTCGTACACGCTCTACTCTAACACGTCCTCACACCGGTCGTCCGCCAGAAGTAGCAGGAGGTCCGCGAAGGCCAGCACAAGAGGCTCCCTGTCCATGGACTTGTCCTCTGGTCCTGTGCAGTCGGGGGTCCACCCTCCCACGTCTTAATTGCTCCTTCCCCGGTTTAAACGGAAAAGGCTCCCAAATATTTGGAGTGTGGACAGATAGTAAAGGACCCCTGGGACCAGGTACGGGTAAGGAAGAGAGAGGTTGTAGTGTCGTAGATTCTTGCGTAGAAGGGTCTTGACGTAAACCAGGGTATTTCGTCTTGCGAGAAACGGACACACCTTCTCTCCCAAAGAATCCCCGAATATATTGTATATTTCTTCCGCCGACGGTTTGATTCTATTTCTCATTTAAGGTCGTTCCTTCCCTCAGAAATGTTTAAGGTCTCGTTTCCTTTGTAGTCTGAGCGGTGGGGTCTAGGTCGTAAGGACGGTGGTCGGGGCCGACGGAGGTTCACTCCGGGTCAGGGAGGGTTCCTCCTCCCTACTTGTTGTGTGTGTCTTTCCACCAATGAATATCTTTTCCAGAGGTATCGTCGCAGGAGATTGACCAGGGTGTAGCTAGGAAACAGGGAAGGACGGTCAAACACTCGTCCTGCCTGGTACCATCGTTCTTTCATTTTCTTCTGTCTTTCTATCTCTGACAGCTAATTATGGCCTGAAGTCAGAGAGGATCGCAAGAGGGTGACGGAAGGAGAGAGGCCTGGTTGTCAACGGCCGAAGTCTATATTTTTGCGGGAGAGTGTAGACGTGACTGCAGTCGGTTGTCGGTGCGTCGATGAACAGGCCACGGTGGGAGAAGGGACCGGCTCCGGACGAAGGAAGGACAAACTCTCTGGAAGGGCCAGACGAAGAGTGGATCCTCAGGGAGCATCTCCATCTGAGCGACCGACTGTAGAAGTCTTCTCGCTTGACCCGACGGGTGGTCGAAGAGGAAATGTGAACCGAAGTTCGATACCCGAAATGGGATCTCTCTTCTCTGTCGTCCAGTCGACGGCTCCGTGGTTCCCCGTCCCCGTTTCCTTTGGTTCGTCGAATATTTTCTCCGAGTGTGTGGCCGGTGGTAGTAATCGGTGTACATAAGGTCATCGGGACGGAAACGGTGAGTCGAGTGAAGTTTGTCTTTAGATAGACCCTGAAGGGGCCACCAGGTCACCCAATTCTTAGGTGGACGGTTACGTCCCCTGTGCCCAAACTAGGGACCAGACCCTTCTTAGGTGTACGGAACCCCGTTGATTCGGGTACGAGGGATTTCGGGTACGTGGAGTTGATCTCTTTTTCGGAAGTGAGTCGTTTCTGGGTCGTGTCGGTTTTTATTTTATTTTCTTTCAAAAATTTTTTATTCAGTTAGACTATTATGACGAAAGCCAATGACGGAGGGCTTTGTCCATGAGCTGGAAAGTAAAAATGAATAAAAATGGAGGAAAACAAAGATATTCTGAGAAACGAGAATTTTTAATCTGTTCAAGAGCCATCGTCGCACTGTGTCACCTTTCTTGTGACCCAAAGAAAAGACTCTTACTGGTTCTTAGTCTGAGGACGGAGAATGATCGACACACTAGAAACCGTGTTTTGACTAATCGAAGAGTCTGAGTAAAGGAAGTAGACATTTTCCTTCCAATATTATGGGTGAGTTGTCCTGATGAGGTCCCTAATTTACTCTTTTCTGTATATTTAGTGAGTATCACGGACCGTGTGCACACACGCGATTCAACGAAGTCACCACAGGGTGAGGAACGCTGGGGTACCTGACGTCGGGTGGTCCGAGGAGGCAGGTACCCTAAGAGGTCCGTTCTTGTGACCTCACCAACGGTGCGGGAGGAGGTCCTCTGAGGGTACAGAGAATGCGGAGGACGTGGCTGTCCGTCCAAGAAATGGGGACCGTGTACCGACCACAAACTGTTTACAATTGCAGAAGAGAGAATGGTAGAGAATCTTTATAGAAGGGTGTATTTTTGCGGTGAAATAGACGGTGAAGGTGTTGTCATCCGAAAGACAAATAAGCCCTCTCTAAAAGTCGACCCCTGCCCCATCGAGAGTGTGGGTAAAGTGTTGTGCACTCCGTCGTATTCGTCTCTTCGGTGGTTAGTCTCCAAGGACCCGTTATTTGTGGATTACTCACACACGTTTGCGGTCGACGGACCAAGTGTCGGGTTCTGAAGCAAGTCCCTTGGCATAATTGAATTATATTACGATAGAGAACGGTTTCGTCGGATAAAAAAACTCGGTTCTTTAAATCCATTGACGAGAGCCGTCCTTCGCGGGAATGGGTCTTCGTGTCCTGTTCATTCTTAGACAGGACCCTTCCACGGTCCTTCCCCTCGGGTGTCGACTCACCGAAGAACGTTCTATCGATACCGTGTCGTACATGGAGTCGAAGGTCTTGTCTTCGTCTGATCTTCCTAAATTCTACGAGAATTAATTTTCCCAGACAAATCTGAGGCCCGCTCAATGTCAGGTGCTCAAACTTGCCGAGACGACTAAGTTAGGATGGGGATGGGGGGTGAGACCCTACAGTGACCGAGACAGACTTCGTCCCGACGTGTTCCGGGACCCCACCCTCACTGGCGGTCCCGACGGACGATATAAAGTAAATTTGAACGAGAGGGTAAGAAGGGTGTCTGGTTTCTACTCCCGGAGACTCGAGTCCGCCTCTTGTGGGTAGGAGTCGAGACGGATTGGTTCACCGGTCTCACCGTCCTGGGAATTGCGACGGACCCCTACGGACATATGTGACGTCCCGTCACACAGATGTCTGTTCCTGATTTTTCTCGAGTAAATTAAGGATGACTAGGGACCGAATAACATATTGGATCCCGTTCTCGATAAAAAAAAGGGGGATTCCGAAACAAAGGGAGTGGATAGTCTTCTCTAGTCAGTATCGTTGTTTGTCTTGACGTTTGAAGAACTCTTCCCCTTAGTACGGAACAGTGGGGACTAAGAAAGAATGTCTTAGACCGTAAATCAGTTAGTGAATTATCTGCAAATAAGTGTTTCCTTTCGAAGCTTATTGACAACGACGACGACGACGACGTAGCGAAGTCAGCACAGGCTGAGACGCGCTGGGGTATCTGCCGTCGGGTGGTCCAAGGGGGCAGGGACCCTAAGAGGTCCGTTCTTGTGACCTCACCCAACGGTAAAGGAAGAGGTTTCGTACTTTCACTTTTCACTTTCACTTCAGCGAGTCAGTACAGACGGAGAATCGCTGGGGTACGTGACGTCGGATGGTCCGAGGAGAGAGGTACCCTAAAAGGTCCGTTCTCATGACCTCACCCCACGGTCACGGAAGAAGCATTCCACGATGTATTTGTTTCGTCACTCGTCTTATTTTTGTCCGACTGACCCTGTTTTACTCTCGACGTCGACGGGATTACACCGGTGTTTCCGTAGTGAAACAAATAAAATTTGTGTCCCCAATAACGGTGTATCCTCAGCTTCGGGAATACACTGACCCGTCCTTCGGATTGAGTAGTTATTAAGTCCTCTTCCAAGGCTTTCAGGGTCTCGTACCGCAGCCTACTGAGACGTTTCTCGATTAAATTCTTTGTAAAAGGACTCCAGTCTATATACTTCGAATAGGTACGGACCGGAAGGGAAAACGGAGGATTGACGGAGGATTCAAAGTTGGAAAAGATTGGATCGGGGTAGGGTAACTCGAATGTTTCTACCGTGACCACCGTCTCAACCAGAGCTAGAGTGACAGTCTGTTCCACGGAGCTCTCGGACGGTTCACCCGTGACGGGAGCGGCGGACCCGGTAGCGGTCGTGACGACGACTCCAGCGACAGACGAGGGTCCCAGAGAGGCCTCGACAACGAGTGGACGTTTCCTTCTTTCCGCCATTCCCTAGAGGGGGTCCCCACGCAGGGTCTCTACGGTTCGAAGAATCTCGGAAGACGACGGCATTTTTTTTTTTTTTTTTTGGTGGGTCGGAGTTTCCGCACAATTCTGTCGGAGACCTTCATGGAAGAAATGTTCTACTCCTCTGCGGGACCCACTTTAGAGTCCGAGACTCGGGTGTCTGTTCCTGGATGCTGTCCATGTACAGAGGTGGTTCTCTTGGGTCGACTGGACTCTCGTTCCGGTCGGAGGTGTCCTCTCTGCTTTGGGGGAAGGTTTCCCCTAGGTGTGGGGTGGGTGGTTCCGTGGTCGCACCACAAGGGGATGGTGCCACGATTGAAGTCTCAGGACTGAACTCGAAGCCTAGTAGTGCCGCCCTGAGTGTGGCTGCTGTCTCAGACCTAGCCAGGAGACTTTGCTCTGTGCGCCTGAGTCTGTGTCGTCCCTCCTCTAGGTAGGTGCGAGAGGAAGGGATTCTTGTGACATAGAAGAAGGAGGAGGGTAGGGGTGGGAAGACAACAGTAGGGACCTATCCAGTACTCTTTAGTCGGGAAAAAGGACTTATATTTTATACATCCTGAATGTCTTATTGTTACTTACCTTTTGTTTATGCACGAACGATGCCTTTTATGTGCTTTCTGTATTCCTTTAAAAAAATTTTTCGGTATTTGAATGGTGGGTGCAATTAGTGACAATAATTTAGGATCGTATGAAGGAAAGTCAGAAAAGATACATATAAAATTTTCATTTTAAACTAAGTGGGACATATATCGAAACATTTGTGAAAGGGTACAGTGATTTTAAAACTTTTATGTCAGTAATTACCTATGATTATAACGTAATGTACCTACGACGACGACGACGATTCAACAAAGTCAGCACAGGCTGAGACACGCTGGGGTGTCCGCCGTCGGGTGGTTCGAGGAGGCAGGGACCCTAAGGGGTCCGTTCTTATAACCTCACCCAACGGTAAAGGAAGAGGTTACGTACGTACGTACGTACGATCCAGCGAAGGCATCACAGACTGAGACACGCTGGGGTGTCTGTCGTCGGGTGGTCCGAGGGAACAGGTGTCCTAAAAGATCCGTTCTTATGACCTCACCCAACGGTAAAGGAAGAGGTAATGTACCTATATAATGTGAATAAAGTGGTAAGGAGACTCTGACCTATAAGTACTACAAAGTTCCAACAGAAAAACAAAACCAGAATTTCACAAGACTCTATCGTTTGACAACTGCGAGTGCTAAGACTTGTTCCAACAGTGTTTGGACCCTTGGCCTACAGTCCGAGTGTGGTGACAGACGCGACTGGACCCTGAAAAAGAGCAGCCAAAGTGGTTCCAGTTTCCACCCAAACTAATGAAGTCCGGGACTCCTCCCCTTCTGAACACAATGAACCATGTGTCCGATCCCCGTCCGACCGGTTCCCTCACCCTGTCTCCGTACCGGACCGGGGTCTGGACGAGGCGCACAGGGTCAGTGGAAAGGTCCCTGACGGTGAGTGAGCCCGGGGCGACCTTCTTCTTCAGGGGTCTACGGAATTCTTGGTCCATCCCTTTTTAGTCTGGACCAGAGTTCCCCAAGACGTCGGTGGAAGAATCGATCTCTTCTGAGACTGGCGTAGTAGGATTCCTCCTTTTCAATGTGTTTGGTTGGTGCGAGGTGGCGTGAGGCCCAGTCGCGAGTGGCCCCGGACTCCCGGAAATTCCCAGGGGGCCAGGGACGTGAAAGGGTATTTAGAGAGACGTCCCTGGTCTCATCCCCCTCGGGTCCCTTAATTTCTTGTGGTCGACAAAGTGACCTGCGACGGGTGGGTGGGGGGGTCGAAGGTGCAAGGCCCAATTTTCCGTGGGGGCAGAAAGGGCGGGTAGGTGTTACCATACCGTCTTCCTGTCTTACTGTCTTTCGCTCTTTCGCACGGATCCGTTCGGTGGTCTCTCGGCCCTCCGACGTCTGAGTTGTGCCTCCCTGTCGTTGGTAGAGACGGTTGACACGGGTGTCCGGAAGGTCACCCACGCCCTCTGAGTCGGTTACTCCCCACGACTTCATCCGATTGTAAGAGGGGTGGTTGAGACCCCGCTGTCTCTTGGGTCGAGACCCCCGGAAATACGTCGCCTACGGGACTAGTGGCGGACCAAATGGCGTTCCCCTTCCCCGTCGTCGTCAGATGCTCGTGTATGGATTCACAGTGTGTGGTGGATGGACGAAAGCAAGGTTTATGGGGGGTTCTCGTTTAAACCCCACCCCGACTGGTTCCCCGGACGGGGCTGACCTGGACCCCTCAACCGTCCATACCCTCTGAACCCTTGTCCTTCCCCGTAAACAAGGAATGAGACAAAAAGGTTTCGAAAAACGAAAAAGTGAAGGACCACGAACGAGGTGTTAAGATGGGGTCTACGTTACATTCGTCCTCTCTTTCTGTCTCTCTCAGTCTCCGACCAGTCTGTCTACTTTACCTTTGGGGGGGGTGGGTTCGACGAAGACAGAGTCCGTGTCCTGATGTTTAGTTCTCTCTAGAAGTAACTCCCCTCCCCATCCCCCACTTTGTAGCTCTCTAGATTACGGAAGGGGGACGGCGGGTCGAGTTCTTGATTTAAGGAAAGGCGAAGAGCTACGCAGTCACTTTTAGGACGCCTTACAGTCTCTGTCTCTTCGGAGACTAGTTCGCGGAAGCAAGACCACGCTCCTCTGACTGGGGCTTCTCCGACTTTGTGAACGAGTTCTAGTACATTGGAACCCGGTCCCTCTCGAAGGTGGTGTGACACGAGCGAGCCGGTTTACTCGGCCCCTTGTCGTTTGAAATTCCTAAGGTCTAGTCTGTCTCCTAGTGGAGCACGTCGCTGCCCCGGGGTCTTCGTAGTCGTGTCTAGACCCACGAGGAGACCTGACCTGTCTCCGGTGGACACGTCCGTCGATCATAGGAAGGGACAACGATGGTTTTGTGGACGAATGGGAGTCTTAGTCACGGACGGGACGGTCTTCTGGGTAGAATCGGTCATCCCCACCGTCTCTCGGGATTTACCAGTTCTTCTCGTAGACTCATCCCCATCTCTTCTCCCTTGTCAGTAGTGTCGTTAAGAAAGGAACTTTCTTGAAATTTCAGATGAGCCAGGCTAGAGGAGCGAAGGGTCCACTCCTCTATGTCTGGGACTTCCCTTCGCTAGACAGGTTTCAGTAAAAGGAACGACCCCCGGTCTAGAGGTCTGCCCCCCCAGTCATGTCAAAGATCTCGCAGTGTTGTCCCTCCTCTGTCCGTACCGACCGACGGAGGTCCTTTCACAAGACGGCCGATCCCTTCCGGTCTAGGACCTACACCGTTTTTGTGCGAAGTCAATCTTCGTACAAGGGGTCCCTAGATCTTGGTCTTTTTCTCTCTCCGTGTTGGATCTCCTGAGGTCCAGTCCACCCCTCACTCAGTCTGGCTACGAGGCTCTCGAGTGGTCCGTCACGGAGTCACCCTTACCTCTTTGTGGTGTCCATTTCGCTCGAGATTATGGTTCAGGTCGCTCCTTCTCGACTGAGTCTTGAGACCTGGAGTTCCAGATCTTGGGTCCCTCCACCCCACCGGCCTGTACGGGTTCTCCTCGTTCAGGCTCCCGTCACACTACGGACCCAACCCCCCCTTCGACCGACATCTCTGGGTCTGGTAGTGTCACAATGTCGGGTCTCTACGTAGGCACTTGACGGAATGTCGAAGGTCCTTGAGAGGTGATGCACTTCGTTAGGGTCACATTTACTCTCTCCCTCCCTGCCGCTCAGGTCGAGTCTGAGGCCGTCACTCGAGGTGACCCGGGGGATTGGTTTTGAAGGTGAGAAGGAAATTCCGAGTCCACTACCACTCACATTTACTTAGTATTCCCTATCTCTTCATTTCTCTGTGCCGATCTTTACCTGTGTTCAGACAGAGGGACGGACCTTTCGTTTCGCACCCCTTCTCTCTCCACCCTAAGACCTACTTAACTTTCCTCCGTCCCTGTGACTTCTTCGGTCTTGAGGAGGTCGTATGAGTTGTGTACTATGTGTGGTTATCTACGGTGTTTCAAGAGAAGGAAATCTGAGGACCACAGGTCGAGGAACCCTGAGAAAGGACCCCGTGAACCACGAGCTCCAGGGTCGACCCCCTGGGAGTCGACCCGGTACCGGAAACCCAGGGGGGCGGGTCGGTCCGGTCCTAGGAACGACTGACCACATGACTGCGAGAGGCACCCTGAAGAGAAGGCGAACAGACCAAGACTCTTTTTCTACTTTGTGTGCTTCTCCAGTTTCCTCTGCCTCTCCTGAAGGGACCACCCGTCCCCGATTCTGGGGCTCGGGGGGTGTGACCCCCGAACGCGAGCTAGGGACCAGTCCCTTGCTCTAGGGTGCACGACGTTGCCTCTCAAACGTACGGTATTGATTTCTAGGGTGAACGACGTTGATTCTGGTAGAAACTCGTCGGTTTATTCATTCATTCACAAAGAAAATTTTTTTTTCTCTCAGGTCCACACCTTACTCCACCCTCTTCACTCCTGTCTCCTTTTCCGCCTTCCCTTCTTCACGTCTCTTTCTTTTCACCCGGAGCAAGAGAGGCTGTCTGGTAGGCGGGTATTTTTGTGCACGATCTTTTCTTTTCGGGTCTCGGAGTCTCCTTCGTCGGACCGCGACCCTCAGGGCAGTTCCCCGGCTCAGGGAAGAGACGCCTGCCGTACGGCGGGACGACCAGGGTCGGGATGGAAATGACATCATCACCCAGACCCGCTAAAGGTCCTCGGGCTTCTACGACCGGTACGGTGGGTCCGGCCGCACCCGCTTCCTGACGAGGTCTGACTCCTGGCACGTGAACTCGTCCAGGTTGTACGGGAACATGTGGAAGGCCGACTGGAGGACGTTACTGTCGGGCCCCGTCTCTCACCCGCGACGGGAGAGGTCGCGTCGCAGAGGCGGGGAGGAGGGACCCGCTGGGGGCCGGGGCCGGGACTGGTGCAGCCCCTACTGCAGGACGGCCCGGAGGAGGAGCCTGACGTGGCACGCCAAGTCGAACGAGTCCTGTTTTTGTGCGTCGACGAGCGAGAGGTCGTCGGCGGCGTGGAAGAAGTACAACTCGGTCGGCTGTGGGACCGGCAGGTCGTGCGACACGTGGTGGAGGAAGTCCTTGACGACCAAGAGTGACACCCACCCCCCCAGGTGTGTGGTGAAAACCCCAGTCGCCGAGGAACCGTCTCGTAGGGGGTGAAAGTGGTCCGATCTACAGACGGCGGTCCTCGTTTTTGAGCTTCGGTGAAAGGTTTCGTGGTCCAGGGGACGCTTCGGGTGGGGAGGTCTGCCGACCCACACGGGTTCCTGGGTCATAACCGGGGTGGGAGGAGGTGTGGTGGTCGTTGCCGACGGAGTGCCCCGGGCTCAGTCTCATCCCTCCCCAAAGTGGAGAGAAAGAGAGAAACCGTGGGGAGTCCAAACCATGTCCTTAGCTATGGAGGTAGACTCTTGGAAAGTTTGCCGAGACCCCTGAAGACCCCGCACGGGTTACGTTCCGCGGGTCCAAACTAGGGACGAGTCCCTTGATCTAGGGTATATGACGATGACTCCTCAGACGTACGGTGTTGATTCCTAGGGTGTACTGTTACTTCTGGTTTCCAGGGCTCACGATGTTGATTCGGGTCGCGTCGGTTTATTTATTCAGTTACAAATGTGTCCCCCTTTTTTTGTTTTTTGTTTGTTTGTCGCGAAGGGAAGTAATGGATCTCAACGACCGGGCCGGGACCCCACTGCCTCCGAGAGAAAAGTGCCAACCCGACACAAATTATTGGCTACTGAAGACCAGGTGATTCCGGGCGGACAAAGGACGTCAATCCTTCCGTCCTCCTCTGTCGCAGTGAGGACCCCAGGGCCTCGCTCCGAGCCGCGTCGGGGGCCCGTCGGTGCGAGGCGTGGGTGAGGGTCCTCCCGACCCACGCCCGCCGGGGTCCCACAGCGCGTGTGTGTCCACCTCCGGTCGGCGCACCTCCTCCACCCCTACCTCTGAGTCCGGCGAGGTGTACGTGGTCGTCGTGCGGGGTGCCCGTTCGTGCCCCCTCGCCCCGTTCCGCCCGGTGAGCTCCACTCCGGCGAACGAGGCCCTCCTCCTACCGGGAGCCCGTCCGTGTCCTCTACGATCCTCTTTTCTCTAGTACGTCTCGAGCCCGTTCTGGGTGGAAGTGGTGAGGGTCCCGGCCGAAGTCATTGTTAGAGGTAATCTCATAAATCGGGTTTATGACCCTGTGTTTTATGTGTTAATCATCGACGTCGTGCTGTGGTGGGGGGACGTGGGGCGCCACCTCGCCGGTCAGTCCAGCAGACTCGTAGGAGGGCTTCGAATCACGGACACTGGAAGCAAGAGCCCGTGGAGGTCTCCGACCTTCGGCTCGCCGGTTCCCCTGTTCGGGTCCGAGACCCTTTCTGACAGGAATTCTGATGCCGGAGAGGCTCGGTCTCCGTTCCCTTACTGTGGTCCTCGGAAATCCATGAGTTGCTTGTGTACGTATACTCTGTCGACAAAGTGCTTTGTAGGTCGTACCCACAGGCCTCCCGGGTGTCCCTCTGTCTCCCTTCGCGGGGGGGCTGCGCAGTTCCCCTCCGCCACTCCGACTCCCACCCTCACCCACCCTCGCTGGTCACGTCGCCTACCTCACTTCGCGGACCTACCTGACTTCGCGGACGTACGTTACTCTCGCACCGCTGCGGACGGGGGACGTCGACACAGTTTCTCTCAGTCGCTGTGACGGCGGAAAGGCAGGGATTCGACGGCGCGGACCCGGCTAGGCGGGACGTCCGGACCACTCGAGGGATGTGCGTGGTGATCGACACTACAGGAAGACGGGTAGATGGGATGTGAGGGTAGGGGTGGTTTCTTGCAAGGACTCTAAGGATTGTAAATGTTAACCACCCCTCTGTTTGGTCAATTTTTTATGTACTTTGACGACGAGTAAACCGAAAGAAGCTAATTTATAAAGTCGTGTTTGAGGTTTCCTTTATTTGTTTTCAGTCTCATTTAAGTTTTCTCGGGCAGTTTGAGTCTTTAGCGTTTACTTTTAGGTCACTCCAGAATTGACGGGGAGCTACGGTTGGTTACGACGTGAGTGCCCCGGGACTCGACTGTCGTTCGGTTTCACTCTCCAGAGAACTGAGACACTTGTGACGGTCAGAAAAGTGTTGGTCGGGGACCACCCGGTCGAGGAATCCTACCTCAGACAGGACTCAGGTGTGTCATCCTCGGACCGTCTTCTGGCCACCGTCGGTTCCTCGGGATACACCTAATGCACGGAGACTGTTTCCGACGGAGGCCTTCGTCGTCATTAGGGGGTCAACGGCAATAGGATTTACTGTGCTGTCCCGGAAGAGAAATCGATGTTTTCTGTCAAAGGTGGACTTTTGGTCGTCTCTTGAGTATGCTACACACGTCTCTCGGTGCTCTTCGTAATATACTCTCCGTTGTCGGCCCAGTCTATTAAGTAGTATGTGCCCCAAGGACTGTTCGTGGGTGCCCGGACTTTATAAAGGGCCTCCTGGAGCCGAACCGTCTTCCTCCCGCCGTCAGTGGAAAGTCTGACCCCTTCCCGCACGAGAAGAGAGCCCGAGGAAACCACCCGTCGCACTCCAAACTTTCCGACTTCGACCACGACACCAAGGCTATGTCCGACGGACAGGTCCCCCGCCCACTCTCGGTACGCAGTCCCCCCACTTCACAGTCCCGTGAGGGGAGGTCCCCGACCTCGTGGTGGAGGTGGGAGGAGGAGAAGTCTGCATTAGGGTCTCGGGGAGTGGATTCGAATCTTTCTTGGTGTCGATTGAATTCTGTTTGTTTTCCCGATGACGGTCCTTACGAGTCTTGGGGGTCCTTGGTGAAAGAGACCGACGGAGGGTACCATTGTGGGTTCGGAGAGGAGATGACGGTCGGGTCACGTTTGCGGACCGTCTATTGCGTGAAGGCCAGACTGCGACCATGAGAGGGAAGACCCGAAGATTTTTTTTTTGGAGTGGTAGTGTCACTAGGGGGGTACTACCGGAAGAGACCGGGGATCAGACAGAAATTAGAACTTGGCTGTGGTGGGAGTAAAGACCATTATAAGAGATACATGTTCGGGTACAGTCTATCTAAAGTTCCACACACGCACTTTTTCAGGAAGGGGGTCCGTCTCTTCTATAATTTGTGTTTAGAGTTTAGTTTAAACTGATCTTGTAAAGGTCCTTTATGTACATGTTCCCAATACTAAAATTATTTTACTAAGGAAAAGTCAAGTTGTCGGTCGACAGAATGGGGGTTTGTCTGGCTTTGGAGGTCCGTATTTCTGTCACTGATTAGACAGGGACAAGAGACAACTGAAGGGGGCTTTTATGGAATAAACCGTAGTGAGTTTGGTGGACTTCTCCTCGAACTGTTACGGTTGGGTCGGGATACAGACTTCGGCATTCGTCGTAGACGGCACCAGTCCGGGACGGCCTGTCCTCTACCCTGGGTCCGCCCTCCTCGGAGTCCCTGAATGACCGCTTTCTGTACTACGGGGGCTTCGGGAGGCACGATAACAACCTCTGCCACCTCCACCCGCTTGAACGAGCTCTCAGGCTGAGACGCAGACTCAGTGAACGGTCAAAGTTCGACAACCCGGCGTCGTTGAAAACTCGGGAACTTGTGTGTCACCGTGGAGACTCGGGGGTCCGTCCCCACGGCTCAGGACCCGCCTCCCCGGACTGGTGTGACGTGAGGGAAGGGCACCAAGGATGTCCGTCCAGATCTAGTTTCGGACTCGGAGACCCCTACGGTCCGGAGTGCTCGGAAGTCTGACGGGTCTGAAAGACCGGGTGGGAGCGGGGTCCCGGGTGCCCCACTCCAGGAAGGCAGTGGGGAGATCCCCGTGGGCGTCCGAGAGTGGCTACCGGTGACTGTACGACCGACTCAGCCCCCCACATTGAAAGTGGGACGAGTAGCAGAAGGAGTCCCCCTTGCGGTATGACCCCGACCTCCGTGCCTGACAGTCTCCGAACGGCCGCGTGACTTGGAAGAGGGCAAAGATCGACTGCAGACAGGTGCGACGTGAACGGGTGCGACCCTCCGTACCACCCCTCCCTGAACCCCTGCGGAGGACGGCGGAATAGCAGGTGGAGACGACTCAGCTGTCCAAGGACCCCTGTATAATTTATGTTTCCCCAGTGGGTCGCGGACCCCACGGAAGGACAGAAAGAGTCGACCCGTCCCGGCTCGGTCCGGACCATCTAAGACTCGGACTCCGCACACACTCTTCGTAGAGGCACTGTGGGGACAAGAGAGACGTGTTTCATATGTTCCCCCTTTAGAGTCGAGTGGGGACTTGTCCCGACGCCCAGGAGGAAACCCCGAGTCTGATATAAAGTATCCGAGATTTGATGTCCTAGATACCTCTCCTCCGACCCCCGTTACACCTCTTTCGTCGTTTGACTCACCTGTCAAAGTGGGGTCGAAAGGATTGTCTCTACTCCGGGGTGTGGAGTTCAGTGGCAAGAGTGCGTAGGGGAGGAGGCTCGGGAGTGCATGTCTCGACCGCGGTACCTACTGCCACGACCCAGATGACGACCGTCACCACGACCTCGATCTCGCGTCGCCGCCCAAAAGGACTCTCACGAGCGGTAGGCCCGGCCCAAGGAGACGGAGGAAGACCAAGACATCGAGGAGTTAGCGGTGGAGTGACCGTAGGGGGTCGCGGCGCACACAGTCTCCCAGGTGTAGACGGTTTTGGGTTCCTTCTATACAGACCACCTGAGTGACACGACATGGCATCTGTGATAGCGACATTTAGTTGATATGAGGTTAATTTTCTAATCAAAAATATTCAAAAGAAATTTTTTTTCTTTTTTTTTGGGAGTTTCTACCGTCGACGTCTGGACGGTAGCGTCTTGGGGTTTGGGGTGGACCTCGCCGATCAAAGAGGCTCATTTGAATGACCCTCATAGTGGCAACTACAGCGTGAAGTAGTAGAGCGACTGTTTCAGTGGTTCCCTTCTCATTCTTCTCGAGCTCAGCAGCATTAGGTACGACAGTGAGGGCGACGTCTCACTTCTCGTTCTTTTTGTTTTGTCCTTTTTCCCCCGTCTCTATTCTTAGCCGTTGGGTGTAATCCTTTTGGTTGTCTCCTCGTGGACATTGAGTTCTAGTCCCTTGTTCTATCTCTTACTCCTTTGTTTGTGCTTTAGTTGACTTGATACATACTAGGTTCCGGAACGTCTGGTTGCAGATTTGGGATACTTTAGGCCGGTGGAACGATCACTCTCGGAAGATCGGAAACTCTTGGGAGGACGACGAGTGGACAGTAGCCAACCCAGTCTCAGTCTCAGAGCGAGTCCGCCGTGCGAGTCGCGGAGCCGGTTGACCCTTGGCGACAGTATGTGAGCTATCACTTACCCGACGTCGACCACCCGCATGGTGAACCCGAACAGCGGTTAGTCTCGACCTAGCTTGTACAGATGGGCACCTCCTTTTGTTTTCCTCTGAACTCACCCGTTGTCCCCCTCTTTTTCGTTCGTTTCACATTTTCTTTCCACCCTCTTTCAGAGTTCGTTTTAGTCTTACCGTCCCCGTCGGACGTCTGACCGTCTCCTCTCTCGTGTCCCTTCTCGGTAGTCCTCCTGTTTTGTCCTCCACCCGTCGCCCTGCCCCTGAGTGACAACACTTAGGCGACCTTCCGCATCAACCACCCCAAGTCCTAGGTAAGAGGTTTCATGAGGTGCCGGACTCAGGACCGGTCAAAGAGCCGCTTTCCTCAGACGGCCCCCGCACTCCGATCTTTCCTCGGCCGAACCTTTCGGTGGTGCCCGGCCCCCTTCTCTGCATCCCATGCGCACACGTAGACTTTCGGGGCGTCGTGCAACCCCCTCAACTTCTTTGCCTGGTACCGGTGAGACCCCTTCTTCTCCTACCACTCTACCGGGCTCACGGCGCGGGACGTCTCGTTCCCAGGGATGCTAGACTCCGGAGTCTGGTGGAGGGCTGCAGTAGTAAAATGTTCGAAGGTTGTCGGTCCCCTCTCCACAGAACTTCTTAGTAGTTGGGGGCAGGCGTGGGCTCCGGATTTTCCGGACTCTTATACTACTTGGTAAAGGAGACGAAAATGATTCCACCGTTTATATTGGTCCATAATATGTGTAAAATATTTATTTCTTAGAGACCCGAGTACCTTCATTAAGCGGGGCTCCAGTGACTCACTCCTCCCGGGTTAAATTCTCGAACACTGACAGACCAACCGAACGGACATGGACCAACGCTGTAGGTGGCTTAGGTGTAGTAACGGCATATACTCGCCCAACTTGAGCCACCTTCCACACCTGACGTCCAGTAATCTTCCGGAAGGGTCCTCTTCCCCCTAGAGGACCGGGAGTACCTTAAAGAGGTCTAACTCCTACCCAACCCACAACTCTGAGTACGACCGCTCCCGGACGCCTTGTTCTTCTTCAGGGCGTGTCTACCGACTCAGGACCCGCCGGTCGGTTGCAGTTAAGGATCCTTTCTCGGAAGGAGAGACTTTGTTCTTAGGTCTCTGAAATTGGAAATCCTTTGTTAGACTTAATGCGTTAGAAGTCGAATTCGGTTAGACTAGTTCCGGTGAACTAGTGTGGAATTCAGGTTCCACTATCAAAAGTTTAAACAAAATCAATACTTTAGAATAAAAAGTTAACTCTAGATCCACCCTTGTAGTTGTCAACTTTGGATATTTTCATTTCGAAGAGACTTCGTATATGCCTTGGGTCTCGGAGTATACGAGTCACCAGGGCTAGATTTAGTTGGGAGTCCCCGAGGTACCCGGTCAAACTTTTGGTGACCAGATTTGGTCGTCACAAACAAAAAAAGTTAGTCAAATGAACTCCCGACGTGACCCAGAACCAGCGACGCACGTCCGAGAGAGATCGACACGACTCCTCCGAAGAGTGACGACCCGGAGAGGTCAATGTCCCACCCGAGGTCCCGTGTACCCGAAGTCTTCGACGTGCACCTTAGAAGGGGTTGGGCCCTGCCTTGGGTACAGGGGACGTGACCGTCTGTCTAAGAATTGGTGGCCCGGTGGTCCCGTCAGGGTCGTCACAAAGAAGTTACAGTAGCTCGTATCCTTAGTGGACCCCTACACTGACGTACGCCTAAGACTAAGTCACACAGACTCCACTAAGACGTGTAAATTGTTCGGGTCCACTATGATTACGGCGACCAGGTCCCTGGAGCGAAACTCACTGTCCCCAGTCTTATGTCCCAGACACTCGGGTCTCTAGAATCGAGGATACTTGTGCATTTCGTTTTAAGACTGACATGAAGAGGTAGAGTAATCAGTATGATTTCGTTAGTAGCTATTACTTTTGTGTCGTTTCCTTCTGTCGATCTGTTAGAAGACTTGAACGATAGGAGTGGTCTGAGTCGACATTGTTCTATAGTACAACATAGTCATCACTACCTCGGTTCACTCTCTTTCGTTCTCCCTACTGTGTTTTATTGAGTACATTTAGGTTTGTCTAAAGTGGATCTCCATAACGATTCATTGACTCTGTTGTGTCTCTCTAAAGACTTCTGAGAGGTTCACTCCTCAAGGATTTTTCTTTGTGTCTCGATAGATGACCACCAGGATGTGTTCTGTATCTCGTCCCGTCCCCCGGTCCCAGAGTAGTGCCAAATGGAAGTCCATGACACAAGTCGTACGTCTCCTTCTTCTTTTAGTTAGTTACGTTTATGCAAATGCCCCAAATGAGTTTCCTTCCTTAAAAACTTCTTTACTAAGACATCCCTGGTCTCTAGTTAAGTTCTCTTTTTGTACTTTCCTCGGTCTGACAGGTTTGACGACTGAGGGAGGAATCCTCTGTCTCTTATAAGGCTCCGGCAATTCCCGTCGACGCTGTTTGTCGTCTTTCACTTCCCACCAAAATACGTGATCTCCCACCACCCTCCCCGCGTGTGGCACCCACCTTTCCTTAGATTTACCGAGAAGAAGACTCTAAGTGGGGTGGTGGGATTTTACTCTTTGGGGCGAAAAGACCTCGGGCGGGTACCGATTCCTCTGGATGAGCAAACGAGGGGAGAAGTGGGTGGACGAAGTTTACGAAGAAGTTGAGATTGCTAAGGCCAAGACCGTCCTGTCCGTCGTGAAGGCGCAACCACCCCCGTTAGTGGACGTGGTCTGTTTCTCGTTTCCACGCTGGAATCTTAATCAACGAGGTCTCAAAGAGAGTGCATTCCCATTCCTTATTCTTGTCCTTTAATCTATGTGTTGCAACAACAAAAACCAGTGCTTCAGTACAGACTGAGAAAACGCTGGGGTACCTGACTTCGGGCGGTCCGAGGAGGCAGGTACCCTAAAAAGTTCGTTCTTATGACCTTACCCAACGGTAAAGGAAGAGGTCCCCTAGAAGGACTGGGTCCCTAGTTTGGACGTAGAGGTCGAACCGTCCGCCTAAGAAATGGTAGACTCGATGGTCCCTTCGAGGAATGTATATATGTTATGATAATATATGTACGTTTGTGCAATATATACGCACATGTATTTATATGTCTATATACGTACATATGCTGTCTATATGTGTGGATTTTCCTTTGTTATATGGATTTACAAGAACCACTGAGAGGGACCGGTTGTCCGAGTACCCTGACGTGGTCCAGAACCGACCCCGCGACCCCTGACGGGTCGGAGCACTACCGTACACGCAAGAAGTCAACGTTTCACGTCCTAGAAAATCAACGTCGTGCGTTTGAGAATCGAGATCAAGGGACTGGTCCCTAGCTTGGACCCGGGGGACGTATCCCTCGTACCCGAGCATCGGTGACCTGGTGGTCCCGTCATGGTCCTAGTGCAGAAAACAAAGCAAGAAACATGAAAATAAAAATGAGAGATTTCAAAATACCGTTTGTGCATATTCCCGATGGATGGCTTCGAACTTACATAAGTGTAGTGTCTTACAATTATTATATGAAAAATTTTTAGACGTGACTTTACGTCAAAGAATCATCTTTGATGTGAGGGTCTTTTGGTCATCTACTGGATGCGGCATCCATTATTAAGACGTTGGCATTGACGAGACGACGAGAACCTTCTACGCCCCTTTGTGAATTGAGGTCTTTTTGCTTTAGAATATTAAGAGACCCAGGATTGGTTCTCGAATAGTTCTGTTATTTCATTTTCGTCGTAAAAAAATTTCTTTTCAACAAAGTCACTCAAAGTGTCATCGTTAGTGGGTGTTTAAATCCTGGAAGGACCGTCATTAGATCTTTTTGTCTTGTGTGAGGATAAGATCCGGGGTGCCTCGGACTCTGTTCCCGGAGTGGGACAACGACAGGTCTAGATGGTCGGTGTGCAGTAGTCCGTAAAACTTCAGGTCAAACATCTCCTTCTTCGACCGTCCCTGGGGTTACTACATACCACAACCTCGGTTATCGTCGACACGTTTTCTGTTCCTTGTTTTGGTTTTAGATGACACTAGTGAATAGTCCAGTTCTAAAAAGGTTCCCTCCTTTTGTGTCCAGGTGTTAGGGAGGAACTTCCGTCTACACAAGGTTTCAAGTCTCACGAAGTCTAAAATCTCTTCATTATCATACATAATATGTATAATACATGATGAACGTCACTCCATCGGTCATCGTATATTAGGGACTGTAATTGACGCTATTTATTTTTGATATTTATCACCTAGGTACATATACATACCGACTCAGGGAAGCGACAAGTGGACTTTAGTAGTATTGTGACAATTAGTCGATATGGGGTTATGTTTTTTTCTTCAAATTTTTATTTTTTTCGGATTTATCGGATCCAAAAGGGTGGTCTAGTCAAGTCTAAAACACCTGTTTATTCAATACTGTTCCTTAAGTCCTGGTCCTGACTAAATGTTGAAGAAACCCGTACCTCGGAAGTGGACCCGTCACAGTCTTCTCTCCACCGTTTCGGTCTTCCGCGGAACTCTGAGTGGACGAGACGGCTGCGGTACGTCCACCCGTCGTCACCCTATTGTCCTTTGTATATGAGGTTCCCCATCTCGTAGCGGTGTTTCCGGTAGTGCCTGTACCTCTCACGCAACATCAGAGCCCTGACCTCGTGCTGGACGGCGTTTGGCATGGTCTCCCTAACGAGCTGTCTTAGTCATTCCGACTTCAACTTTCTCGGAGACTGTGATGTTAAATTAAAGAAAAGTGGTTCCGGTACCGGGACCCTGGAATCAAAGGTGTGAATAGTGACGGGCTGTGGGACGGGACGGACAGCGGAGGGTCACATTCGTGACGGGTTTAGGAGGGACCTTAGTAAGGAAATGGAAGAATCGAGAATGAGGGGTTTAGGGTCCCAGTGAGTAGTCGTGTCTCAATGACTCTAAAGGTCTCTTAATCCGACCATGTCAACTCCTATTAAGTCGACTCACGGTTCGAGAGACTTATATAGGGTGTACTACGAGTTTCAGTGAGTCAGTACAGTTTGAGTAACGCTGGGATACCTGACATCGGGCGGTTCCGAGGAGACAGGTACCCTAAAGGGTCCGGTCTTATGACCTCACTCGACGGTAGAGGAGGAGGTCCCCTAGAAGGGCTGGGTCCCTAGTTTAGGTACCGAGGAATTCACCGTCCGTCTAAGAAATGGCAACCCGGGGGATTAGGTGGACTACGACCATGGCATTAAGTTGGGAGTGGGTGACCCTTGGATGACATATGGAACCTAGTGCAATAGAGAACCTCTTTTCACTACTTTTTCTACACCAGGGATTAGGAGTAGACACTACCAGATCGGAGACGAAGCTTCGGGAAGGGGATCTTGTCGGACCTTGCGACGGGAGAGTGGAACACGAGATTGTCCTACGTCCACTCGTGGACATCTGTCCGCAGGTGTGGGTCTTCGAGGTCCCCTTCCACGTCGCCCTTCAGGTGATCCCACTTAGCTCTCCCCAGACCCTCTCGTTTCCAGTCTCGGACGACCTCGAGGACCCCGTCCTGGAGCTACAGGTGAGCAAAGACGGGGCTCTGTCCATGACCCCTCGCGTCGTTCGCCATCTAGGTCCGGAGTTAGAGGGCCTCCAGCACGTCGTCCCGCGAGCTGAAGAGGAGGTGATTGTTGCTAGGCCACTTCTACGCGGTGTACCACAGGGACTCCTCGTCTGCGCATTCGTCACCCTTGCCTGCGGAGGGTCGTCGGGGCGCGTCGGTGTCTCTCAGACTGGTGCCGCTGACCTCTTCTGGAGAGATACCCGAGTCGGTCCCGGTGTCCCCCGTGTGTTCCCACTGCGGTTCGTGTTCTTGTATGTGTGTCGTTCCTGAAGCCCAGGACGGGTAGGGCTTTGTGGGTTGAGGAGCCGTAGTGAGGTTCGTGCTAGTGCCTTCCCCCAGGCTGAGACGTCGTCAGAAAGCGGAGGCACCTAATTGTAATTCGCAAAGTCCTCCAGACTCCCTGGAGTCCGAAATCTCCCTTTAGGGATGCGGGGAGTGGTCGGTTGATGTGGAGTTGAGGTCTGTGGAGGGGACAAGGCTCGTCACCGTCACTTGGTATGGAGACATACGGAGCTCCCTCCGGGTCAAAGAACGGGTCGTCCGCGAGTGACGTCGTCAGGTGGTCTGCGAACTCCCACATGTCTGTAAGCGCCTTCCACCTCTTTTTCCCCATCACCGACTCGTGCGTGTCCCTGCAGTCACACGACAACGCCCTGGCCCAGGGGCGGAACCGGGCTGCAGACCGGGCGCCTCTGACCGAGTGCAGGCCCCACCTCAGCCGTGACCCGCCGACGTCCCTGCCCGACGAGAGGCTCCAGAATCCCGGGTGGAGGAGCCTCTGCGTCCCCCGAGCCCCGGGAAGGAAGGGGGCCCTGGGACCGGGCCGGAGGGGAAAAAGGAATCCGTGTGCGAAAACCTTTCTCGCCATTTTCAACTGCGTCTACGGTATTGCCCACTGCGGTCACAGGAACAGCCACTCCCACTTCTGTTTTCTCCACAGCAGGGCGTCCCAGTACGCGGCGACGGCGTGCGAATCCGTCGGGAGACCGACCGTCTTCTTGTGCTGTAGGCCCCCGTCCCCTTTGAGGCGCACCAGGAGATCGCCCATGGCGGCATCGTCAAGGCCTCAGACCCGGTGTGACAGTGACGAGCCCACGGACCTCTTGTGTGTCTGTTCCAGTCGTCGGACTTCCCTACCGTACGAGAAGACCCAAAATTGGTGTCATTTCTTTTTTTTTAATATTATTAAATCGATGTCACCTCTTTTTTACGAGAAAACCGATTTCATTGGATCGACGTCCTGGACCCTTTCGTACGGTGCAACTCCAGACACGACGGTACTTCTACGGATAGGACTTTACTTTCCGTTTACCACTGTTATTCTAATAGTGGTTGTGACATTCTACTGATCGTAGAAAGTTCCACATAATCGATTACTTAAGGGGTTTCTCGTGTCCGTCTGTCTTTTCCTCGTGTTACATGAAAAGGAAAAAATGTTTTATTCCTTCGACTCCATCTATTGTCATATAAACGAGTTTTAGTGTTTCTACGATAAATCCTCGTCTCCAAACGAGAAAGAGAAAGAGGTCCGGTCATCGGAGCTAGGCGGACAAGACAAAAAGGTTGACCGTCGTTTCAAGGGGAGTCCCAGTTTATTGTCTTCTTACTCTATACGTTTCGTTGCACCTTCATCCCTTCCCCTAAGGAATGTCTAAAACACCGATGGGTGTACTGATCTGTTTTAGTCAGTGAAGGACCAATGGACCGGGGATGCTAGTGGTCCATCAGTTCATTGGCTCCTGTCCTGAAGAAGAAGACGTGGTACCGAGGTTAAGTAGTCAAGTAGAGTCTCTTTGAAGTTCCGTGGTCCGTACCTCAGTTCCAAACGTCCTGCTTAAGACTACAATAGACTTTGCGGTTCAGATTATCCTTTTTTTCATGACTATTCTAGGTGACGAAGTGGATTCCCTGAGTAGGGAGAGGTGCAGTTGGGTCCAGTCTTCTAGAAGGTAAAATGATGATTTCTATCCTCTTGTACTGTGAAAAGGGTCACATCTCCAGACAGACCCGAATACTCGAGTGTCTCAGTGTACAGTTCTTCATCCTATTTATTACCGAGTGGAGGGGTAGGGATGTTTGGTCCAGCAAAGGTCGGAGTGAGGACCCCGACAAAGACTTTTTGTCCGGACCAGTCAGGTTAGGCCTGAGTTAATAGTATTATTGTTTTTAATTCGGTGAAAGTCCTGACGAAGTCCCACATAGTCCTAGTTTGGTCTGAGAGATTAGTCTTGATTAGACGTGAGGATCGAGATCCACCTTTGGATTAATAAGACGAGGTTGTAAGACGTAAGTCGAACTACACTTTGATGGGATATCTAATATGAATTAACGTAAGTCTGTTGTTGTTGTCTACCGATGAGATGGAGGTACACTAGAGTTTGCTCCTGAGAGAGACGGGGCCGACGACGGAGGTATGGTAAAAAGAAGGGAGAAATTCGTTCTTTCCCCGGCTCACCGATGTCTATGATCGAGACGGGAACCACGACTTAGTATCCGAAGGCGGAGATGACACCAGGGTCCTAAACTTGGTCATTATGTTATGTGAACCTACTCCGGGACAGGAAGACCTAGAATCTCTATTTCTTGATTTCCGTCTTTGTGGTCCTAAAGACACTCCTCTCCCTCTGCACGAGTCCCTTTAAAGATTTGGTGTCAGGTTTTTAATCCCTTTCGAAGGTACAGAAGGGACCTCTTCCTTTACCGTCAGGTGAGGTCGTAAGAACGGACCTCTTAGGGTACCTGTCTCCTCGGACCACCCGATGACAGGAACCCCAGCGTCTGAGTCTGTACTGACTCGCTGACTCGTGCGTGAGTGAGGTACAGAATTGACGTTGAATAAAGGACCAGGCAAAGGTATATGAAGGGATTTATTTTACAAAGTGAGGTGCGGTTCCGGGGAAAGTCGCGAAGGTCGTGACGTGGAGACACGAGGTGTGTACCGGTGTGGTCCTGGAACAAGTGACGTGTGTGTCTTGGGGTGACGTGATGTGTGTGAGAATGTGTGGTGAGGGAAGAAACGACGACGTCCATGTTACGTTTGTGAGGGACGGCCGAATTCCGAGACGGACTAGGTCTACTCTTCAATATAGCAAAAAGAGAGGATGAATGGTTAAAAATTTTTGATAAATGTCGTGGAGAGTTTAGGAGTTTTATGAAGAGGGAGGAAAGGGAACGAGGGGTATCTCCCGGACGTCCATTATCCTAAGCCAAAACAGAGGTATCGTTGAGACCGAGGTCGTGATAAATATCGTCTCGACGGTGGGGAGGGGCCGAACCACTGGCGTGTCACGATCGTCGACGATGGGGCCTCGACGGGTCACGGGTATTGTTAAGTAAGAGGAACTTAGATCTCTGCGGAGAAGGTGACTGTCGTAGATGACTAATAGTCCAATAGAAGAGGGAGCACACGGAAATCAAACGGACACCAGGATAAAGACCTAAAACAATTCTCTAATAGAGGGAAGGTATGTTGGTTTTGGTTCAAGGGTTCGTATGGCATATGAGTAGAGATCCGTAGTGATCGCGGCGTTCTCGGGAGACCCAGAGGGGTGACGATACCTTCGTACTCGTACGACGTCTTGCATCCCGTGACAATTGTCTCGAGGAGGGTTCGTCTTACTCTTCCCCTCCCTCTGTGTCCTTACTTTACCCTTCTACCCATTTTCGTATTGAGTAAGAGATTTGTTGACACACAAACGCCACCAGTAAAATACGACATAAATTTACAGTCTAGTGACAACATGTAGACTTTGGTTGTATTGTCACATGAAGGTTGGTGTGAAGTTATTTTTACAGACGAGGGGGGGGTTTTTTCTTAGTGCACCTTTTACGGATCACTCTCGGTTTCGTGGAATTTTATTTTGTCTTGAACGTCCTGGTCTCGAGTTCCGACTCGGAACTTTATTAGATACAAATGTGACTTTTGGTCCTCGGGAAATGTTGGTTTTTTTAGAGTTTCTAGAGTGGACCTCGTAGAAGATGACTATATGATCCGTAGCCTGGGGATAGGAACCACCCTAGGGTCGGGGGAGACTTGACTCTTAGTGAACTATTTTGACTTTAGTAATAGTACGAGATATCACAAGTAGAGGGAGGTTTCGGTTTTCCTGGGTCTCTGCAGCACTGGTAAGACCAGTGATCGTTATCCTACCTAAAAATCGGAGCCGAGTATAGAGTAGTTGTCGGTGACGGAAGTTAATAAGTCTAACGTCTCTATTGGTTCCGAAAGGATTGATAAGAGAGAGAAGAGGGGAGGAGTGTTTCTAAGATGTAGGAGATTGTACTGGATATTGAGTTGTAAGACAGAAGTGTAGGCTGGTGAGTCGGAAATCGGAGTTGGTGTAAATGTTTGCATCTTGGGTAGTAATCGGGGATATAAGGTTTCCGTAGTTCGAGGTTTGGATGGACGACTTCAAGATGTGTCAATGGTAGGTGACGTAGGTGTCTGGAAATTTAATAGACACAGAAAAGGTCGAATGTTTACCAGGGTGCCTGGTCGAGGAACCTACACAGGGGGCAAACCCCGTTCTACAATTATCATTTTGGTGTCCTTGGTCTCTCGCTATACTGTAGAAGCGACTGCACTCGTTGCTGTCCTCCGAGAGAGGGGAGGGGGAGGAGGGGTCCGTCACTGGAACGTTCGCGTAGTCGTGTCTGACCAGGTCGAACCCCTTCTTACTCTCGTTCCTCCGTCCGCGATCCGTCCCTACCCCTTCTCCCCTCCTGTCCTTGTCCTCCTGCTTAAATCTCCACGTCCTCCTGCTCGTCCCTTCGACAACGTCCTTTCTGACTTGTTGCCGCAGAGGTAAGTGGTTATTCGGTTAAAAGTTTGTGGCTTAATTTTTATTACTATTAAAAAAAAATTCTTGGTTTACAAAAAGTTTTGGATTGGTTTCTATTCGGCGCGCGCACGCGCGTGTGTGTATATGTGTGCGCGTGTCTTTGTGTGTGTGTGTGTGTGTGTGTGTGTGTGTGTGTGCGAGCGGTACACGAATCGTGCCGAGCCCGGGGGCCCGACCTGTCGAGACCGGCGGGGGAGTGGACGACCTGTCAAGAGGGGGGCGGGGGCGGGGCCTTGGTTCCGGCGGTCGGGCGGGGCATCCTTGGGTCGGGACGTCGGCGCTCGACGCGGGTCCGAGCGTCGGGCTTGGGGGAGTCGTAGGGCCTGCGGGGGTGGAGGTCGGGGTGGCGGGGGTAAGGAATGGCTGGGGACGAGACGGAGAGCTCTGGGGGTGTGGGAGAGTGTGCGGAAACCCCGGAGGAATCTCTGGGGAAAGGGGACCTCGAGGACAAGGGAGAGTCCTAGGCAAAGGGGGTCCCCTTGGGTTAAAGGTTGTGGAAAGATCCCGGGGGTCACCAGGCCTGGAAGGATGGAGGACCCGGATCCCCCTGGCCGGCCCGAGCCGACCTGCAGGGGCCCGTTCGGCCCGCAGTCACCGAGGGGCTGGGCCCGCGGCGACCGTCGCGCTCGGTCAAGGCGCAGACGTGGTCCCCCCGCGCGTGGTGAGGCTGATCCACTTCCGTCCCCTCCGACTCCCCGCGGCCCCGGCATGGTAAGTGGGGGCCGCCACCCCCCCCTGCCCCGACGTGGTTCGGCTCGCTGCTTCCCGCCTCGGCGAGAGCCCTCTTCCCGCAAATGCGTGTGTGGATCCGCACTCCCTCACCCTCGCGCGACCCCGCGCATGCACGGTTCCCCTCCTGGGTGCCCTTGCGACAGCCACACGCAACGCGTTTGTAAAGTCAAGCTGTGCCATTATCTCGGTTAAAGCTACTACCATGCAAGTGGGATCTTCGCTGAAGAGTTTTATTCGACGAGAGTCTGTCAGAGCGGCAGGGGAAGTGGAGTGAAAGGAGGAGGGGGGGCGGCGAGCGACAAACCTTCGCGGGTCGGCGGGCGCGTCCCTTCGGCCGCCGGCGCCGCCGCCTCGGATGGTTGAGCCCTGCCGCCCTCCCCTCGCCCGCCGAACTCCGGCCTTCCGCGCCGGCGCAATAGTGGATGCGGGCCACGCGAGGTTCCTTCCCCCGCACCCGCCGCGGCGCCCCGGGCGACCCTTTACGTCAAGTCGGGAAGACTCTCCGAGTTGGGCCCTGCGCCGTCGGAGGAGAACCGAAGTCTCCTGGAAAAGAAAAAAAAAAAAAAAAGAGGGCCAGGGTGTCCCGGACGCCCTGGTTCTCCTTCCTTAACAACAGGAAACTAAAAGTCCTTTCGCCTCCGTAACCTGGACGTGCGCGCTTATGTCCACGCGCTGACTCCGCAACCAAGACTTTTTCTTTAGGTTGTGGGGAGGGGGTCTCTTTCTGCTGCGCGCTAGGGACTTCCCCTTCGTCCGGAGGGTCGGAGTCGTGGAGTGACTGGGGAATGCCGCCTTACCCTGACCATTTCCCTCCAGGGGAGAGTGACGGTTCCGACAGTGAAACACTGGACGGAGGGAGCAGAACTCAGACCTTCGCCTGGGAGTTCCTGTGTGATCGAAGGGCGGAGGCCAGCAGCCCGGGGGTGAGGGTGGGGGGGTTAGGTCTTTAGCCAAAGAGAGGATTTAAGTGAAACCAAAAGGGTATGTTTGTAGGATTTCCTTTAGTCAGGACTTATAAGTAACCTTCCTGACTACGACTTCCAGTTTGAGGTTATGAAACCGGTGGACTACGCTTCTCGACTGAGTAAACTTTTCTGGGACTACGACCCTTGTTAAGTTCCACCCTCCTCTTCCCCTGCTATCTCCTACTCTACCAACCTACCCTAGTGGCTGAGTTACCTGTACTCAAACTCATTTGAGGCCCTCAACCCCTACCTGTCCCTCCGGACCGCACGACGTCAACACCCCAGCGTTTCTCAGTCTGTGCTGACTCGCTGACTTGACTTGCCTTGACTATATTTGTCACGGTCTGGAGAGTCACACCGTCGGGGCTCCGTAAATGCCGGTTCGGCGCCTCCCTGTCACCTCTTAAAGAGACCCCCGGGACACCCCCTTTTGTCCTTCACCATCTTCGTCAACCCGTCGCGGACCTCTCGGAACACGTTTCCCCGGGGGTCCAAGTAGGTAAACTGTCCCAAGTGTGTCACAAGTGCACCTCGCGTCACACCTATAGGGCTGATGGGTCGTCGGTGTTTGAGGGTTGGGAAACTGAGAGGAAATTACGGTGCACTCCTAGAGGAGACGGGTCGGGAGTCCTTACAAACAGGAAATAGACCGAGGTGGAGATCCTCCGTCGGTGGGTCGGAGTCAGTAGGTCGGGTCCTTTTGTCTTCTGTGCTTCCTCCTTGACAGTAAGCACGTGCAGGGTCTAGAGTCTCTCGTCGCCCCCTTCGAAGAATAGGACATCCGCGTCCCGTTTGTGAACGAGACTCACCTGCGACGAGTCACAGGCCTCCGAGTGGTCAAAGTAGTCGTAGGAACCCTTGTAGTCAGCCAGGATCCTTTCCTCTCCCTGTTCATCCCGGAAAACAGAGAGGGGTCCCTTCTCCCCGGTCCCCTTCCCCTCAACGCCCTCTCCGTCTCTTCACCGACACGAGCTACGTCAGTCCCTCCCCAAGATCTTCCCTCTCGTCCACACGACCCCTACTCGACACCTCTCCTCCCTCCTCCCTGTCGCCCCTCTGAGTGTACCCCCACCACCTACCTCTGCATCCGTACGTCCCGGAGGTGTATACACACAACGTCGGAGAGATGGACCTCGACCAGGACGTGCAACCCGGCCAGATGTCCAGTGGTTGTCTCAACTCACCGTCCAGACCGGTCCCAGAGTAAAGGTATGGGGTTTAGTGTCGGGGTCTTTATCCCTGGACGACGTGGGTTGGAGAGGGTAGGGTGTCCTTGTGTCGTTCCCGGAGGTGGGGGTGCTAGCAACGGGGTGCCGCGGACGTCGGGAGAGACTAAACTCAGAGACCGACCAAAAGGGAGAACGGGGAGGAGGCGTGGACGTCTCTTCTACGACTACCGTTACTCGTTCCGTTTGAGTCGTAGTAAATCGACGTCGAGCAAGTACCGAGAGCTCTTGAGCTTCTACCCCAACTACTTGAGCTGGACGTCGGGACCCCTCCTTCTCCTCTCCGACCCCTGACACCGTACCCGAAACTACAAGTTAGGGATTCAGTACAGACTGAGAGAACGTTGGTGTCTCTGACATCGGGTGGTCCGAGGAGACAGGTACCCTAAAGGGACCGTGTTTATAACCTTTCCCGACGGTAAAGGAAGAGGTCCCTTAGAAGGACTGGGGTCCTAACTTCGACCCAGAGGACGTGACCGTTCACATAAGAAATGGTGATTCGGTCGTCCACTCAGGGCACTCTGTACCCGTCGTACCGAGTTAAAGCCTTCGATGGTCCTTTGAGTCTTCAGGGGTCCGAGACGACACATTGGAACCTATTCGAAGAATCGGAGAGATTCGGAGAAGACACTCCACCCTTAGTATAGACTTGAATGTCTTAACAACACTACCAATTTACCATTTCGTATGTCTGGGGAAACGTGACGTGGGTCGTATATCCTGTAAGACTTAATTTATTAGTGTTATTATTAAGACAATCCTAAGAAGAATCTTGAGAAGTCCCGGGGTGTAATGATCTTTATCTCCGTTGAGATACAAACAAATGTTTTTCTGAAGAAGTGACTGTTGATCGGAATGAAACTTATCATCGTTAAGTAAAGTAAAAGGTGTAGTGTCCCCTCTGTCGTCACACGACTCCCACACCTGAGACAACAACCTGAGGGACCCAAACTCAGGTCCGAGATGGTGAAGGATCCGACACACTGGAACCGATTCAATAAATTCGAGAAACCCGAAACCAAAAGGGTAGAGATCCTACCTTTATTATTATCATGGATGGAGTATTACCCAGGAATCTTATTACTCACCGTGTATATTATTGACGGTATATTCACAAACAACTTATTTAAATTTTTTTTTATCTTGGTCAGAAGAATGACTCTTCTGACTTCAAGTCATTCAGTACTGAACAAGATTTCCTATCGCAAGATTACTTACAAAGAGGGTTTGTGTCAGTTTGAGAGGGGTGGGATGGGGTAGGGATCCAAAAGAGCCTACAGAAAATCGTTGGCAGACGATTGAAGGTAAGGTCCGAAGAGCTAATCAGTGAAGGACACGAAAGTGGGACTACAAATAGTTGACACAGAACTAGGTGAATACCTGTTCAAGACAAATCTTTCGTGAAGAACCACTCCACAGATCGGAACTTACCGCGCCTTGTCGGGGGACCCTCCTGCTCGGTCAAAATCTCAAAATAGAGGGCACTCCCGGGTGACGACGAGCGACTCACTCGTGGGGGTCACACCAGCCGAGTGCAGTGATCAGTGAGTGTGCACGTCGTATACCGTCACCTCCATCTCCCCCTCCCTCTGGATGGGTTTCTCGTGGCGACAGGAGGAGGGGAGTGACTTTTGTACTCTTTACTTTCTGTTTGTGATGCCGTACTTTTGGCGAATATATTTACTTAGATATTTATCTACGTCTAAGTCTACCGGGTTCAGGCATTCACGGCTTTCTGTGTGTGTCTGTACTCTTGTCCGTTCCCAAGTCTTCCCTCCCACAATACTTCCTCTTCCGGCACCAACCCATCTCTTTCCCCCGTCCCGACCCGAAGATTTCTTCCTTTTTCAGTAATGTAGTGAGGACAATCCACAGAGATACAAGTTCGTCGTGTGGCCCGTGATATCTTCCGATCTCCACGGGTGTGTCGGGAGGGTAAGGGACACCACTTCCCTCAGGATGGATCTTTCGAGTGACCCACCGGACACTAGTCTGTTCTCGACCGGACTCAGTGGTCTTTGGAAAGACTTGAGACGGGACCTTTGGTCCTAGGAGGTTTGGACTCTTATCTCAGTCGTAGTCGGGACAAAATGTCTGGGTGACTGAGTCCACACTTTGGTGAGTCAGAGAACAAGTCGGAGTCCGGACAGGGAGGTTTTGTGGGAGATGGAAGGTTGGGAAGAGGGTGTCGTGTTTGCCGTGGTCGTTGACTTATACTCCTTTGGTTGTAACGAATCGGACGTTCGTTCATAGTCTATCTCTTGTCGTGACACTGATTAAGAACCTCTTTCAGGAGGTCGATACCCTACCCCTGTCTTCACAAGGGAGAATAGGATTTTGACGGGGTAGACCCGTAGAGACGACACAAAATTACGGTTACGGTGCCGAGGAGTCTTTCGTGTTAACTTTCCTCCTTTAGTCAGGCACACTAGGAATTTCTCGTGCAGACACTTTCCAAAAAGGACTAACTGATGTTTTCCCGAGTCACTCCAAAAGTTCATAAAAAGGATCGAAAAGAAGTTCGTTTAGAAAAGAAGTTCGTTTTATAATAAGTTTTCGTGTTGTATATTACGTCTAAATTTACCTCGAAGAACAAACCGATTTCAATCCCACTTCCTGTACAGACGAGATTCCACTGTGACACCTTTGGGACGGAGTCCAAGGACCCTCGTGTCAGACTCTTGGTGACCGGATTAAGTTGTCTCTGGTCCTTAGACACACCCCGTCAATTCCCTTTTGATAGTCCTAAAGTTGAAAGACAGAACCTTTTTGTCCACCCAGGAAGGGAAACGTCGACGGGTTTGGGGCCCGGACGTCGAGACATCAGCGATACCTAGGGGACGTACTACCCTGTTTTACGTAGACAGGTAGGTCGGGTCGGGCACACACTCAAGTCAGGAGTGGACGAAACCGTTTCAGAAGGGCCAATATTGACTTTAGGAACTCCTTCCACTATGAGAGTGAAGGTCCCAACATGGAGGCTCTCCAGAGGTCCTCGTAGTGGACGTGTGTCACTAGTCCGACCAGAGCCGGACCCCGTGGAAGCTCCTTTCCCGTCGGGGAGTAGGGATGAAGGACCCGGCCCCTCATCCCCCTTCCTGTACCGAAAGGTCCCCCGACCGACCTCCGAGGAGGGTGTCTGTAGGGAAGTGGGGGTACGGGCGGTCGGTGGAGTTAGCGCCTGCAGAAGTCGTCCCGCTAGACCAGGAGGGCCGACTCGACGTCCTTCGGACCGTCGACAAACCGTTTTAGGTGCTAGAGGACGTGTCTCTGCTACCGGTCAAGCCACTTCACTCGTTTCGCGACGACTGCCCGGAGGGCCGAGACCCCTAGACCACGGTAACCGGTTCCGACGGGTCTTTCCGTTCCTCCTTCCTTTGTTTCGCGGGACTCAGCCTACAGTTCTTCGTGGACCCCGAGACCCGTGTCGGTAGAGCAGGGGTCCCGAGAGTCCATGGCACTGAGCTTCGACCAGACTCTTCCTCGCGGACAATGTGTCGACGACCCGTCGGTGGTCGAAGAGTTAGTACGGGTCGACGAGGCCCGACTCGACCCCGTCCTGAACCCCTCCACTCCTTCGGGAGCCCCCACGTCTACACCGGACTCGGACAAGGAGGAGAACGGCGAAGTCAAAGAAGTCTGCCTAGACAAGAAGACTATTCTGTGGACTCTTCTCTCGTCCTGTCCCACTCCTCCCCTCTTCACCCCTCTGTCCTTCGCCCCTACCCCGTGTCCTTATCAAACTCCGCGGTCTCTTTTTCTCTCGCAACCAATGTCTGTTTCTTCTATGTTTTTTTTTTTTGGGTTTTGTGTACGATACACCGTATACCCTAGAATCAACGGTCTGGTCCCTACCAGACTCGGGGGACTTCACCTTCGAGTCTCAGGATTGGGGACCTGGTAGTCCCCTCAGGGATTTCTTCTCTGAAATTAGGTGAGAATCCTTCCGGACGTCTGAGTCGACGGACAGACGGGGGTCTGGGACCGTCGGTGTGCAGGGGAGAAGGGGTAGTCGGATTGGCGGGGGTCGAGGTCACAGGTCTGTGAGTGTGAGGAGGGCGTACGGGCGGACCGCCGTGAACGCTTCCGCCGTGAGGACCGTGAACGCCGCGTACATCCACAGGTACCCCGTCACCGGGGGCGACACCGTCTGCATCGCACGGGGAAACTACTGTGACGCCGCCTTCTTGGGAAACGTCGGGAGCGTCGAGTCGTGCAACATCACCTTCGGCCTCCGGAACAGGGGTGTGTGCGACGTGTCGAGTAAGGGGTCGTAAAACCCCCGCCCGGGGAAAAAGGCGAAAACACCTGCTTCGAGACCTACGTCTCTTCTCGGAAGTACAAGAAGAAGCCCCTCTTCCGAATCACGAGTCGACCGGTGACCGGACTCGTGAGTCACTGGAAGTAAGTGAAGTAATATGGTTCTGATCAGAGAGATAAGATTCTTTCATCGAGAGTATGCGGTTCGACAGGATCCATGACAGACTCGGAAATGTCCGTGACTAGGAATGTTGTTGGATGTTCTACCCACGAGAATAATAAAGGTAAAATGACTCCGAGTCTTCTCGGATCACAGGTTGAGAAACGTTGGGGTACCTGACATCGGGTGGTCCCAGGAGGTAGGTACCCTAAAAGGTCCGTTCTTATGACCTCACTTCTCGGATTCTGTCTACGTTCTAAATGTGAGTCTAGTGAATGCAGTTCAACTGCGGTTTCGGAAACCTGAATTGGGGCTAGAGTATTCCATTTCTCGGGACTAGGGTCTAGGTGCCTCGGGGGAGGAGGTTTAGACCGTCGAGGAGTGGACACCTGAGACCTCCCCGGAGGTGTGGTCCCTCGTCCCGGCGTCCGAGACCGCGGAGGTCGGGGTGGGAGCTTCACGGGGGTCGCCTGACACCACACGACCTAAGGAGGGACTCCTACGTGAACGACGAAGGGTTCCCGACCGACGAACGTAGAACACGTAGACCAAGGGTGTCGAGGTGACGTCTCAGACTTGGGGCTTTCTGTCTGTGTTTCCCAGAGTCCAGGTGATGTAAGAGGACCCTTTGACGTTCAGATAGAGGCGGGTGTCTCCCGTCGTTTTGCGATCGAAACCGAGACCCTGGGATCCTAACAACACCCGAGATCCCACTCGGTGAACATCAGGGGACGTGGAGTTGTGGAATTAACTCCTACAATTGGAGATAGGAAACCCGCCCCCGACTTCAGGTAGGTAGAGTCTCTAGTCTGTCTTGAGAACTTTCGGTTCGACCCATTCGGGACCTGTACGGTTCGGAGGGGTCGTCGTTCGGGCCTAACTCTTCCTACCGTCCAATAGACGGTCCCGATCCGTGCTCTTGGTCCCGTCTCCATTGGGCCCGTCTTCCTCCAGTCGTTGTGGGTGTCGTCGAGACTTGACGAGAGGTCCCCTCCCGTCTTCCGTCCAGTACATCCTCCGACTAAGGGCGGCCTCCTCTCCTCGGCCCCGGGTCCGAGTCCCCTCTCCCGACCTCACTTGTGCGAATGGTCCTCTGTGTAGTCCGTGTCCTCGGAGGTCGGTGTTTCTGTAGAGAAGGGTCTCAGGACCTGTAATGGCTCCCTGACAGGACGTCCTTCCTAGGTCCAATGTGAGAAGGGTTTGACCCGGGGAAGGGGAGGACTAGGACGGAAAATAGAGAGGAGTGTATAGTCGAATACAAATGGACGGTACATACACAATCGTGGACACGGTTCCGAAAAGTACGGAAGGAGTGTTGTAGGGACACTGTAGTCCCGATGAGAATTTGAGTCAAATGTGTACTCGTTTGACCTCAATGTTCTGTGCTTCTTTTAACGGATACCGGTGCGTCAATCCGTCGCCATCTCGGCTCCAGATCAGAGTTGAGACCAGAGAGGCTGGCAGCTGTCGAGACTACAGAACCGATGACACGGTGGAGAAGAGGGGCCGGGGCGAGGTCCGACAGTCCCTTGCAAACTGGGGGGGGTGGGGGCGAAGACAGTCTCGGGGGAGGGGAATGAGGACGTGACCCCTGGCGGCCGCAACCCGGCTTGGGCCCTGTTCAAGACACTAGGTCTGAGGGAGGTGGGGCGCTATTTGTGGCGATCAATTCTGTTTGGAGGGAGGACGGTGAAGGGCCCTGTTTTAAAAGCGGAGGCCCTCAGTGGGTTCAAGTGTGTCTTCTGGAGGAGGAGACTAGCGCTGTTCAATAAGACCCCGAATCTCGCTCGCGACGCGAAAGTAGTGGTGGGAGGGAGCGACGAGGGGTTTCTGGGGGAAAGATTTCGGGGCCCTGTGGGCGTGGGGGCGGGGGTGAGGGCCTGTGCGTCTGCGTCTCAGGTTTCCGTCTTGACTCCGCGTCTGGGTGGCCACGGGCCCGGCGGTCTGAAGGGCCGGCCCCGTCAGAGACCTCGGGGGAACGACCCTCTCGTCCTACGACGTCAAGGGCCCAGGCGTCCGGAGCCGCCGCCGGCCCCGTGGGCTTGACTCGCTCCGTCCCCGACCCTCGGGCCCCGGTTGGCTGACCTCGGGCTCGGAGGAGCGGGGGCGGGGGCCGCGACTGAGGCGGGGACGGCCGGCCGGCGGGGGAGCCGGGCCGCGGTGGCGCCGGGGACGGGGGGCTCGGGCCGCCGGCGTACAGGGGCGTCTCGCCGGGCGCCGAGAGGGGAAGGAGAGGAGTGGGGCCGCCGAGCCTCGCCGAGAATGTGTTTGGCGACGGAGGGTCCGTGGTGGTGGTGGGGTGAGGGGCGTCGGAGGTCGCAGCAGGGGAGGGGAGGCCTCTGTAGAGCGTCTCGTTTCCAGGGCCGGGCCGGGCCTTAACGCTGTGGCTCGGGGTCGGACGAAAGGGTCAGAGGGAGGCGGAAGGGACGGAGCCCTTCCCCGGCTCGTCGAGAGGGGTGGTAGAGGTCCGGCCCCGGTTCGACGCTCTTGAGGTCCCCACCTCTGCCCGTCCAACGACCCGGAAGGTCCCTCAAAGACTGATACCCACGGGACGCCCCCCACCCCCACCCCCGGAGGCTCTCCCCTTCTCCAACCCCCCTCCGCCCCCACCTTTCTTCAGCGAAGTCGTGACCTACCAGACCCTACCCTCCGACACCGAGACCCATGGTCGGGCCTCCTGGACTCTCCCACACATATCCTTCCCAAGGTAGTGTTCACTTCCGTCCGGGACAGGACGAAGATATCGGGACGGAAGGACCTTGGGGCGACGGACCTTGGGGCTCCAGATGGGACTTCCACCTGTGGAGTAAAATAACTAAAATGGAGGGGACATTGTCTTGGACTGTATCTCATCTTTGTTCTCATCCATGACACCAGGGCAAACAACTTACTTATAGTTGTTCCTTTTGTCAAACTAGGAGAAGATAGGATATGAACAATGGAGCTCAGTCAAAGTAGAGGTGTCGTGACGAAGTCACGTGGCCGAGACTCGAGTCCAAAACCTAAGTTTAAACCCGGAACGGAGACGGAGAAAAACCGACACACTAGAACTAATTCACCCGAAGGGACGACCGAGTCCGATATTTCTTAGGCGGACACTACGTCCTCTGGACCCAAACTGGGGACCCGACCCTTCTAGGGGACCTCCTCCCGTGCCGTCGGGTGAGGTCATAGGAACGGACCTCTTAGGGTACCCGTCTCCCCAGACCGTCCGATGTCAGGTACCCCAGTGTCTCAGTCTGTGCTGACTCGTTGATTGGTGTCGTGTATCGTGAACTAATTGATTCAATGAATTACAGAGACTTCGAGACAAAGGGATAGAAATATTGTCCCTATTATTATTACCGAAAATGGTGTCTTCCAACACCACCGTTAATTTGTTACATAGTCTACCTAGCCCGGATCATTCTCATGATCTCTACCGTCGTCGTTAGTTGGAGGGTTAAGGAAGACGTTACCCAGAAGGGTAGTGGGACTGAGACTTGTGATAATTGGAAGGTCACGAATAAAGGATATGTTGGGGGAGTGATAGAGAAGACCAGGAACCTCGGTAGGGTCCTCCCTCCCTCCCATGTCATTGAGACCTCTTGTGACTCGAGTCCAGTCTCGGAAAGGGTTCTGGTGTGTGTCAGTCGCCGGCTCGACCCTAACCTTAGGTCTACAGGAGTGAACTCAGGGCAGGAGAAAGAGGACGCAGTCTCAGGTCCTACGAACAGAGCCACGGAGAGTCCAGACGACCTGGTCGATTCACGCCACGGAGAGTCCAGACGACCTGGTCGATTCGCGGTTCTACCCGCTTCCAACACCCCCCCGACGTCACCCTCTCCGTCCCCGGGGACCCCTACGAAGTCACGTCTATACCCTTCGTTCCCCGACTCCAATGACGACCAACGAGGGGGCGGGGTGAGGGTCAAAGGACGAGTGTCCGAGAAGGACAAAACGACACTTGAGGTCAAGGGTACCCAGGGCGTAATTTCGTCTCTTCCTGTCCTCCGGTCCCGCCCGTCGGTCTCCCGGTCTGTGTCTCTACTTGTCCCGTGGTCCCTTCTCCTCTCCCTCGTCCCGTTCTCACCTGTGCCCCACCCCCCTTGACCCACCCTCTCCGTGACCCGCTCGTCTTTGTCGTTTCTCGAACCACTTTCTACCCTCCTTCCAGTCCCACCCCGTCCCCCTTGCCCACCTCCAACCCCTCGTTTTGAACTCTTCTGTCGTCCGACCCGCCACAACGTTTTAGACGGGTACATAAGTAAAAGTGTAAAGTCTTTTCGGGGAGACTGTGGGGGGTAGAGTTTCAAGACGGAGGTCGAGAACGAGAACAAGGGAGAGTAGTGTTCCAGTAGGGGAGTGTTCCGGCCGTGGGGCCCGACCCGTAGAGACTCAGTGCTCGTGTTCCGGGGTCGACAGGACCCTTTCATTTTTCGGTCCCTGAGACCGAGAACCCGTTGACTTTGCCGAGGCAGAGTTCGTGCGTGTAGGAGAGGGCCGAGGGAAGAGGAGGTCGCCGGTCCTTCCCAACCGCGGTGACTCTGTGGGTCGTGAGACCAGACCCCAGACTACCGGAAAGAAGACCCTCAGCCCTCCTCTGGGAGCAAGTGAGGTCTAGGAGTCGAGGAGAGGAGTGTGGGAGCAGAGGGGGTGTCCGACCCTGGCTCCTGGTGTGCGGTCGGCGGAGACAGTGGGAGGCTGGGCCCGGTCTCGACCGACGACTTGTTCGTCGAATCCCGCGGTAGAGAGGGTGCAGTCCCTCAGTCGGGGTCGGAACAGAGTCTCCTCCTCCTTCGCACTGACGGACTCAATGGGGAAGTCCAATGTCCCCAAGTCCTCGGAGGGGCACTCCCCTCTCGTTTGGTGTCCCCAGGACCTCTGATTCCTGACCCGGGACAAGGGGTTCGGTCCCGGTCGTCAGTCAACAAACGTCGTCCTTAGTGGAGAGTGAAACGGTCTGGGGGTTTGGGTGGATGGTCAGAGGTCCTCCACAGCCCACATTCCGGAGGGTCAGGGAACCCCCGAAAGGACACACGAAGGAGGTAGGACTCTCCTCCGTAGGACGGATCCTCGAGGTAAATTCTAGAAGGGCGAGGGGTGTTGGAGGTCTCCCTTAGACTTCGGTTCTGTCCGCGTAGGGGGTCGGGCACCAGTGTACGTGGTGATGTATTGAGGGGAGTTTCGCGAGGGGACTTCGTCCGGTGTCCCATGTGAACCGCATGTCTCCTCCTCCCCCCGTTCACGAAGGACGACGGAGGGAGTGCTAAGACCTTCCGACGTTTCACACCCCTCACCCTCCACCGCCCCCCCGCCAGTAGAAAGTCCGGTTGGTTCATTGAAGAGTTGGAGGGTTAGAAGGACCCTTCTTGAGTCCTTAAGGTCCAGCCACTCAAGTCTCTACTATCTGTCGTCTTTCCTTTTTTTCTTTTCGTTATAAATAATCCAGGATACTGTATGTAAATAGAAACGTCCATAATAAAATAAAGAGGAATATATATTTTGGGGTTCTCCATCAATGATCGTCCTCCCCTTTAGAGTCTAAACTTGTGTTCACATCGACTGAGTTTTCGAGTTTGTTCTTTAAGGGTGGAGTGCGGTAACATGTTTTGATGGAAGGGTTAACCCTTTTTGTTACTTGAGTGTGCCTAAATCCAAGTGAAGACGGTTGTTTCTCATCTCGTCACCAAGGGTTTGCACCGGAGGAAAAGTCTCTAAGACTAAATAAACCGGACTCCATCCTTCCCCTACTGTCTCCTACTCTACCGACCTACCGTAGTGACTGAGCTACGTGTACTCAAACCTCCCTGAGGCCCTCAACCACTACCTGTCCCTCCGGACCGCCCGACACTTAGTACCCCAGGGTTTCTCAACCTGTGCTAACTCGTTGACTTGACTTGACTCCGGGTACATAGGTAGATGTGTAGATAAGAAAAACGTCGACATCGATTCTTAGTTCTACACCCTTGGTGTCTTGGTAGACCACCTTTTGTACGCCTTCGACCCCCAGGTCGTCAGTCCCGAGGTGAAAGCCGAGATTGTACACGACACTACGTTAGGAGTGGGAAGGACCCAAATAAAGAGTGGTAGTTTTGACTTTATTATAGAAGAGGTAGTTATGAAGGATGTAGCCTATAAACGTCCGTGTTTCTTTTGTCTTTATAAACTCGTTCACCCTTCTTTTCGTTTTCTACTTAAATTCCCTAAAAACAAGATGCACGGTTTTAAATCATTCGGACTCTAAATGTGAGACTATAGTGTTGTCAGACCGATGAAACGTTCCTCTCATTCCCCGTATAATTTTACTTTATAAGTTGTTGAGGGTAATTATACGTCTTAAAACAGTTAATTGGTACAGGGCAAGTTGGGGTAGGTACACTTTTCCAAAGGAAACGATCTTTAGAGAAATAACTTTTATAAACCCCCGGTGACTTATATCAATTTGTTACGTCAAACTCATCGGACACTCTTTATCAGACAAATATTGTCCTGTTAAACTGATCTTTAGTCTTTTGGACTCAAAATTAGGTCAGAGGATTTGACACACTGGAACCTGTTCAGTGAAGGAGAAAATCCTAAACAAAAGAATAGACACTTCTTTTCCCCTGATCCAATGTAGTTCCTAAGTCTCTACGCCTAAATACTTCGAATAATTACCAGAAGTACTTGAAGAACCCCAACACATGTTTTAAGATAAACACATACCTGTAAAAAGACCTCTTCTCTGATTTAAAAGTAGATTAAACATTTCCCCGAACACTGATTTATTCCGATTCTTGAAAAACTGATGGGTCGGAAGTCGAGAGTTAAAGATAAGTGAGGAGGCATTGTTAAAACCTTCGTTTCAAATCTAGGACTTTATATACATTTATTAAGTTAGACCTCAGGACCCCGTTTTATTACTGAGACGAAAGAAGGTGTACAAGACTAGTCCAAAATAAAGAGGTTACTAGACTCCATTAACCGATGATCCCCGGTCTGACTTAGTTTCGTAGATTTACCGGAAACTGGACTGAAGGACCTCGTCACTCAGGGAGGGGTTCAAGTCTCAGTGTTTCTAGACTTCGGTCTGACCGAAGTGGATATAGGATCGCTACTCACGGTTCGCCCGGAGACAGACTAAGACACCTTTCGGGTAGATGAGGATGACATACTATAGGAGAAAAGGGAATGGGGATATCATAGAGGGGTGACCAGACTTTACAGAGGGGACTCCTAAGTGACGAAACCAAAACCTCGGACTTGTAGGACACGTTGGGTTAGGGAAACTCTTCTCCGTGCCGTAGAGCTAAGATTAGTAGATTTTGGACCTTCACCTGCCCACCCTCCTCTCCCTTTTCGTGACTTTCCCCTTCACTCTCTCGTGGAATTCGAGACGAGTCCTTTACTCGTCATCCGATCTGACCCTGGTTGGAGTCCGTGTGTCTTCAGGTTTCCCGACCATGTGGGACACGGGATGTGGGGCTTGTTCGGAAGAAAGTCCCTTATTCTCGGGTCCGATTCCGAGTTTAAGGTGGGGACCCGGTGGGGAGCGGAGTTAAGCCGTGCCCGAGACCGAGATCCAGTTCGGACCGCCGTCGGGGGCCGGGCTCCCCCGCGAGCGAGAGGGCCGGTGCCAGGTCGGCTTAAGTTCTCGGTGGAACCATGCCCCCAGAGGCACTCGTCTCCGTTTTAGGTGCGAGTCCCCAGAGAAATGGTTCTGCTCCAGAAGTTTGGGAAAGACGTCCCGCTCCAGCGCGATGTAAGGGTACGAGGAGAAGGTGGCGTCCTAGCGCTTGGAGGATGTCCTTAAGGGAGGCCCTAAGGAGGAGGGTGGTAGGGGACGGGGCGCGGAAATGGTTCTACCGCCGCTCGCGTGAAGGCCGCACACAAGAATTCCCACGCAGGCCCACCGACGACGTTCACAGTGGGTCTCCCAAGGTCGGAGACACGACATATCTGATGTCGCCACTACCGCCCGTCCGCCAAACCGACCTCGGCCCGCCGAGAAGAGGTCGAGTAAGAACCACACTTGGACTACCACTACGGTGGGTGGGTCCGGGCCTGAGACGCAAAGCAATGGAACCATTACTCTTTACCCCAGCGGTTCCCGACCGGTCACGATCCTCCCGTGGCCGGACGACCACCTCCCTCCCCGCCCCGAAACGACCCCAGATCCCAGACCTCCTCACCCCTCTGCTGACCGGACGCCCCAACCCCCGGTCCCAAGCGTCAAAAACACTTCGGGACCCCATAAATCCCAACCCCCGTCCCACGTGCCTCAAGACATAATCTCCTATCTAACCACTCAGACGGAACCCTCACCCTACATCAAGTCACTAAATATTCTCTAAGTGAAGATTCCGTTGGAAACCACTAAAAAAAAGGTCAGGGGGGAGGGGGTGTTGTGTGGACGTAACGAAAGTAAAGAAAGGGAAAGGGAGGACATGAAAGCCAAAAGGGTTCCAGAGGTCGCCGTGACGAATTGGTTCAATTCTCAGAGACCTCCGACGTTCTTCAATCACTGAAGATCAAACCCCAAAAAGCGTCACCCATCTCAATTCCGAGAGTTGTACCCCGTCTCCAACCGAGACACAGGTGTGGTTCCCCTGGGAGACCGGAGACCCGAGTGGTGAAAGAAAGGAGTCGACATGGCTGTACCTCTGGCGAGAGGTCACTTCTGCATAGGGTTCCTGGGGGTAGTCCTTCTGTTTACCGGGGTCCCGAAACCAGTCGATTGGTTCCACCCAGTCCTCGGTCGAGAGAGTCCTACTCGACATCTTGAGTGGTCTGACGAAAAGGGGTACACCGACGACTGAAACCGGTGTAAAGAAGTCGAGTGAAAGTAGACACGGGTCTAATTTTACCCGTGTGTGTTACGTGTGTGTTAGTTGGGGAATTATTTGTTGAACACCCTAGTCTAATTGGGTAGACGAAGGTTGGCGTTCCACCTTTCGTCGGCACCGATCGGGGGAAACAGGAGTACGCGGTAGGGCGAGGGGGCCCCGGAGAATTGGGAACCCAAACGGGTGTCCTCCCGTACGACGTCGTGACCCTCGACCCGGTCCGAGACGCTGTCGCGATGGCACCGAAGGAGTTGCGGAGAATGGTGGCCGTCCTCCATTCCGACCCTTGAGCTCTCCCTCCTCCCTAGCCGACAAGAGTGGGAGACGGGAGCCCCTCTGACGGCCACTGGGCCCGTGACACCGGAAGGAGGCACGCAGAGACCAATGTCGACGTCCTACTCCGCAGGTGTCCGACAGACTTCGTTTTGAGACCTCCGACTCAACGGGGACGAACCGAACCCTTCTTCGGTTTGACAAGTTCGTAGGTTCGGGTCTGGATTCCCGGAGCGTCTCATCAAAGGTTGAGACACTTCATTGAGTCCGAAAGGTAGGTTCATGACAATGCCCGGTCCGTGACACGACCGTGACGCACATTGTCACGTAGTCGGTCTAGGTTAGACACAGGGAGTCCAACAATGACAAAGGAACTCCCGGCCGGGATAGGACTAGAACGGGAAAGATTGAAGAAGGAGGGAAAAGTGTCCGTGAATAGAGACAAGGAGTAGAACAAAGGAGAGGACGAGACATTCGGTCAATAATTCGTCACACACACACACACACGCGCGCACACACGCACACACACACGCACACACACACTAATTTCTGTCAAAGACGGGGGTTCCTGGGCCCGTAGCTATTCCCTCTGTCCACAACATTATTTGGTCCGTCCGACCGTCTAGGCTCTCGGAACAACTCATTCGTGAAATCTGACCCTCCTCGTAAACTGGATATCGGTAAGGGCGTCCTTAAGAAACGTCTACCCCCCTGTCGTTGGGGTAGGCAGATCCGACCTTCTACCCACCCCTTCCGGTCTCTTCCCCTCTTCCGGTCTACGGACCACCTAAATGTTAAACGACCCACTTGTCGTTCTTGACCCCGGGGTGACACTCCGGTGTCGACGGGGGTGAGGGGCTGAGGGTGTCCACCCTGACTACAACAGTAGAGACGTCCAAATACACGCTTCGTGTCTGAAACTGGCCTGCGAATACTCACGCCTCCGGTTGGACCGACCTGAGAAGGGCGGGCTGCCCTACGTCGCGAAATTGGGTTTGTAAAGAACCGTCGGATAGGGGCAGGTGTGGCACGGGTAACGGCTCCTGTCCCATTCGGACCGGGCGGGAAGAGAGCTCCGCTACCGTCCGTGCTGAGACCGGCAACCGGACGACTAGGGGCTGAGGAAGAGACGGAGACGAATGGGCGAGACCGGACGTCGACGACTTCAAGGGGAACCCGGGTACGGGGGCGAAACTTGTCGACGTCTTACTCTGGGCCGCCTGCGGGCTCATAGTCTTGCTCTCACAAGTCTTACGTCACTCACCCCGACTCCATCTCCCGTGGTGGGACTGGAAGTCGGGGCCCGTCCTGACTGGGGGACTAGCACAAAGAATCGTTAAGGACCTCTACCACCGGTTACTCTGCCCCGAGTGCCTGGACTGCGACCTCTGGCAGACCTTACAGATGCTGTGCGAAAAGACGCTCCACTCGCCGAGTCCAGAAGAGAGTGTCGAGCCGTCCGGGCCACCGGTCCGGTTCATTTTGTGGCACGGACTCCGGTACGGGGACCCCTCCAGGTCCGTTCGACGGAGAACACTTTGTCTTCTTAAAGGGAGTGCCCACTCGTTCTTAGAGTCTCACCCTTTGTTCAAACAACGACCAGTCGTCAAGGGCGAAGAGGGGTGGGCCTCGAGAGCACCATGGGTTGAGGTAAGACGACTCGGTGTGAAAACCCTGGGCTCGGAGGAAAGGACGAGGGACGGAGGAGCTGTGGGAGGTGGTGCGGAGGGCCAAGGTCTGGGAGACGGAGGGGAGTGTGTGTGCGTCCGTGGTAGGGTCACCCCTTCTCTCGACGAGGGCCCTCTCCGAGACCGGCCCCGGCCCCTCGATTGGACGGGCGACGGTGTGTGTCGTCTGTGTGCCCGACGGGGACGGCGGGACCCGGAGCGGGGTTTGGTACGTCGCAGACTCGGCCGACTTCCTGAAGTCGAAGGCGAAGGAGAAGCCCTAGATGTTCGTCCGTCTCTTCCGGGCCGACGTCCCCCCACTCACTGATCTGGTCGTACAGTGAGGGGACTTTCTTGGGCTGTCGCAATCTTTGAAAGACGTCGCCCCCGACGAAGAGTGTGTGAGTCAAGAGACGGACTTCTCAAGAGGTGAGAAACTATTGGTCACTTGGGACCAATAGGACAGTCAGTAGTTTCGGAGGGGTCAGGGGGTTCACGAATCGTACAGACAGTGATCATGGTCACTGGTGTCAATCCGACCACACATAGAAAACACACACACACACATACACACACACACACACACATAGAGAAGACGGTAAGTATAAGAATTCAAAGTCGATATAATCCTTTGGAAGACAGGGGAGTTTATTGAGGGATGGAGGGGGTTTCCTGGTGGTCCCCGGTAAGACTTTCTTCCGGTTCTCATTATGTGTCCGGTGTGCGACTAGACTTGCGAGTTCCCTCGCGGTCGACGGTCTGGAAAGGTCGCAGAGCCTTCAAGAGGCTCAGAAGGGGACTGTCTCTAGGGGACCGACCACGGCGACAGATCATGAGGGACTTCGTCGGAATTCAAATATAAACAAGGGTTGACCTCATTAAGAAGTTGTGTCCGTCCCGGAGTATCGAGGAAATACTTATTCACCCGTCCAAAGACGTAGACACAACTTTATCTCCATAGAACAAAATAGAACGAAGGAAGACATTTAAACTTTCAAGAATTCACCCTAAGGAGACTGCACAGGAGAGACGACCCCTAGTCTGGGTCCCGACCGTCTCCCACTCTCTCCGGGAGTCCATCCAGACCAGCCTCCTGCCACTTCCGACGTCGGCGACTGTGGCCCCCTGAGAGAGGGAGTCCGCAGGACGACCGAGTCTATGCCTTCTTAGACTGCGACTACCGTTGGTGGAGGGTCGAGGGATTCGACGACCAGATGAGACGCCACTCGAGGGGGCCGGGGGTCCCCCGAGTCCCGTGCGCCTTCGACCCAAGGAGGAGAGAAGCTATAGACCCCAACCGCCCCCCTCGCCACGACTACCCTTCGGGAGAGGGAATATCGTGCTGTGGTGCGACCACCGAGACGTCTACCGCAACCCGCAGATGTTGCCACTCGTCCGGGGGATACGCAGGACGGTGTACAAACTCGACATGGTCCTCCTGTCACCCACTCACCTCGCGCGTCAGACGGGAGCCCTCCCCGCGGGTTCACCTCCCTCCCCGACACCCGTCGGACTCCCCTGCGACAACCGGACCCCTTGGTGACGGTCGGACGGAGGGTGGGTGGGCGTCCTTAAAGAGCCACCTCTACATGAAGGCCTTACTCTCAGTGTCCCTGGGGACCGGGGACTGGGACGGGCCGACGGGGTTGGCGACGGGCGACGTCCTGAAGGAGGCGGAGTGCCTCGGCCAGCACGGGTTCCTAACCGACGTCCTCACGTTCGACCGCCCGCCCGGACGTCTGTGTCCACTCGCCGGCAGACGGAGGCACGACCGGTTCCGGGTCGTACCGAGGGCCAAGGATGGGTCTCCAGAGGTCTCCGACTCCGTGGAGGTCAGGACCACGTCCAAGGGTCTGTCAGGGGAAGGGTCGGACTCTACGTGAGGAACGGGAGTCCGCTGCGGGAAGAATGTCGTCCTCCTTTCGGAACGTCGACCCTCCCTCTCCTGGCAGAGTGGGCGGGGGATGGTGCACAGGACCGGGAGAGCGACCGCACTCGGGAGCTACCCCCGGGCGGAAAGGTGAACGTAGGGCCCAAGCAAAGGAAAGGGGAGATGTACCCGGGGCCACGAGTCACAGCGGCGAGACGGCCTAGTCAGGGCCGCGTCTCGGGTTGTCTGAGGAGACCGGGCGGAGGAAGAGGCCGACGGTGAGGGCAAGAAGGGGAAAGGCTACCCTAGAAAGTCTCAACGGATCTGAGACGACAGTGGAGGAACGGCGAGTAAGAGTCTAAGTGTGACCTGTCCGAAGACAATGGACGGTGAGGTGCCTTCAGTGACAACAACTCCTGGTCACTGGAGGGGAACGGGGTTTCGGTCGACTGGTTAAGAATTCAGTCGAGGAGAGTGGACAGTCGCCGCAATACCTTAGCCAGTGAGGAAGAAACTGGTGAAGGAACGAAAGAGACCAAAAGGAAAGGGGAGGGGGGGTCCGTCGAAAGAAATGATCGAAGAGGAGGGGTGATTGGTCGCCTACCGGGGCCCAAGTAGTCGGACCGAGAAAGGGGTGACTACGGTAGATGCGTTCACTCGAATGCGTCGGAGTACCGGAGTACAATGGTAAAGGTGCGATTCAAGAAAAATACTGAGCACTGGAGAAAGAGAGGCTCGACGTCCAAGTGTATAGGTCAACGTCTGAACTCCAGAGATGCACCTACAGGTGATTCCGTAGAGTGTCACCTCCAGATTTAGGTATGCAAGAGGGACGTCCGACGGGGCGGAATCATCTACGTCGGAGTCGGTGTCTCCACGTGTCGTATAGGGCTCCACGATAAGGTTCACGGGGGAAGGAGTCTGGGGGTGGAGGTTTGGTGGTCGTATAGGACGGTCAGGTCAGAAATTTTAGGCACGAGACCGAGGGATCGAGTCAGACGGTAGAGAACGGCCTTCATGACTTTTCGAAGGATTACAAGAAAGACTAAAACAAGAACCGGGATGGTCAGACAGTCGTGTCGTTTCAATTTAAAAAATTCTTGTGCTTAGCCACGTGTAGTGATGGGAAGAGTCTTGACAGGTCACCGAAGGGCAGTGAACCCTATTTTGGGTGCACGAAGTGACACCGGAGGGTCCGGGACGAGTCAGACGAGACCACTATGAGAAAGGATCTGGTACAGTTCGATTAAGAGAGGACGTAAACGAAGGGGGAGGGGGGCCGAGGCGGGTGACCGGACTCCTGTGCGGAGAGTCTAGACACAGAGTGAGTCACTGAGGTTCCGAGTCCAGTCAAACAACGAAAGAGCCGCTGTGGGACGGACACTGGACGGACCGAAACCAAGAGAGCTGCCGTAGACGGCGATTGGACGGGAAAGACAGTCAACGGACAGTACCGCGGAGGAGAGGATCTTCCCTTTTCGGTGTGCCCTCTGACGCGGAGTCGGCGGACGCCAGAGGGCAACACCCTTGCCGTGGACCGTACACCGTCCGCGGGGTTGTGAACGACCTGCTTGTGACTGCACTGGAAAGAGAGGAGGGGGCCACGGCACGAGTCTCCACTAGCACCGGAACCGGCAGACGCCGAGGTAGGAGAAGGAAGAGTATCACGACGAGGAGTGGCAGGAGAAGGCCCACGTCCGGGTCGGAGGACCGATGGCGGTGCAAGGCCTACCCCTCCTGGTACGGACTGTTGGTGAGTCGGGGGAAGGGAGACGGAGGATCCCCTCCACCCGACCCGGGAACGAGGACTGACAACGACGAGGGGTCGGGTACCTGTCCTCTGGGACCCAACCCGGAGGGAGACTAGTGGGCGTGGATCTACTTGTTCACTCCGAGTCGAACCGGGCTCCGTGGACAGTGGACAGTGGGTGCACGGGTTACAATTGGTTCATGACACAGCCTGGGACCGAAGGAGGTTTGCTCTAAACGGAGGAGGCACGAGGGAAGATTCCTGCACTTTACATCTGTTCACGAGGTCAAAGTAAGTCCTGGACCCTCCTTTTTTGACTTCCTCTACCACGACTAGACGAAACGGAGAGATAGTTTGGGACGAGAGAGAAGGTTGGGTCTCAGAAACCGTCTACCGGGGTTCCTGTGCCAGAACGGAGAGTGGAGAGTCACGAATAAAATCGCCCTTCTTACCGGCAGTCCCTTGGTCTAGTGGGTTCTCGGTCGGTCACTTCAAACAGGTCGACTTCGGTGGCAATTGAGCTCACTCTGTATTACGAAAGTCGTAGAAACAGTGGGGAGTGGAACTCGGTCAACCTCCAAACACGAACCCTTCCTCAGCCCCTACCGTCTCTCCCCTACCACTCAACACCATGTCTTAGGACTTTGGTGACAGGGACGGGAACCACCCCGACCCTAGGGATCCAACACTCGACTTGTCGAGATCTGACACCGGGTCTTTTCCGGACTCGGTCGAAGGTCTCTTACTTCCAGACCCTGAGGGTCACGACCAAGATACGGAAAAGAAGTGAGACCCCTCGACTCTTCGGGAAACTGTTCTAGTCTCGACCTTCTAGGTGAGTCTTCGAGTCGACCCATACCAAAATAACCGGCACACTTATCACTCGTGTCTAGTTTTTGGTGATGGACTCGTGACACACAGTCTCTCCTCTTTCCTCTCTTCGAGCCGAGGTCCGGTGTATGTCGTCTCCGGGGACCCCGTCGTTCAGACGGTTGAGACCTCAAGGACCTCGAGTCAGGTGCGTGCACAGGTCAGGGGTACAGTACCAGGGTCACGGGGTCGAGGCTGCGACCCTGAGGTCGTGGAGCCGGGAAATTATACTTCGGCGAAGGACAATTTCTTGAACAAGAGCACCCCGAGGTTCGGCGACGAACCGGGGGCGAAGCAATTGTAGAGAGTAAAGACTCAGGGTCGCAGGAGGCCCGAGGTTTGTTCTTACACTATTGGATCCTCCTCACTCTGGTCTCCGTGGAAGGTAGTGGTCGGAGACTCTTGAACCTCGACTACACCCCTTGGATCGTGAACCAGTCCTCTGTGGTCCTTCGGCCCGTCGTCGGTCCGTGACGATACCGGTTCTGAGTCGCTCTTCCTACCGGGAGTCAGGTTTCTCTGACACCCGAGGACCAATGGTTGAAGTGACTGATATAGGACCCCCACCGACCTCGTCGCGATTCGACCCCACTCGGGCGTGACCTGGAACCCCTCATCCGACCCGAACTGGCCGGAGTACATGTGAGTGGGTAGTGTCTCCGGTCGCACAGGGGGTACCCTAACTTAAGTAACTCGACGTCTCTGTTCCCCTACTCGCACTCCTCCCTCACCTCCATGGTCTTCCTCCCCGTACACTCCTCATTGACCAGTAAAAACTAGGTTCTCCAACTTAGGGACGGAGGAGGGTAAATAATAAACTCCCGGGTCCGGAGTGGCTGTACTATGGTCTTCTAAGACCCAGTATGTCGACTATGTACTAGAAAGGACTCGAAGGTAGTTTGTGTAGCTACCAGGAATTAAGTACCCCCCTTGTTGAAAACTTTAATCCTAGACCCATAGCCGGGTGCTGTTACTCCAACATGGCTCCTACGGTCGAACGGATCCTCTACCTCTCCGTCCAGTGTCCTTAGTTACGTCTTGTCGCAAATCTCCCTGTAGTCTTCATGGAAACGGTGACTGTTGTTGCCAATTCTGTCGACGGTCGTCAAAATTGTTGCCTCCGCTCCGGACGCACCTTGTTCTCTGTTCACACACACGCAGACGGCAGCGTCTACACCTTGGGGCCGACCGGAACGACACTGGGAGTCCTGTGTAAGTCCGGCGGAGAGAGACGCAAAGGATTGTAACATGGTCGATTATTCATAAAATTGTCGTCGCACTGGACTCACTTTCGCTATCATATCAACGAGTCAGCACAGGCTGAGACACTGGACATCTGACATCGGGTGGTCCGAGGAGAGGCACCCTAAGAGACCCGTCCTTGTGACCTCACACAACGACAAGGGGAAGAGGTCCCCCAGAAGGGCTGGGTCCCTAGATTTATCCTGGAACCAAGACTGGAGCAGGGTGCCGAGAGGGAGGTTGCAGTCCCTCAACTCATCTTTTACCGTTCACCGACTTTACTCCCTCCTGGGGAGACAAGGGTCTAGTGGGGTGAGTTTGGGTCGTCGATGACCCTACTGTCTTGACCCACCCTAAAATGGTTCTTTCGAAAAGTTCTTTCAAGACTTCCCCTGTTCTGTGCCATTCGTCCTTCTTTCTCCACGATGTCCGTCGACGAACCTTTATTCAGTGTTCAGTGTGGACCCTGTGACAGCCAACCCGACCGACTAACTATGGTTCTCCCTCTATTCCTTCTTTCCTAGTCACCCTTGTCGTTGGCGACTTCCCGGCTACAATGTCTGTCGAACCTAAACTGTGCTCCATGCAATACGATACGATTCGACGAGTCAGTACACTGGGAGTTGAGAAAACACTGGGATACACTGGGACATCGGGTGGTCCGAGGAGACAGGTACCCTAAGAGGTCCGTTCTTATGACCTCACCCGACGGTAAAGGATGAGATCCCAACTCCATGTGCCCCCGGTAAGACTATGGTTTAGTAATAACAAAGGACTCATGAAGGACCCGTGGTTCGTACAACGGTGTACGAAAATTCATGAACCCAGGTTGGAGTGTTGGTGGTGGACAGTCAGTCTATGGCAGTAAGGGAGAAATATTTACTCCTGCAGCCCTAGGGATTACCCTCACTAGACGACTTCCAGATTGGACCCCCGGCCCCCCTTACCCCAGACGGGCGGACTTGATACGAGACGACTGATGTGTTCACGTCCGTACTCGAGACCTCCGGGCTTCTCCCCGACACCAAGATCTCTTCTTACAGCTGATCCGTCGTCCTCCTGGCCGCCCCGAGTCTGACCGCCGCCGTCCGTACCTCCTGAACTTCCACCCTTCGGAACCCCCAATTCCGATCTCTTCGACCGGTCGATTCGGTTCAATCGAGCACCCAGTCGACGTGTGTGTCCAGCGACTTTGACTCCCGGCTTGTCGCCTAGTCCTAGAGTCTTTCACGGGGGTGTCTCTCCTCTAGACCCGACGCACCTTTCTTGAGTCCTTTTAGGTGAATAGTCTCTCTGTACTTCTTCTGAGTCGTTTTGTCCGAGTACCTCGACCTGGTTTCCACGTCTCGCTCGGTCCCGCTCTTCTCCCGACCCCGACGTCCGGAGGTACAGGCGCCGCGGAAGGGTCGTAGTGAATGGAACTACCCGCAGTCCACGACCTTCACCGCCACTCCTACACCCTAGTCCGAACCGCCCGTCAGGGTGACCGTTCGTCTCATTTGGGCCTAGAGTGAGAAGACCAGTCACCAGTCCTCGACCCGAGGTAGCCTTGACTTTACTCGACCGTTTCGCTTTTCGGAGACTCGAGTTCCCTGGGGTCCACCCGAGATAGGACCGGGAGTGCCCGGAGGACGTCCCCGTGGAGGGAGGGTGACGAAGGATCTCTGCCCACCGTCCCGGTACTAGACCCGGTACTTGTTTGTGGGTTCTCCGAGTCGTCGACCCCCGACCGATCTCTGTCCTCCCGAGCCCTGGAGCCGGACCGGCTGCGACACGCCCCAATTCCGGACCGACTCACCGAAGACACGAAAAGCCCTTTCTCGGACTTCGCCCAGCCACCCCAGACGTCCTTCCGGCTCCAGACCATATAGTGTGGACGCAACTGTCCTACGGACACGCCGTCGCTCACCTCCTTCGACCTAAAGGGAGATTGGACCGCGTCCAGGGTCTAAAAGTGGCAAACTAGATGTCTCCGACACCGGTCCTCGGTCAGTGTCGTGCCCAAGTCCCGGTGTACCCAGTGGAAGAAAAACACGTAAGAGTCTAAGGTTTCGACGCCTGCTCTCGAGCCAAGTCCGACCCCACGTCTTGGCTCCGACCCCCAACCCTTCCCTTCCCCTCCCGAACCCGAGCACTCTTGCGTGGAGGGACGGCAGGTACAAGTCGTCCTAGTGCACGGGGTGCAACAGAGGGCACTGGTGGTGAGCCGAAAACTGTCTATGTAGGTCCGACGTCTTGGTCTGCGACCTCCCTCTCTAACACGATATTCTGAGAATCCCTGTCTCCGTTCAACGTAAATAAGTGACGACGTCGAGTACAGAGTGTGTGTCGTCAGTTATTTATAGACAACTCACTTACTTATAGAACAGTACCTGAGGGTCACTCCTCGTGAGTTCTGAACAGATGGTAGGGCTGCTTCCCATACCCCCACCACCCCGAGTCTTTGAACAGGTCAATGAAGATCCGAGTCCTAGGAGTGAACCATTCTCAGGGACTTCGTCGGTTTGGGTCTCGACATTCCGCTCAGGAGTTCAGCCCCGAACGGGGGACCTCGGGACTCCTTCTGAGTCGACAACAAAAGAGAGAGATGAGAGGTGGGAGACCCGGTTTCCTCTCCTGTGAGGTTGTCCCTGACGGGTTGAGGAGGAGTGACGACCGACCTTTCCTTGAGGACGGGGGAAGACTCGTGAATCCCCTTTTTCGTGTGGTTGAGGCTCGCTCGAAAGGCAGGGACTCTGGTGAACTATCCTTCCCTGCCCAGCCCCACCCCTCTCGCAGTCCCTAGGACTATCGGTCAGTCCTCTCAGGTCCAAGTGTGAAAAGGGGAGTTTAGAGACGACGGGACGAAAGACGTAGGGAACATTTGTAGAAAGCCTCCTCCCGAGGAACACCTTCTCATTCAGGTAGACAGTGGACAGGGTAACGAGGACACAAAGAATGGGGCACACCGTCGGTCACGATCCATCTTGGGGTGTGGGAGTGTGTGGAGCCTTCGTCTCAGTAGAGAGACTGGCTTTTGGTTTCATTGTTCGTAAAACATTAAAGAGATCGGTATACGAGAACTCCTCAGGTTTCACGAACCACCTGTACTAAAATAGGTAAATCCGAAGGTAGTTCCTCGACCGGTCCAGTAATGTGGGGTCACTTTCGTCCCTTACCTTAGAATTCAAGAATCAAGGACGAGGTCCGAACTTCATCAAAAAATCTGATTACGGTACAACTGAACAGGTCACTCTTAGGTCCAGATCAGCCTATGTCCTTCCTGACTGTTTTCTCGACTCTGGCAAGGGAACGGCTCTTTTCGACTCCAAGATCTTGGACAGGGACTTTGTCCTTGGGTGGACCGGGTCTCGTTATCGTCGATTTCTCAGTCTCCCTTCCCACTTTTCCTCGATTGGGGAAAGAAGGGACACGGCCCAAATCCCTTTTCTTTACCCTAGGACCACGAGAGCGGTGTTGATGTGGCTCTCGGATCTTCGGGAAAGGGGAGCTCAATTTTGATGAGTGAACGTCCACAGACTCGACCGTTTTTGAGCCTCTCACAACGGAAATTTCAGAACGTCGGATCAGCAAGGGAGGTAACTCCTCCACTTTTTGACCAACCATAACTCTCCCAATTTGAAGTCGGGTCACTACGAGGGAGGTCGAGGTTAGATTGTGTTCCTTCTTTTTTCAGTCACTCACTCTGACCGGGCACTTCACCTGTCTCGAACCCACGTGTAGGAGACGGACCTGTGCTCGGTAGGTCCGGTGTGAACCCCGGTCCGGTCGAACCTACGGATCTGTGAGCCGACGAGAGGTGTCATGACAAAGAATTCCAAGAGTAAGATATGAAAAATTTCTTGTGAGTCATTTAACCAACAAAGACCATATGTCGAAATACTTAAAATTGTGTACATCTCTAAACTTGGTGGTGGTGGTGGTGGTGTTAGTCCTACGTCTTGTCAACACGGTGAAGGGGGGTTTAGGGTGTACGAGAGGGTGACATCAGTGTAGGAGGGGGCTGAGGAGTGGGGCCGTTGGTCCCTACTCAAGAAGTGGTATGTTCAAAACGGAAACTACCTGACAGTATAGTCACTGAGTACCATACGTCGGAAAACTCTGACCGAAGAAAGTAAAGTGACCCACATTACGGGGACTCGAACAAGGTCGGACGAGACACTTAGATATCACGTAGGGTAAAATGACAACTTATAGGGTAACACACCTACATGGTATTACATAGTATGTTCACGAGAAAAGTCTTCTCGAAGTCGAACCTTGTTACCGACCCAATCCACCCGACCACAGTCTGGGCTCACGGAGTAAAAAAGCGTCTGTATGGTCTGTTACTACTACTTCTATTAGTACTATTGTATCCATCGTATTGGAATAGTTCACGAATAATATATAGTTTACGTGACAAAATTCTTAAAATATAGGAGGCCCGAGGAGGGGGTCAAGAGGACATACAACAACGATAGGGTCGGAATGAAGATGTTCCGGAGAATGTGTTGTAAGTGAATTGAGTGAGTCGTATGATTGACCATGAAAGGTAAGGGAGATACTTTGTAAGATTGACTACGGGTACCAAGTGGTTTGGGAACGACGATCATTCAATTAGACGAGGGTGATCGACTCAAGATACGAATACTTCCCAATCAACACAAACAAGAATTTGGATCTATACAGTCAACAGGAAACATAACATTAGTACATTAAATTGATTTGTACATTAAATAATTTGTAAACTTGAAATTTGTGTTTTGTAAAGTAATTTTACATTAAATTAATTTTAACTACTTTATACACGTTTTTCTTACTGGTGACACCAAAGATACTTTAGGTATAACTTGTGAAACCTTTTTGATCTATTTCGAAACGATTTTATTCTCAACAACTTAATTCGTACCCTCTCTATGAATATTTGTTAATCCCACCCTTTATCACTTTTGAATTGTCTTAGACGTTAGTCTGACGAAGTGTTGACTAAAATTTAATACAGAGGTGAAAAACCCTTTGCCTTTGATCTGTGACATTTCATACATAATACCTAAGCCAAATACATTCTGGTCCACTTGGGCTTAGTCACTTGTGAATGATGTTCTTTCCTGACCGGGATACAGTTTCGTAATCATTATTTGTGAATACATTTGTAAAATTCCATTTTACGTACGCACAAGATCGTTCCCACCTAATTCATCAATAACTGTCGAGAACGTGACTCTTCCTGATGTATTTGGACCTGTTTTATGTTTTTTCTTTTACACAAACTCTGAAAGGTTAAGGTCACTGCCACCCAATCGACCAAAGTCCGGTTGGAAGACAGTTCTTTTCGATTTTTTCCATCTACTCCACATACAAGAGTTTCCTTTCAAAGACTTCAGTTGCTTCTCGATAGTTCCGTGGTTCCTGAAGCTTCAGGTCGGAGGATCTCTCTTCTCTTCGTCTCTCAATTCAAACTGTAAAGTTACGACGAAAACGAGGACTCCGGATACGTCTACTCTTTCGACATACCGACTCTTCGAGTCGTCAAGACAGTTAGAATTCCCTCCGTTTTTGTCTCAAGTCTGGACAGTTTCTCCTTTGCAAAATCTTCTTTTTTTTTTTCGTCCAAAATCAATCCTAAGGACTTTGGGATCTTTATTCTCGTTTGTTTTGTCTGGTAGGGAGCACTTCTGACTTCAGGTGTAAGTTTAGTAAAATTAGAGACTAATTCTACTAGACTAAGATGGACTGGACGGACGGTCTCTCTTTTTTAAGAAAAACATTCTCGTGAGTTTTGAAGTTTAATATAGAGACGTTTAAAAGTATACGTTATAAACCGTAGTTTAGATTTTGAGAGGTCGTTCTAGTTTATTGGTTGGTTCTCTTTTTTGTGGTCGAATTTCTGTGAGTGTCTTCTAGGTCCATAACCACGATAATCAGTATCCCAAAATTTATTAACATTAATCATATGTAAAATTTTTCTCTGGATTAATTTTTTACCTGTTTCTCTTAAGGGACCACCAGGACACAAATCCTGAACCATAAAAGTGAGGGTACCAACCCCAAGTTAGGGACCAGTCCCTTGATTGTAGGGTGTTTGGGGTACCACGTTGGTTTTTTTCCTGTTTCCTAAAGTTGTCTGTAAAGAGGTTTCTTCTATATGTTTGTCAGTCACCGTGTACTTTTCTACGAGTTGGAGTAATCAGTGATCCGTTACGTTTATTTTCAGTGTTACTTTATGATAAAGTGTCGGTGATCCTACCGATATTTGTTTTTCTGTTATTACTCACAACACTCGGATATCTTACTTTCTTTTATCACGTTTGATAGACTGCTCCCTAATCATAGTTGTTGTATATTCCTTGAACCTGTTGAGTTATCGCTTTTTTCTTCTTTGTTAGACTATTTTTTTTCACCTGTTTCTGACTTATCCGTAAAGAGGTTTCTGTCTGTTTACTGGTTTTCCATATACTTTTCCACGAGTTGCAGTGATTGGTATTGTCTTTATGTTTTAATGTTGCTCGATAGTGGAGTGTGGGTCAATCTTACTGATAATATTTTTTCTGTTCGCTATTCACGACCGGTCCTACACCTTTTTCCCTGAGACCAGATAACAACCACCCTTACATACCTTTTATCATACCTCTGTAATACCTTTTGTCATACCTCCAAGGAGGTACTTTTTGAGCCTTCCCTCGATGGTTTGATAGGTCAATTAAGATGAAAACTCATATATAGTTTTCCTTTACTTTAGTCAAAGAGTCTCAAGACAAGAGGACACAAGTAACGTCGTAATAAGTGTTAACGGTTCTATATCTTTGTTTACAGACGACTAGTTACTTACCTATTTCTTTCTTTTACATTCTATATATATATATAGTTCACCTTATAATAAGTCGGAATTTTTTCATTTAGGACGGTGAAGACTATTGTACCTACTTGTGCCTCCTGTAATACGATTCACTTCAGTCTGTGTCAATTTATGACGTACTGGAGTGAATGTACACGTTAGACTTTTTCGGTGAGTGTTTCCGTTCTCTTATCACCAACGGTCCCCGACTTCCACCCATCCCCTTACCACTCTATAAACAGTTTCCTGTGTTTCAAAGTTGATAAGTACTCTAGATTACATATTGTACCACTGATATCAATTATTGATAAAATATACACTTTAAAAGATTCTCTTACCTAGAACTCACAAGACTCGTATGTGTATATTTTGATACACATTCTACTACCTACAATTGATTAATCGAACTAACGTCTTTAGTAAAGTGTTATATATGTACATAATTTTATAGTACAACCCAGGGACCACCAGATCACCAATCCTGACACGAGGGTGACGTCCCCCGAGTCCAAGGTAGGGTCCAGTCCTTGATTCTAGGTGTACTGTGTCGGTTTTTATTATTTATTTCGTTTTTGTTTTGGTGTTATACTACATGTGATTTATACGTGTCAAAAATAAACAGTCAGTTCCTACACCTCCTTGACTTCGGGAGGATGTAACGACCACCCTTTCACTTTACCTTATCAACGAAACCTTGTGTCCGATAAGAATTTTTTTTTTAATTTGTATGTTAATGGTATACCGGGGTTTCTAAGTATATGGGTTCTTCTATATATCAGTTGTTTTTACTCATACATACAACTATATTTTTGAACATACGTCTATAAGTGTCCTCATAATAAGTGTTATTTTCAATTTTTTTCGGATTTTTAGTTACTGGTAGAGTTCTTCGACATTTTGTTTGTTCTTTGATTTTGGTTTCTCTCATTCTTTTTTGTCTTTACTTACTTTATTTATGTGACACCTCTTTTAGTTTCGGTTTGCAATCAAGGTACTTTTCTGATTATATTAATTTAACTGTTTAGGGTCGACTCTTACTGGTTTGTTTCCTCTTTTGTGTTTATTGGTTAAATCACCTACCTTTTCTGTTGAATCTGTAAAATTTTTCATCATTCTCCTGTAGTATTTATTAGAAAACGGTTATTTTGACTTTTAAGTCTCCTCTATTCGTTTAAGGATCTTATCATGTTTGAACGGTTTGACTGTCTTCTACTTTTCCTTTTTAGACTTATCAGACTATAGATAATTTCTTTGGTTCAGTGTTGATTTTTGAAAGAACGTTTCATTTAAGGTCTAGAATTACCGAAGTCACCACTTACATGATTTATAAACTCCTTCTGTGTTAGAAGAAAAAAAAAATTTCAAATAAAAGTTTAATAGAGTATCTTTTCAACACTCTTGTCGTGTTTCTTTACAAAAAAAAGACCTTGGTAAACCATCATTTAACGGTTGTACTTCAGGGTAGTGTGAGTCTATGAAATGACACATGAAGGATTTTCTTATAAGAGACTGTATCGGGGTCGTTTTGGTGGTTTTGAATCCGATAGATTTCATCAAGTCTGAGTATCTTTGTCTTTCATTTGGACACCAACGGTTCCCGACCTTCCTTCCCCTTTACCACTCGACAATAAGTCACCCGTGTGTCAGAGTCAAAATGTTCTATTTTCTTAAGATCTTGAGAAAAACGTTTTTTACCGTTATGTCACAATTGACACGTGAATTTTTACCAACTCTACTGTGTAAAGTCCAATACGCGAAAATGGTGTCAAAAATCTTCTTCGTCATAGTGAACGATCTTTATATTAACATCTCCAATTTTTCATCCCTTTTTCTTGTAAATTTATTTTTTTAGTTTAAACCAAATAAACCATTATTTGGTTTTGTTTGTTTTTTGTCACATCAAAAAAAATTATCGTATCTATTCCTTTTAGTATACGACTGGAGTTGTCTGTGTTTTAACAAAATTTTTTAAGTTAATAGTAAGTACTATTGTCGAAGACCGTTTGATTCTTATCTTCTCCTTGAATTAGACTATTTTCCATAATTTTTGTTTGTTCGAGGGTCCACGTATGGGTTCTTTTGACTTTTGTGAACAAGTTTGTTTTTGAACATGTATTTGCTTGTAAGCACCGTCGACTTAGTTTTATCGTTTTCCGTCTTTGTTAGGTTTACAAGTTACTGTCTACTCACCGTTTTGTTTTAAACCATATAAATATGTGACCTTATAATGAGTTGGAGTTTTTCCTTATTTCATGACTTTGGACGATGTTGTACCTACTTGGAACCTTTATAATACAATTCCTTTTCCTCGGTCTGGTGGTTCCCGTTTATAACATATTAAGGTAAATGTACGTCATGGACCTTAACACTTTAAGTCTCTGTTTTTTGTCTAACCCCCCCCGCCGACCCCTTCTCCATTTTCTGTCAAATTACCCATATCTCAAAATGAAACCCTTCTTTTTCAGGACCTCTACCTATCACCATTACTAACGTGTTATATCTACATGAATCACGGTAACTTGACATACGAAACTTTACCAATTTTAACATTAAGAGTACAATATATATCGAATAGTGTTATTTTACGTCGTCTTTAAAATTACCATTTTGTATTTTCGGAAGATATTAGTTCTTGTTCTATTCTTACGGACAATCTCGTTTGTAAGTTGTTCCATGATCTCCAGAGTCGGTTGCCCTATTCCGTTCATTTTTCTTCACATTTTTACCATCTCCTTCTTTAGTTTGAGAGTACTAAATGTCCACTGTTCTGACATATCCCTTTTTTAAATTTAGGGAGTCTCTTTGATAATTTTAATTATACTTAAAGATGAAGGTTGGTACTGCCTCACAGTCTTTGGTCTATATAGGAGGACGGAATTGTGTTGATCTTTTTACCTTTATATGTACTTGATTAAAGTGTGTGACCGGTTTTCCGTTGTGTTCTCCCTTTTCTTACTCCGTCGGTACACTGACGGGGCTAAATTACGAACCTCTCGTATAGGTCCGACGTCGTATCCGTCCCTCCTGGGTTTGTCGGATTATCAGAGTTACCCGAGTCCTTTGTGAACCCTTTCGGTCGTCCCGTTTTACGACCTCTCCGACTACACGTCTCTTTCTCGTAATACCTATAAAGGTCTCCCCAGAGGAGTCCGGAAATTCATTTATTATGACACATTTACACATATTCCTTTGATATGTTCCGACCCCGCCCTTTTCCCTCTGTAGTCTTTAATTACCTCTTTAGGAGTCTTGCCAGAGATAAGAGTGGTAGGTCTTACTTTTCTAAGAATTGTATGTCTTCGAGTTCGTCTTAGGAGTCTTCCCACTACGGTTTTAGATGTCATATCCGACGAAATCTGGGTACGATTGACCTCACCTAACTTATTACCCATTAATAGGTTAATGAGTTCTACAGATACGACACTAGGGACCTAGGACACTTATAAATCTACTGTTTCCCTTTCTTTTTAGTATACTTCTCCTTGTATCTACCCTCGGCTGAAGTGTAGTCTTTAGTAAAAATTTCGTGATTTTCTTTTTATTTTTTAGGACATTTGGATCTAAAGATATGGGTCGTTTTTATGGAAAATTTTTTTGACGTTTTATTTCTGAAAGAACCTGTTTGTCCTTTTTTTTTTTCGTAGTGGTTGGTTGGATATAATATCCTTTACAATTTCTTTAGAGAAGTTCGTCTTCTAGTTTTCCATCGGACTTAGTATGTTTCCTTAAAATTTTTGACCTTTACCGTTTATACACCCATTTATAATTTCCAAAAAAAGAGTAAATTTTTTGTGGAAATTTTCTATGGATGGGACGTTGGGTCGGTAAGGTGGTGGTCCATAAATGAGTCCTTTTTACTTCTGTATATAGGTGTGTTTCTGAACGTGTACTTTAGAAGTATCGTCGACATAACCATTGTCAGTTTTCGACCTTTTTCAGATTTACGGGAAGTTATCTACTTACCTATTTGTTTGACCATATAGTTATGTGACCTTGTGATGATCTTTGATAACTATGTCCGTTTTTATACCTACTTGGAGTTTATAAGTATGACGTACTTTCTTCGGTCCCTTTTCTTTTCTCAGATATAGTATGTCACGGTAAATATATCCCTCCTAGAGGACCTCCTCCCGTACCTTTGGGTGAGGTGATAAGAACTGACCTCTTAGGGTACCTGTCTCTTTGGACGTCCCGATATCAGGTACCCCCAGTGTTTCTCAGCCTGTACTGGCTTCGTTGAACCGTACGTTCGGTAAATACAGAACTTTTACGTTTAAATAGTTGTCCTTATCTTTCGTCTAGTCACCAAAAGTTACACTGATTGGTTACATTGGATTGACTAAAGTTACACTAATTGGTCACTAATTGGTTACATTGGCTTAACTGTAAATCTCTCATTAAGTGGGGTTTTATCGTCTCATGTGTAGAAAAAAGTTTACGTATACCTTGTGAGGTCTCTGTCAGTTATACGATTCAATATTTTCCAGACCTTAGTACTATTACAGGAAACAAGGTATTGTCGTAACTTGATCTTTAGTCATTGTCTCTATAGCGTTGTTAGAGGTTTATCAATCTTTAATTTGTCTATGAAGTCTTATTAGGTATCCTTTTTTTTCTTTAGTATTTCTTAAACCTTTCATTAAATATGACTTACTTTTGTTTTTGTGTTGTTTTAGACATTCTAAGTCAATCTCTTTATCTCCCTTTACATATCGTAACTTACCAACATAATCTTTTGTTATTTTTTTTTTTAGTTCATTTTTAGGTTCAAAGACAGAATTCTTTGGTCTTTTTCTTTTCATTTAATGTGGGTGTCTTTTCTTTTGTTACCCCGTTTTTCTTTTTTTGTTTTTGTTTTTGTCTTTTCGTTGTCTCTTTTTAGTTACTTCGATTTTCGACCTTTTATAGTTGTTTTGACTACTAGAAGATCGTTCTGACTAGTCCCCAATTTTTTTTTTTTCTGTGTTTAATGGTCATGGTTATTTTACTCACCCTTGTAATGATGTCTAGGATACCTATAATTTTTCTATGTTCCGAAGGGTCCGAATGATCACCATTTCTTAAGCAGACGGTTACTTCCTCTGCATTCTCTGAGTCCAAACTAGGACCCAACCCTTCTAGAGGACCTCCTTTACCGTTGGGTGAGGACATAAGAACGAACCTCTTAGGTACCTGTCTCCTTAGACCACCCGATACCATGTGACCCAACGTTTCTCAACCTGTACTGACTCGTAGACTCGTGTTCCATTATGATATTTGGTGAAATACGGAGATTTAAGTTGTTGAATCTATTTTACTTGTTTAATGAACTTTCTGTTTGACGGTACGAGGAAGTTCTTCTTTGTCTATTGGATTTAACGGAATAACGGCAATTTGTTAACTTTTATATCAAATTTGGGGAGGTTGTTTCTTTTGAGATCTAGGTCTACCGAAGTGATCACTTAGGATACTTTTTAAATTCTTTTTTTATCGTGATTGAGACGTGTTTGATAAGGTCTTTTAAGTTCATCTCCCTTGTGCAGGGACTATGGTTTTGGTTTCTGTAATGTTTTTTTCCTTTATTCTATAAAAATTCACCAGTAGTAGACCATGTTCTACTGATTTGGTCTTATACTAGATTATTCATTTTATGTTGTCTAAGATCCCATCTTGTGAATATATTTTTATGTTCATTTCTTACCCACACATATTATCACAGATGTGTGTGTATTTCTACGGGGTATACTCCTAAAATCATTGTCAATAAGAAATATATACATAAAAAAGGACATAACGAACTTAAAGAATGTTACTCGTGTCCATTAAAAATGTTACTCTTATTAGTAAAACTTTTAATTTGTGTAGAGGAGAACGGTTCCCGGATTTTCTATAGTTCTAGTCTTGGTTCCAGTCTACCGATTTCTTTTCTATTTTACTCCGTGACGAAGAGGGAGGGAGTGACCAAAGTTTAGTTGAAAGACGACAGCCAAAGACCCTCATTTTTGTCTGTCATGAGGTCTGGTGGTTTGGAAAGAAGACGATGTCGGATGGAGGGACGCTCAGTGTGTCAAATTTACGGGTTTGGTTAGAGGTGTTGTCGCACTCCTTCGAAGTGAATTTGTGTGTAGCATTCCTTCCCACTACTTTGGTTTTCGTGGAAGTGGGGTTGTGTTCAAGTTTCGTCAATAGTAAGGAGATAATCAGTCCTTCGAGAAGGGGTCCTGTGAGAATCCGATAAAGAATTTAAAGAGATAAGCGTGTAGGACCGACGAACACCCCTCCGTCACTTGTTTAGAGAAGGACAAACTCGAGATCCAAGACTGAAGTTGAATTTCAAGGTGAAGGACCACCAGTAGACAGAGTGGTCGACCTGTCTTTCAGTAAGAAGTCCGAAGTCCGTGAATAAAAGAACTTATTAGAGTATCGAAGTTAGGATTAGAGAGTTCAGACAGATTGGACCGGAAAAGACTACTCGACAAAAGGTTTGGCAGGAAAATTTTCTTGAGTAGGACCCAAATCGGTACCGGAGATTTGGTCTCCATCTTTTTGTCACTCGATTACTTCTTAGGTCAAGTGTTTACGCAAAACAAATCCATGTCTCGTACAAGTTAAAGTAAACCAAGGGTTGTAATTTTTAGTGCTATAAAATTTAATTTTGGGAACGCAGGATAACCGTCCTTACATTTACCGTGTCGGCGATACCGTTTGTCATACCACCAAGGAGTTTTTTGATTGTTATCTCAATGTTCCACTGGGTGAGACCCATGTATTGGTTTTCTTGACTTTCGTGCCTGAGCTTCTCTGTAAACACGTTGGGACAAGTCTCGTCGTAATAAGCGTTTTCGGTTTTCCACCTTCGTTGGGTTTACAGGTAGTTCTCCACTTACCCATTTTTTTTTTTACACCACATATGTATGTCTCTTTATAATAAATTGGAATTTTTCCTTCCTTTAAGTCTATGTACGACGTTGCACCTACGTGGAACTCCTGTACTACGATTCACTTTATTCACAGTCTTTTCCTGTCCATGACAGACTCAGGTGAACATACTCTGTCAGTCAGTTTTAGTCTCTCTGTCTTTCGTCTTACGCCAACGGTCCCAGACCTCCCTTCCCCCTTTCCCTTCAGACACCATTACAAATGTCTCAAAGTCAAGACGTTCTGTTTTTTCAAGACCTCTGACCAATACGTCCTTGCATTTATGTGAGTTGCGGTGACTTGACATGTGAATTTTTTACCAATTCCACCATTTGAAATACACAAAGTGGTGTTAAAAATTTTTAGGTTTGTAAAGTCTGAAGTAAACTTTTGGAGTCTAGACTATGGTGTCCTGGAGTTAAGAGTGGACAGTTGGTAGAGGTTAAATAGTGATTGGTGGTAGGACGTAGTAAGAAAATAGACAGACCGAAGAAATCCATACACTTAAACGTCGAGGACGAGATTTGGGTCTCACAGTGGAAAGTGTCATATCGGGAGGTTAGGGTCAGGGGATGACCCGTTCCATTCTCACAAGAGAAACCACCTCTTGGGTTGTGAGAGTTGGGGAATCGTTGACTACCGTTTGTGATCGTGTTAATTCTGGTAGGGATTTTTCGAGAAACGGTTTGGAACGGGGTTTGTGTGAGACGGAAAGGAGGAAAAGAGAGGTAAATGGATTTACAACAAGAAGGAGTGTAGAGTGAGTAGGTACTTTGGAAGGGATAGCTGAGATTAAGGGTCTCTAAGAAGGAAGAGAGTAAAGACATCGTAAATCGTAGACATAACGACATGTCAGTCGCTAGAACATCCATATGTAGACTCAACGGGTCAATATGGAGTTCCGGGAGTAAGTAGGTCGTTTATGTCTCGTCGATGATATTCATGACCCCTATGCCACGATTCAATCTTTCTGTTCCAGGGACGGTAGTACCTCAAATGAAAGGTCACTCGTTTCTGTATGTTTATTCATTTTGTAAAGTCTATAACTATTTGTAACAACACCCCCCCTTCACTACCTCCTATTATTACTCCATCTCTCAGTAATCACTCATTCGTCTCGTCAGTCATTATTCGGAACAACTTCTTCGTATAATTCGACTCTGGATTTACCATTCTCCTTCGGTCGGTACTCTTTTTGGAGCCCTTTCTCGTGAGGTCAGTTTCCCTTGTCGTTCAGGTTTCTGGGTCAAAGTCCTTGTCTTCATAGATCGTACCGATTTCGTATCCGTTACTCCTTCTGTTGTCATGTTCTACTCCAGTTCCTCCATTCTTCCCCGAATCTAGGATATTCACTGAATGCTCCTACTAATCACATAGTATCACCGATTATAAAATTCTCGTCCGGAAGATATTTCTCAACTCATGGTAGTGGCAAATGAACAAACTTTTATGGGTCAATGAAAACTAGGGTTTATAGAGGAACAATGACCTACTGAAAAGTAGGGAAGTCGTTTGTAGAGAAGTCATGATGACAGACCGTTTCCCATGACGAGTGGGGAAATTACTTCCATCCAAACAGGAAATACGGTTTCAAGGTCTCGTTCTATAGAGGGGGAAACCTCGGGTGTCGGTCCCACGACCCCACTCAACCCACGGTACGGTCCCTACACCGGGAGGACAGTTTTCCCCGTCGGAAAACCTTATAGGCCATTCTTCGGTCTCTCAAGTTTTTCCTGACGACCTCTGGGATTATGTCTCTCTTTTCTTAATTCAACTTAATTTTGTGTTCCCATTTGACGGATAGAGACTGAGGAAGTATCTACTCCGGACCCCGGTTCAAGAGGGTGATTCCCTTTTGATTGATGGACCGAGACACGTATTTTTCTAAACGTTATGTATATTAGATTGGTGTCTTTAGTTCCTCCGTCTCACGTAAGGACGACCCTGGGGATGTCGTATCCTGAAGATAGAACGACTCTCGGGTCATCCGGTCAGTGGTTCCATCCCCACTAGACTGGTGAGACTGTTAGGTCACTTGGTTGGGTCGTAGATTAAAACCTCGTGGTTCGTCGAATTTTTCCGTGGTATGTTTGGGGACTTGAGAAGTCGGTCCTTTGCGGAGTGGACGACATCACTACCGGTCCGTCGACACGGGTCGAATACGACCACCTCCCGGGACTGCTACGACGACGTATCGCCGCCCTGGGCGTCCGATCGGTTGGGGCGGGTTTCCGTCGGACTCAGTTTAGAAGACGATCTTGGACGGTTCGTCTTGTCTGTGTATAAAAGGCGAGGTTAGAGTGCGTCCCTTCTAAAAAGACGGTTTATACGGTCTTTCTTTCGGGATGACGAAGAAAACCGTCTCTGTTAGAGATAGTGGAGGATTCTAGAAAAGTCCAAGACGAGTCAGAGTGGCTCGTGTTGTTTATTTATCACTCGTCCCTAAGTTGGAGAAGGTTTTTTGTAAGGGGTTTTGTCATTAAGACTTCACTTTGACTAGAACGTCCCAAGGACTCTTCACTCGGGTTCTTTGTGTGTTCTTAACGTCTTGAGAAGAGTCAAACCCCACCTTTTGACCACTATCCCAACTCACTGTTAAATTTTCAGCGTATATTTCGTGTTATTTTTCTAAAATTCTGCTATATCACCTTCACTGATTCTTCTCGTCAAAAAATTTAGGACATAATGTTATTACATCTTCACTGGTCGACACCCGGGGTTCAGGTTAGACAAGAGGACTTTTGGCCGTCCTAGGTGCCCCAGACCGTACCCCGATTTAAGTGATCCGATGAAAGCCCCTCCGTCTAGGTGGATCTTATCCTTATTTCGTTGAGACCTAATGATTGGACATAAACTCCTGGACTAGAGATATTTGGGACGGAGACCTGTTGGGTAAGAAAGAAGAGTACTTGTTTTTTTGGATGAAGTAGATGTTAGGGCAGAAAACTCAAGGGATGAAAGGAATGTCGGGGTCCAAAATCGGGGTTCTCAAAAGTTTCCTTCCTTCCTTTAACTCCCAAGGGCGTCAATTTAGTTCCTGTCTATCGATTGTTAGCACTGATAGCTTTAATCCGTGTGTGTGGTGGTGCGTTCCATCCTAATAGAATTCGTCAAGAGTCACACATTTTTACGGCTATGTTTGTTCCTTAACCTTTTCAGCCAACACAGACAACATTGCTTCCAGTAGACGGAGCAGGGCAGTGGACTTCCTTCTATTCGGGTTCGAGATTCCCACAGTTTCCTGGACGTCTGTTTTACGTATCGGACTCCGCGGGTGTTAAACCCGGTCGGAGTTTTGGATACGCGTGGGTAGGGGGTGAGGTCGGAAGCGCACTCTTGGGGTTTAATTTCGTCGTCCGTGTCCGTCATGGCCCCGGGAAGTGTGTCTCGAAGAACCGGAGCCCGAGGTCGAGGGCCCCCGAAGACAAGGAGAACGAGAACCCCGCGTGTTGGTGGAGTCCCCAGAAGACCCGAAGACCCGCAAAGGACCCTCGGTACCGCAGGAGGCACGCTTCCCCATGATACGGGATACGGCTCCTTCTTAATTCTTCGGAGACCCCTCTTGTTCCGCCCCTGCTCCTTTTAGCGAGTCGGTGTCCATCCAGTTGATTCGGTTGAAGGGCGGTTTGTCCGAGTGGCCCTTCCGCCCCCGCGCGCGCCTGCCTACCCTTCACACACTTCCGTCCCGGAGTGGCGAGGGGTCTCTTTTTCCTATGGCGGATGTTAAACCGAGCCTCGATCGGGTTTAGTCGACTGGACGGTCTTTATTTTTACCGGCAGTCGCGACCCGGAGGGCTGAACTTCGGGGAAGTCTGCGGTGCGACGGTCCGGAGACCGGGGGCGGATGGGGGCTCTGACCTACGGTTAGTTTTGAAGCCGAGGCGGAGAGATGGAAGATTAACCACTGGTGCGGGAGAGCCCGAAACACTAACCGACTAGGGATGTCAACCGCACTCCGCCGAAGCATCTTTCATTGGTGTAGGACCGCTCCCTTTAATTCAACACAGACAGCCGACCGAGACGCCAACTACAGTTAATCAACAATAAAGAGGTCGAGACGGTTTTGAGTCGAAGAGATACCTCTTGTCAACTTCGGGAGTCGAAAATTGATTTCAAAAGGATTCGGACGAATCGCAGGAGGAGTCCTCATTGGATCCCGTCACTACTACCTGGCCTGTCTCACGCAGATTCGATTGACGGACCCGACTCTCCAGAACACGGGGGCTGAAGTCGGTTCCCGGTAACGTCACTCGAAGCAGTCACAGGGTAGGCCGGTCTATCCTCTGTCAAACCTATGTAGGGTGAAAGACGGAGTTCGGTCCGTCTTGACGAACAGCCTTTGAAGACCAAGAAACCAAGGTGCCCGATTCAGGGTACGGTCGACGAAACCCTCTCACTCGCCTCTGTTTTTGCACAACCACCATCTAGCACGTAATTTCCTCGAAAGTCTGTCCATCTCACAGTGTTTGTTGAGAACCTTTCTTTCCTTACGACGTTCTCTTTTTAACCTTTTACGAAAGAACTACCCTTCTAGTCGAGTCCCACAATCTTTACCGTCTGTTGCCTTTTCGCGTTCGACTACCGTAGAGGGGGCGTCGACACAAAAGTCTGGACGCAATAACTTCGTTCTACGGGGGAGAGGGAAGGAGTCTGGTCGGGAATCAAAGTGGAGTCGCCCGTAAGTAAAGACCCCCTAGGACTTCATACTCTTTAACAGGACGGGGATTCGACAACATCAGTGAAATGTTGGATGATTCTTCTTTTTATGTACACTTTGTTCAGTTCTATCCTGTGTCAATCCCCTGAAGGGACCACTAGGAAACCGCTTCTGAGGTGTGAGGGTTACGTCCCCCGGATCCAAGGTAGGGACCACGTCCTTAATCTAGAGTGTACAGAGTTCATTTAACAAGACAATCGTTGATCTTCTAGGGAGTACGGCGTTGATTCTGAGTCGGTTCAGTTTATTATCTAATTTTCTTTTTTCTTGTGTCCACTCATGATTCTGAATCTACGAAAGGCTTCTCTATTAGATTACCTCTTTCTTCATAAATCCTTTCGGAGTACCCTTTCTACCCCAAGACACCTCAACCGACCCCCTCCCTCTTATCGTAGGATTCTCCTCTTCGTCTGACTATTTTCAATCTATACCCACACCCAACACTCTTTCTCTTTTTGTCGAGGAACCCGAAGAGACCACCGAGTCACCATTTCTTAGACGGACGGTTACGTCCTCTGTGTCCAAGGTAGGGACTAGTCTCTTCTAGACTTCGGACTCACGTGATCTCGGGTAAGAGGTGTTGTTCTCTTCGGTGAAGTTACTCTTCGGACGTGTAACGTTCTTTCTCATCAGGAACGAACGGTGTCCATTTCTTTTCGACCGTCTCGTTCCTTCTGAATCGTGTCGGTGTTTATTCATTTTAATAATTTTAATTTTTTTTTTTTTTGTCGACGACCGTAGACCTTCGACGACGATGACAATTCAGTGAAGTCAGCACAGGCTGAGACACAGTGGGGTATCTGCCGTCGGATGGTTCGAGGGGCCAGGGACCCTAAGAGTTCCGTTCTTGTGACCTCACCCAACGGTAAAGGAAGAAGTTACACACTTTCACTTTTCACTTTCACTTCAGCGAGTCAGCACAGGTTGGGAGTTACTGGGGTACCTGACGTCGGATGGTCCGAGGAGGCAGGTACCCTAAAAGGTCCGTTCTCATGACCTCATCTCACGGTAACGGAAGAGACTAGACCTTCGACTGGATCATGATAATCGATCTAAAATCAGTAGACAACTTTATTAAAACGTTTTATAGTCGTGTCTGTCTGTTCCGGTAAAATATTAGTACCACACACACACACACACACGTGTACCTGTGTGTGAGTTAACACAGGTTGAGAAACACTGGGGTACCTGACATCGGGTGGTCCGAGAAGACAGGTACATGAAAAGATCCGTTCTTATGACCTCACCCAACGGTAAAGGAAGAAATCCCCTAGAAGGACTGGGGCACCCTAACTTCTGTACCCTAACTTGGGTGCAAAGAACACAGAGACGTAACATCCTTTGGGTCTCTTAGGTGGACGATTACGTCCTCTGTACTCAACCTAGGGACCAGGACCTTCTAGGGTGTACGGAGTTTCGTTACTGCGGACACACGGTGTTGATGACTCGGACACATTAGAACTATCTAGTTGTGTTTTTCTATTAGTGACTACAAACTTATGTCTGTCTTCATACTTGTGACAGGTTTGGTGTCTTTACTGGGTTTGTAAGGGGATAATAAAACCGATTATACTTACTGACGTCTAAGAAACGATTAGTGTCGAAATCGAAACGAAGTAAAAATAACTATACGTCAGTATACGTTAGTATCTTGGTAAGGACACAGGACTGTCGGAGGTTAGGTTTCGTTTCCGGGTGAAGATACTAGGGAATAGGTTTGGTAGACCAACTCGTCTCGTCGTACTTCCTAGATTCAAGGGGTTGGTCCCTAACTTGGACCCGGGAACCGTCACTCTTGTGTCTCAGGATTGGTGACCTGTCGGTCCCTTACAGGAGGATAAAGAAAGATTGTGGAAGAAAGTCTCTACAGGACGGGAAGAGGTTCCATACATAGAAGACAACGTTACGGTCATCTGGGTCTCAAGTTGAAGTACGCACAGGGACTACCATAAACCGAACCCCCGTACTTATAAGTACTCGTCCTATCCGCCGTCGAACTTCTCCTCTGTTGACTAGTGCAATTTCTAGACACGTCCCTGAAGGGACCGGCAGGTCACCGACTCAGGCACGAGGACTACGTCCCCCGGGTCCAAGTTAGGGACCAGTTCTTTATTCTCAAAACGCACGGTGTCACTTCTAACTTCTAGGGCTCACGGTGTACATCCTGGACCGTGCCGGTTCATTTATACTTTTTATTCAGTCATTTCCTAACACCTTTCACCCTCTCCAGTCTATTTCCCCCTCCACCACATCATTCGTCTTCTTAAGTAGGATGACTGTAAATAGTTTTGGGTGTGACAAGGACCGTAATAAGGTCAGTCTTTCTTACGACTTCACCTTTTTTTTTTACGGGAAAAGGGGGTACCTCATACGGAAAATTAGTTGTTCATTTGTACGTTGATGTCATAACACACTATTCGACCCACTCTCTCCTTCGTGACCTAAGTACACCCCATCCCCCGTGTCCTTTTCCTGTGAACTTGAGTAAAGCCTCACCTTATGTCTTCCCTGTCACAACCCTGAAAGGACCGCCGGAAGGTCACCAATTCTGAGTTACGGGGGTCCCCCAAGGTAGAGGCCAACCCCTTATTCTAACGTGTACGACACACCCGCACCGGTTTTTTACAAATGATTCACTTGTTTCAGTTCCTTTAGAAGGGTCTCTTCCACTGTCTGTGAATTCCATTTAGAACTCTCCTTTGACTCCGTCCCCTCTACCCCTCTTGGAAGGTCCGTCCTCCTCATCTTCCGTCTTTCCGTCCCTCCATTGACAATCGGTATTGCCTGAGTGCTCGTTTCTACAGGGAGAATTATGGTCTAAAAGGATGGTAGAAACAAATCCTGACTCCTCAGAAGGTACCACCTATATTTTGTTGTCGTTGTTTGTTTGGTGTACACTCGTCACTTTGGATGGAACGTGTATGGTCATTTTGTGAAACGGAGTCCAACACACTACCCGGTAAGAATGGGACTCAAAACGACAAAGTGTTCCCTGAACTAGGTAAGGGTAGACTACTTGGTAACCCACGCGTCACCTGTTTTGATAAATTATGTATAAAAACTACGTCGATGAGAATATTACCGCACTTACCATGTCGTAACGAGACCAAAGTACGGCACCTCTCCAACACGGCCCGTTGAGGGAAATGTCTACAAACCCAAGACAGACACTGTGATGAAAACTACATTCCGTAGTGTTCCGTTAAGTAAGTTTTCGACGACCACCATCGTTTAGTTCCGGAGCGCAAGTGTGACCTTCGGACCGTCTGGTACTCGTACCGGGATTTATTACGGTCAAAGAAACTGGACGTTTTGTTACACACCGAATCCACAAAAGACCTTGTTTATTATATCGTGCCACCTCTCTCGTAACATGACTCTGACACATACACCAGAACCTCGACAGTAAAACGAAGAGACACGGAATGACCGGAGGAGTAGATTACTTTCCCTCTCTCCTCCGCCCAGAGAGTCTAGGAAAAACTAAAATTTTAGACACTAGGACACTGACAGAACGACAATTTCGGCGTCTTTGGTCCCTGGCGAAAGTTGAGACCAGAGGGACACCCTTCAAAGGTAGATCATTCCTAATAAAAGGATAACGTCCGACTATGTACTGAGGCTAAGACTAGTTCGACAGACACCTAGGTTTGTGAAGCGACTCAGACGTTTTGGTAGGTATTAGGTGTGTCTACCGTACACGTCCGAAGGGTGTGTGACAATGACGCAGGTCACCAAACGTTTACTGTCGGAGTTCCTAAGCCGTCGTAAACGTCCTTTGACTTCAGATTTAAGGAGGATTTCCTGACCTCTGTCCGACTTATGTCGTAGGTCTCAGGAACAATGAACCGTAGAGGTTATGTATAAATTGACGGGTTTATACTTATCTAAACATTATTACACTTCACTTCCGTACTGAGGGTGAGAGACCCTTGTCGTAGTCAAAAGTTTTTATATTATTAAACCCCACCGAAACCCTCACAGTCTGTCGACACATTTATGGGGGTTTGGGATGGAAGAGAGAGACGACACCCCTTAATTCGTGGTAGGTGTGTGATTTAGTTATAGGACAGCACTTTATGGTAACCGTGTCCTACGGTCTTTTGAAGAGATCCGTCGGTCTCGACGTCCCGTAAGCGGTCTCACGACTTTATTATATACTTTCACGAAGAGTTTGACATTTCGCGAGATGTTTATCTTCAATATATTAGAGGACCGTCGTACAAAAAATGACTATTCCAAACTTTTTCCACCACCTCTCCGACAAGAGGTCTTAAGAGTGGTCAGTGACTCGGTAGTACCTTTCTCGTCCCTGGTCTCTTACTCTTTCGCCCACAGACTTAAGTCCGGTACGGAAGATGAGCGAGAAGAGTTCGGTTTTCAGAGAAGGTCCCTGACGTTTTCAGGGTTCACCGTCTTTATTTTTACCAAGAGAGACACAATGTCGGTTCGGTTAGAGGGACTCGTCTACTCAGTGGGCGACCACCCCGGCCCTCTTGACGTAAATGTAGAGACATGTAAAGAGAGAAGGGGGAGGGGAGGGGTGACGGGCAGAAACCGAGGACAGGGATCCTCGGTTCCAGGACAATAATCCTGCAACATTGAGGTCTTCGTACACTGTTTTTTGAACGGGCTCCTTGGAGTCAATTGTAAGAGAAACATTTCCTTCCACTATTCGACGGTCCTATCGATATCAAGAATATCCACTTCGGTTATCGGATCCCCTCCCCCACAAGAATCATGGCTAAATGTGTGTAGGATGGGCTGTGAGGTGTGGGACGCACGCGTAGTAGCGACCGTGACACTAATGACACTAAGGAGAAACACGATCTGAACGGGTCCCAGTCTTTCGGGGTCTTAGACTCGTAAAACAGTATCACTATCCGTTAGACCTTCTCGTACGGGGTAAGCACAACTGTCGCAAATCCGACGACTAGGTAGGGCGTTTCTCCGTCTATCTAAATACTTTGACCTATTTCTTTCAGAGACTTTTCCGTAGGACGAAAAATTCGAGTTCTTCGTAATATGATCTACAGGTTCCGATTATCGACACCCGAGGAGGTCGGAACACACCTCCCAACTTACTACCGGGAACTTTTCTATATGGGTATAGGATTAGAGGTCTTATCTACCCGTTTATCTACCCTTTTGTTACCTTTGTCACTCTCTGAAATAAAAGAATCCGAGATTTTAGTGACGTCTACCACTGACGTCGGTACTTTAATTTTCTGCGAACGAGGAACCTTCTTTTAGATACTGGTTGGATAATTTTTCGTCTCTGTAATGAAACGGTCGTTTCCAGGTGTATCAGTTTCGATACCAAAAAGGTCATCAGTACGTACTTACACTCTCAACCTGATATTTCTTTCGACTCGCGGTTGCTTAACTACGAAAACTTAACACCACACCCTCTTTTGAGAACTCTTAGGGAACTTGACGTTCCTCTAGGTTGGCCAGGTAGGATTTCCTTTAGTCAGGACTTATAAGTAACCTTCCTGGCTACGACTTCGAAGGTTTCTTTCCGTTACGGTTTCTTACGAGTTTAATAGCGTGTTAACGGGAGTAGAGTGTACGATGATTTCATTACGAGTTTTAAGAAGTTCGGTCCGAAGTTGTCATACACTTGATACTTGAAGGTCTACAAGTTCGACCAAAATCTTTCCGTCTCCTTGGTCTCTAGTTTAACGGTTGTCGGCAACCTAATAACTTTTTCTTTCTCTCAAGGTCTTTTTGTAGATAAAGACTAAATAACTGATACGGTTTCGGAAACACACCTAGTGGTGTTTGACACCTTTTAAGACTTTCTCTACTCTTATGGTCTGGTGAACTGGACGGAAAACTATTTAGACATACGTCCAGTCCTTCGTTGTCAATCTTGACCTGTACCTTGTTGTCTGACCAAGGTTTATCCCTTTCCTTATGCAGTTCCGACATATAACAGTGAGACGAATGAATTGAATATACGTCTCATGTAGGCCTTTTCCGTTACCGTGGGGTGAGGTCATGAGGACGGACCTTTTAGGGTACCTGCCTCCTCGGATCATCCGACGTCAGGTACCCCAGCGATCCTCAACCTGTACTGACTCGCTGAAGTGAAAGTGAAAAGTGAAAGTGCGTAACCTCTTCCTTTACCGTTGGGTGAGGTCACAAGAACGGTCCTCTTAGGGTCCCTGCCCCCTCGGACCACCCGACGGCAGATACCCTAGTGTGTCTCAGCCTGTGCTGACTTCACTGAATCGTCGTCGTGGTCGTCGTCTCATGTAGTACTCTTTACCACCCGACCTACTTCGTGTTCGACCTTAGTTCTAACGACCCTCTTTATAGTTATTGGAGTCTATACGTCTACTGTGGTGGGTATACCGTCTTCCACTTCTTCTTTATTTCTCGGAGAACTAATTTCACTTTCTCCTCTCACTTTTTCAACCGAATTTCGAGTTGTAAGTCTTTTACTTCTAGTACCGTAGACCAGGGTAGTGAAGTACCGTTTATCTACCTCTTTGTCACCTTTGTCACCGTCTGAAATAAAAACCCCCCGAGGTTTTAGTGACGTCTACCACTGACGTCGGTACTTTAATTTTCTACGAATGAGGAACCTTCTTTTCAATACTGATTGGATCTTTCGTATAATTTTTCCTTTCTGTAATGAAACGGTTGTTTTCAGACAGATCAGTTCCGATACCAAAAAGGTCACCAGTATATACCTACACTCTTAACCTAATATTTCTTTCGACTCCCGACTCCTTGACTACGAAAACTTGACACCACACCCTCTTCTGAGAACTCTCATGGACCCTGACGTTCCTCTAGGTTGGTCAGGTAGGATTTCCTCTAGTCAGGACTTATAAGCCGGGGGACTACACTTCTTGACTGAGTAAACTTTTCTGGGACTACGACCCTTTCTAACTTCCGTCGTCCTCTTCCCCTACTGTCTCCTACTCTACCAACCTACCGTAGCGACTGAGTTACCTGCACTCAAGCTCATTCGAGACCCTCAACCACTACCTGTCCCTTCGGACCACACGACGTCAGGGATCCCAGCGTTTCTCAGTTCGTACTGACTCGCTGACTTGACTTGACTTAGAGGTCTTGGACACTTACTATAGAATAAATCTTTCTCCCAGAAACGTCTACATCAATTCTTAAAATTTTATGCCTCTAGTAGAACCTAATAAGCTAATCTGACATTAGGTCCCCGGGAATATCCTCACTCCGTCTCTCTCTATTCTGTTCCTCTGTCTGCGTGTCTCTCCTACTGTACTAGCTCCGTCTCTGACCTCACTATACCGACAGCGGGTCCCCCCGTGGTTTATACGGGGTCCAACGGGCGTCGGTGGCCGTCGGTCGTCCTGTTCCTTTCGAAGAAGGGGTCTCGGACCTCTCCCTCCACACCGGGATGGTTGTGAAACCAAAACCTGAAAGCCGGAGGTCTCGGTATTCTCTTCTGTAAGACGACAAAATTCAGTGGCAAACAACAAGCCGTCGGGAGTCTTCGATTATATAGGTTAAAGACGGTACCCACCAGACATAGTGGTTCTCCATTTTTAACAAGGGACCACAACCACTAGGGAGTCCAAGGGTGAAGGATCGACACGGGGTTTCGTCTAGGACGTGGAGAGTTTCAGAGAAGGGAGGTAACAATTAACCCTTCTAATTTAGGTTGACCTGTCCCAACAATGCTCCGACCCCACTGGTCTACGAGTCGTCTAGTGGACGTGGAGGTGTCTGTGAGACATTCGTGGGGGAGGGTGGACCACCCATGTCCGAGTGGAGTTCACGTCTCCCGAGGGTAAGACGTGTCAAAGACATGGAAGAGGGTCCAGAGCCCGAGTAGTCACTCCAAGTCCTATCACGGACACACGGTTATTTTGAAATACCTTTTAAAATTAAAGTTATTGATTAACTTTAATATCTGTGACTGTAAACTTAAGGAAGATTGGAAGTACATTGTGTCTCTCGTAAGAAGAAAACCAAGAAAAGTTGGTAAATTAAGTCATTTTCAACAAGAATCCCTAAAGTAAACACCGGGTCGCCCCATTCACCTGAACGTACCGACTCAGGGAAACGACAAGTGGACTTTGATGATGTTGTAACAATTAGCCGATATGGGGTTATGTTTTACCAAAACCACAAATTTTTTAATTCTTTTTTTAGTCAACTGGCATTCTCTTTTTTTTTCTTAGACGGAACGCTACGTCCCCTACGTCAAAGTCAGGGGCCAGTCCTCGGGTGTACGGTGGTCTGTTGATACGGGAATGAGGCTTTGACGACTCAGGCGTTCGGTTTTCCTTTCTAGGACGTACTGCGTTGATTCCGGACTGTCTCGGTTTATTTATTTATTCTTATTAGAAATTTTCTAAGCATCGAAACTTTTGTTTGTTTTTTGTTTTTTATTTTTAGAAGAAGGGAACACCCGGTAGGTCCGAGGTCAAACGACTAGGTGACGAGATTAGATAAGAAGTGTGTTAATGGAACACCCGGTAGGTCCGAGGTCAAACGACTAGGTGACGAGATTAGATGAGAAGTGTGTTAATGGAACACCCGGTAGGTCCGAGGTCAAACGACTAGGTGACGAGATTAGATGAGAAGTGTGTTAATGGAACACCCGGTAGGTCCGAGGTCAAACGACTAGGTGACGAGATTAGATGAGAAGTGTGTTAATGGAACACCCGGTAGGTCCGAGGTCAAACGACTAGGTGACGAGATTAGATGAGAAGTGTGTTAATGGAACACCCGGTAGGTCCGAGGTCAAACGACTAGGTGACGAGATTAGATGAGAAGTGTGTTAATGGAACACCCGGTAGGTCCGAGGTCAAACGACTAGGTGACGAGATTAGATGAGAAGTGTGTTAATGGAACGCCCGGTAGGTCCGAGGTCAAACGACTAGGTGACGAGATTAGATGAGAAGTGTGTTAATGGAACACCCGGTAGGTCCGAGGTCAAACGACTAGGTGAAGAGATTAGATGAGAAGTGTGTTAATGGAACACCCGGTAGGTCCGAGGTCAAACGACTAGGTGACGAGATTAGATGAGAAGTGTGTTAATGGAACACCCGGTAGGTCCGAGGTCAAACGACTAGGTGACGAGATTAGATGAGAAGTGTGTTGTAGGTCCTTCTAGAAGTTCCAGAGAAGACAAATTTAAGACGGGAGTCTTATTTTGTTTCGGACGTCACAGACTCTCGACGGACGGGGAGAATGGAGTGGGACCGGGAGAGCGGGAGAGCAAGTGGTGAGACGGGAAGAAAGGGTCCAGTTCAAGGGTAGTGTCCCTGAAACGTGTGGAGTCAGGAAGACGGACCTTACGGCAGAAGATCCAAAGTAGAAATGGATCGATTGAAGGTAAACAGAAAACCCGGAGACCCCCATCTCTTCGAATTTGAAGGACTCTCCTCAGAGGAGACTGGGTAACTTTAACACGACGGGGACAAAAAGAAAGTGCCGTGACATAGGAAAAGTCAAGTCAAGTCAGCGAGTCAGCACAGGCTGAGAAACTCTGGGGTACTTAGCGTCGAGTGGTCCGGAGGGACAGGTAGTGGTTGAGGGCCTCTAGTGAGTTTGAGTGCAGGTAGCTCAACCACTACGGTAGGTCGGTAGAGTAGGAGACAGCAGGGGAAGAGGAGGACGGGGGTTAGGGAGGGTCGTAGTCTCAGAAAAGGTTACTCAGTTGAGAAGTGTTTCATGACCTCAAAGTCGAAATCGTAGTAAGAAAGGTTTCTTGTGGGTCCTGGCTAGAGGAAGTCTTACCTGACCAACCTAGAGGAACGTCAGGTTCCCTGAGAGTTCTCAGAAGAGGTTGTGGTATCAAGTTTTCGTAGTTATGAAACCGCGAGTCGAAAGAAGTGTCGGGTTGAGAGTGTAGGTATGTACTGGTGACCTTTTTGGTATCGGAACTGATCTGCCTGGAAACAACCGTTTTATTACAGAGACGAAAAGTTATACGATAGGAAAAATAAGGGGAAATTTTGTGTATGGTGTTAAACATTAACACATACGTCCGAAAACTGAAATCACCTTTTGAGGTACTTCGAAGGGACCACCGAGTCTACCATTTCTTAGGTGGACGTTACGTCCTCTGAGTCCACACTAGGGACCCACTCTCTCTAGGGGACCTCTTTCCTTACTGTTGGGTAAGGTCATAAGAACGGACCTCTTGGGGTGTCTGTCTCCTCGGACCGTCCAATGTCAGGTACCCCAACGTCTCAGGTACCCCAGCGAAATAGGACAGGATAGTATAGGTGTCTTAGTCCTCTGTATAGACGAAACAAACGTGATCTGGTTCGTAGGTCGTACCACAGACCGTATCGCCCACAAGAGACTTTCAGTCGACTTACTTACCTAGGGGGTGATCTTAAGGAGAAAATGGTTTTTCCTCCAGGGGTCACCTGAAACCCCTTCCCAGGGTTACTTGGTCCCGTCCGAAGGACTCGTCTTGGGAACGGACGTCTTGACATTACACCTGACACGTTGTCATGGAAGGTTTCTGACGGGGTCCGTTTAAGGACTGGGGTCTCTCCGAAAGAGGTATCAGGGGCGAGACTTTAGACGACGTGTAAAAAGTGAGATTACGGTAGGTAGACGACAAGAAGGACACAAAGTCGGGTCTTTGTCGGTGGAGGGGAGGCGGGAGGTGGTTGACTCCAATTGGGAAGAGTTATTGATCCTGGTCAAAAAGGTGGACCCCAACGGACTCTAGAATTTTTGTATCGACAACTTGGTCTTATGAAATGAGTCGACGGGCAGACCTTACGACCCCGTTACAGGTCTCCGGTGTCTCTGTTTGTCGTCGGAAGTCTCCTCTAGTCAGGACGGACGTCGGGACACGGGTGAGGTTAGATGTGAGACTTCCCGACGGTCTCAATAGAAAAATTTCCTGTCTAGAATAGATCAGTGAAGGAAAGTGTGTCACTCTAACAGATACTCTTCACACTTTCCTCGTCGTGGTACAATCTGTTATGCTGGGTAGTGGTAGAGGATTTTGTTTTGACAAATTAATATGTTAAATACGAATTCGTGTATGAGTAGCAATTAAAAGTTTCTAATGCTTCTAGAGGAAGTGGTCAAGAGAGATCTCACACATACGTACGAGTCAGCTCAGGTTGAAAAACGTTGGGATCCCTGACATCGGGCGGTTCGAGGAGACAGGTACCTTAAAAGGTCCGGTTTTATGACTTCACATAACACTAAAGGATGAGGTCCCCTAGAAGAGCTGTGTTCCTAGTCTGACCGTAGAGGAAGTAGAGGACGTAACTGTCCGTCTAAGAAATGGTAACTCGGTAGACCCTTCGGAGAGATCTCTTTTAGTGGTTTTAGTCAAACCACGTATAAGAGACTTATAAAACTCACAAGACGTGAAACGAAAAAACATACGTTGTCATAGAACCTACAGAAGTATATTCTCGTGTAGAAATAGAGAGGACAAGAAATCAATAACGTCTTATTAGGTTTTCGTACTTACCTGAAATCCAATAAGTTGGTTACCGGAGAAAAAAAAAGGAAGTAATTTTTTAAAAAAAACTGGTGTGGTGTACCGTACATCCTAGAGTAACGGGGTTAGTCCCTACCTTGGGTACGGGGATGTCATCTTCCCGTCTCAGGGTTGGTTGGTGACCTGGCGGTCCCTACAGTGGGTTGGTGATGGGTAAACAAAAGTTCAAAAGGGAATGACGTTTGTTATGATATGCGTTTGTAGGAGTCTGGAAAAGGAACTGAACATGTGCAAACAGACCCCATCTATGGTTTTTCACCTTAACGACCCAGTGGTACAGTATACGATTGTGGAGGTCGCGAACCGTGTGGGACTACGAGGGCGGATCTAACGAAGAGGTGTACTGATTAAGAACGAGTAGTTCTGGTCAGTTCACAGTAGCGGGCCACTTTCCGCCAGAGAAGACGAAGACAAAAGGGTATCATAAAGGACGAGCATAACATAGTAATTGCATGTGGAACTTGAGACGGAAAAAATAAAAACATTAGGATTGTGGGTCGGATCCCGAATCGTATTTCGTTTTTAAGTTTACAAAAGAACTAACCGACTCACTTATTTATTTATTTGTTTCCTTGTCACGAATCCTGTAAGGTCTTTGAGTTCCACTCACTCAGACACTTACAACACTTGAACGCGACTCCTGGTTGGACGGTGGACCACGGACCTCGGTTCGAGGAAGAGACCCAAAGATAGATAGACCAGGAAGACTGGAGCCCTAGAGTAGAACTCGAGACGAGTTCAACCCTCGGGTGACTACCTCGGGGCACTCACAAGCCCCCGAGACCGACGTCTTGTGTCTGTAGACTTCGGACCCCGTCCTGAAACCGAAAGGTTCCAGTCGAGACCGGGAACTTCGTCGAGTGATACGAGACCCAAAACCAAATAAAAAGAGAGGGATGTCATGGAATGCCCGTTAATTCTAGTCGACGTCGTAAAGAAGTCTAAACTTGGGCTCCCTACGGTCTACAAAGGGGTGAGGCGTAAGGGAAGAGAAACACCAGACTGTTGGGACAAAAAAACTCAAAGATCTCTCTGAAGGGATCTGGGGTCTCAGACCGAACGTCGGAAATAAAAATTACCCAAAAACTATCCACCGAGGACATTCAGTAAAGAATACTAAAGTGTGAAAGACAGGTCCACAGATTTCGGGGAGGCCCGTGATCCACCCTACCAGTGACTAAAACTTATTATGTTTCGTCATACCGACAGAAATCTACAATGGAGTCGAGGAGAGTAAACGTCAGCAAATGTTAGTAATTAATCAACGACGTGTTCGGGAAACCCCTCCAGTCGGGTCAGTGGACAGTACAAAGTATCCCCACCTTTGTCTCTATACCTCTTTTCCCTGAACAGGTTCGGGGTCGACTCACCCACAACTTTGAACAGAGCCCTCGATGTAGGACGACCCAAGTGTGGGACGCTCGCGGGTCCGCTCCTAGGTGATGAGTCCACGCTCCCCGTCTTGCGCCGAGCAGATCCCACGGGGTGTCCGGCAAAGTGGGAGAGTGCCCCTGACGCCCGGTTCAGTCAGAAGTCGCCGAATCTACGGGCAAACTTTAATAGGGCCAAGTAAGAGACGTTCGGGGGAAAAGTAAAATACTCGCCTAAATAGGCGCGTCCCTTGCGCAGGCACTAAGGAGGACCTAAATCTTTGATGTATTAAAACGATAAAAATTTCGACAGCAAATTTTTAGGCACGTGTGCCTGAGTGTGAGGATCCCCTCTCATCCCCACCCCCATCCCCGCAGCCTTGGACTTCCTTCACGATCTCTCTCTTGTCGAACCGAGAGCCGAAGGGTCGCGCGTGCGGCAGGGGACCCCCGCGTGAGGAGGCTTTCGCGCCTTCCCAAACGGCGGGCGTCGTTAAACGCGCCACGTCTGGGAGACTCGCGGGCCCCGCAGCCTGGCGCGTCTGAACGCGGGAGAGAACGGACGGTCCGTCTCCCGTGCCGTCGGCCCAGTGGCCCGGGTCCTCCTTCGCCCTCCCCGGCCCTCTGGCTCGTCCACCGCTAATCCAGTCTGAGTCTTGTAAGAACCTGGCGAGGTCACCTATATTTATTGACTGTCCGTCTGAGGCTTTTTAGGGTCCCACGCCCCGTTCCCCCACTCCTTCGTCCCCAAATAATTCCCACCCCCCCCCACTAGACCTTTCTAGATGGTTGTTTCTCCCACCTCCCCGCTTCCCTAAATTCTTACTTGGCACCATGTTTTAAAACCTTATTCTTGTGCACGCCCCCTCCTCCAGTACTGAAAGACGGGGTGGAGGTGGCGCACAGCCTGGGTCAGGAGTCTTACCCGGTAGTCTAACCGGTTCTCCCGACACGTTCCTTTCCCGTTCCGAAACCTCAGGGCCGGAACGGGCTGCTGTCTAGAACACGTTCCACGATTTCCAGAGACTCGGAGTCAAAGACGTAGATATGTTACCCTCAGGATTACGAATGTCCCCCTACCAATACTCGGAGAGGTCTCAATTGCAGATTCATTTGCAGATTCAATTGAATATTGAAAATTCTTTCGACACGAGTCGTTTTGCTCATTCCGTCACATCGTGGGGCGGTCCGGAGGGAGGTTTCCCTCGACACACGTCCGGCCTGAGGAAGGGCGAAGGTGCCGAGAGGGTCCAAGACGGCTCCGTCCCCTCCCCGTTTCGGCTTTAGTCTGAGGAATGTCGCGGTGGTACCCATCCGCCGGGACCGCGAGGATCCCGCCCTTGGCTCTGGGGTGCCGGGCGCGGGGCCCTCGGCGCGCCCAGCGGCGCTACGTCCGTCGAGGACGCGGGGCGCCGACCGGCCACCCCAACCCCGGGCGGCGGCGCTCCTCTCCCGCCCCGACCCCCGACCCGAAGGGCCCCCCTCCCGGGCCGCGCGCGGCCCTCCGCCGCCAGGGCCGGGCCCTCGCTGCCCTCAACCCAGCCTCGCACCGGCCTGGGGGGTGGGCGGCTCCGAGGGTCCCTCCTGCGCCACTCACGACGGGCCCGCCCCTGCCGCCGCTCCGCCACCGCCCTCGGCGCCGATGTATCTCGTGCGGGAGAGGAGGAGGGCGAGGACCAAAACGACACCCTGGCCGAGGCCGGGGCCCTCGGGGCCCCCTCGGCGCGAAACGCCCTCGCGCCGTTCTCGACGACGGCGCGCCTCCCCCACTGGGAAGACGCCGCGGCGCGCGGGCCGTGAAAGGGTCTGGACGGCGCCCCGCCATCCCTCCGCAGCCCCGACCGCCCGGTGGGGTAGAGGACCCCGGGGAGTTTCCGGGGCCTGGCGGGACCCTGGGGTCGTCCCCGGAGCGAGGGGTCGCTGGGAGCGGGAATCGTTTCTCGGGGTCAAGGACCCCGGCGGCCAGGGCCCGGTGGTAGACCTCAACGGCCGCCGCGCCCGGTTCCATCCCACGCGGGGGAGGGGAGTCGCCACTGGCCGCCCGGGGGTGGGGCGCGGCTCTGGCTCAAGTCGCTCAAACCGGTTCTTCAGGACCTCAAAGGTCCCGGTCCGGACCGGCCCGGCGAGGAGCACCCGAGGTCGCCGAGGCTCCACACGTCGCGGATCGGGCGTTCGTCGCGCGGGCAGGTATTACCAAAGCTCCGGTCTCTGGCCGCCGGGGACCCAAGCCTCCAAACCACACTCCCGAGACCTAAGCCTCACGCAGTAGCCCCTCGACCGTGGAGTCCGCCCCGACCAGCCCAAAGGTTTTCACGGGGAAACAATACGGGGAGGGCCCGGCCGGAGGAGGGGGAAAGGGCGCGGCGGGGAGGGGGTCGGAGCCCCGGAGGGACCGACGTCCAAGATCACCGAGAACAGACTCGTGGGGAGAGACCTGGCCAGCTGGCGGGTGGAGCCACGGCAGTTTAGGCGCCCGACGCCCGTCTAGCCCTCCCCGACGGCCCTCTTCTCCAGGAACCCGCGTCGGACACTGAGTCCTGCCTCGGACCCGTCCCGTCCTGTCGTCCCGAGGGAAGGTCCCGGTACAGGGCCCTGAAGCCCTGTCCCAACCCCGACCAGACCTGTTCCCATGGATCACCGGAGAATTCCCTTTCACCCAAGAAGGGACCTGGGGTTCTGAGGGATGGAACCGAGTCCTTCGACACTCCTCTGGGACGGTTCGGGGTCGGCGTTCAGGGTCGGGTCAATCCACGACCGAGGGACCCGACCCTTCCAAGTACTAGACGGAGGGCTCGAGAACCGGCACCGTTCTCACACAAGACCCCTCGTCAGACCCAGAGACGGTCCCAGTCCTCCGTGTCCCACGACCGGGAGGAGTCATCCCCAGTTCCGTGTCCGGGTAAGGGGGTGACGACCCAGGCGACCCCGTCACCCCGACCGACACGGACCCCGAACCCGAACACAAACGAGACCCTCCGGCCTCCCTCGCCACGGTCGGGACGTGTGTGTCGAGCGAGACAAGACCCCGGTCTCTCTCCCTTGCCCACCCCCCGTCGAGAGGACCCTCGGCCCTCCGACCCCGTCCGTCCCCCGGGCCGGGGACCTACGGACCGACCCCGTCGAGAACTCCGGGACCCCAAATGTCGACGTCGAGACAAAGGTAGACCAACCGTGCAGGAAAGACCCATTTACCCTGTCTGAGTTCTCCTTCGTTCCCTCCTGGGACCTCCCCGTCCGACGAGGTAGGAAGATGAGACCCGGGTCCGTAGAGGCGACTCCCGGACTCGAGAGGGGCGACACTCGACTCCGTCTTCGGATGCGTCCGGTACGAAAGAGTTTCGACGGTATAGGGCACGTAAAGGACCAGAAGTCCACCTACAGCACACACAAAATTTAAGTCGATGATTGAGGTCACGGACCTCCTTGTGTTTGACCTGGGAGTCCTTCAGAGACGGTTACTGACTCTTGTCTAGGACCGGACATCAGCGTTTGGTTACACTATATATGGGCCTCTCTCCCCACCCCTAACCCCTACGCCCTTACCCTCCCACGGGCCTCTTCGTGGGAGGGTAAGAAAAAACATTATTGTCGAAATAGTTGTATATAGTGTGTTAAGTGGGTAAATCTCATAGATAAATTTCATTACAAATCAACGATTCAACACAGACTGAGAAACACTGAGGTACTTGATATCGGGCGGTCCGAGGAGACAGGTACCTTAAAGGGTCCGTTCTTCTCACATCACCCAAAGGAAGAGGTTCCCTGGAAGGGCTGGGTCCCTAATTTGGGCTCATAGGACATAACCGTCCACCTAAGAAATGGTGACTCGGTGGGTCCTTCGGGAACGACAACTCAAAACTTCCCACCCCTCCCTCAGTCAAACCCCCTCCTAACAGTATCTCGGGACGGAACCTCCGTCACTTGTGTGACAAGAGGGCCCGGACCGGCACAGGGACCCCAAACGAGTCTCCTCCTTCACCAAAGGAAGATCCCCGAACTCAACTACGACCCCTGTCGACTCTGGGACAAGTCCCTGTCCGTCCCTCACCGACGCACGGAGACCCAGGAGATCGAGGGGGTCCCCCTCGAGACCCCGACCTTAGACGGAACGGGAAGGGACGTCAGGACCTTGCGTAACAACATTGACCGACTAGTGGACAGACTGTGAAGCACGACGGGGACTGAGACCCGAAAACCTCCCACCCCGACTCAATGAGTAATAAGGACCTTAGGACACCCTGGAGTCCCTACGACACCTCGTCCTGCTCACAGGGAATACTGACAGTCCGAGGAGTGTCAAAAACAAGCGACGGAACTCAGAATACGGTCACAACCGTGTCTTTCTCCCTTCTTCCACCCTAAAGGTAGAACCCTCCCTCGACTCCGGGGAATCCTCTGCTGTCATATTACGTGAACAAGTTCGAAGTACCGGTTCTATTCTGAGTCCGGAGGACCGAGGGTCAGACGAGAACGGTGGGGTCTTCGAGGACCCCACACCGACCCATGGGAGACTGGACCGGCCCAGACCCCTCCCCAGCGGAACAAGTTCCTCTCCGGTGTCTCGGGACCGAACCCGTCCGTAGGGGAATAGAGTAGACGCCAGTCCCGTCGCCCCGGGAGACGGGTGATGGGTGGGGGCGGACGGTACATTAGGGGCCGACCTGGCACACTGGACTGACCGTAAGAGGACCGACCTTAGACCGCGAAGACTGTCGTCAACGATATAGCCCCCTCGACCCTTGGCGGGACCTGTGCCAGTCGGGGTGGGAGTAGGGGACGAAACGAGAACCATCGCAAGTCCGTCCTAGTGCCACCGTCGACGCTCCCAGCCTGTGGGTCCAGAGGCCTCACTTGAGATCCGGGTCCATGTACCTGACTCCACCACCCCTCCCGTACGGTCTCGTTCTCCTCGTCGGCACCTTGGTGGTAGAAACGGGGGAAGTCCGGAGAGGACCCTGAAGGTCTGGGGACGGACGACTCAGGACCGACAACTGTCAAGGAACCCCTCACCCCTACCGTCACCCCCACCCCCGTCTTGGGTCCCCATCGTCTCCGAAAAGCGGAGCAGGAGCTTGACACGGACCAAAAAGACGAATGTGGAGACGGGAGACGTCGGGGGTAGGCGGTGGTAAGGCACGACGCCCCTGTGGTACCGAGGTCTCCTTCTCCGACCTCCCCTCCGGGACCTCCCGTCAAAGACCCTCCACTCGTCGACCCACAGTCGAAACCCCCACCGCGACTTTACGGGTGGGGAGAGACCCGGGTCGGTGGACAGGGTTCCTCCTCGGAACACAGTCGGGACCGGGGACCCCCCCCTCGCCGAGGTTCGTGGTCAGAGGACGCGTCCGACCGTTGATGTCCGCCTGGCACGTCGCCCACCTCCTGCCCGTGGCCGACACGCCCCTGGACCAGTCGACGAAGGTCCTCGCGCGGGCGTAGCTCTTCCGGATGCGGGTCGTCGACCGACTGACCCGGGCGTTCACCTCCCCGCGGCACCTCTTCCCACTCGGTCGCCAACCCGGAACACTCCTCCTCTCCTGGCGGTTCCACCTCCCGCCCGTCGGTCCGTCCCGTCGAAGAAAAACGTGGGGAACACCTTTAAACCTCCGAAGGGACAGGTGGGAGGGATATTTCTCTCTTCTAGGAGGATCAATAAGAAATGTCAACACAACAATCCCAAACGGTTCGTGGTAGTTTACTCAATAAAACTAGAAAGATGATTGAGCGACCCTTTCTAAACTCCCGTCTTCCTCTTCCCCTGCTGTCTCCTACTCTACCAACCTACTGTAGTGACTGAGTTACCTGTACCCAAACCCACCTGAGACCCTCAACCACTACCTGTCCCTCCGGACCGCTCGACGCCAAGTACCCCAACGTTTCTCAGCCTGTGCTGACTCACTGACTTGACTTGACTTATTGGGATACTCAAAGGGACCACCGAGTCACCATCTCTTAGACCTCTAAACCCAACCTAGGGACCCAGTCCTTCTACAGGACCTCTTCCTTTACCGTTGGACGAGGTCATACGAACGGACTCTTTAGGATACCTGTCTCCTCGGACCGTCCGATGTCAGGTACCCCACCGGTTTCTCAGTCTGCACTGAATGTTGGTTGGTTGGTGTCGAGATAGTGCCCCTACCAGAACAAGATTGATAAACGATCTCCTCTTACCCTATGAAGTCTCTCCGGTTGACTGAACGGACTTCAGTGTGTCGATTCTTCTCGATTTCGAACACGGGTCCAAATGGCCGAGACCTCGAACCCGAGGAAGATAGGTTTGTTCGACGGAAGGAACCCCTGTCTGTGATCAAGAAGGGAGACCCCGTTGTCTCCTATCACTAAATATGGTGTGTGGACCCAAACCTAGACTCGAGGTGGACATCGACCTTACGAAACCTGTTGCTTAGTGAAGGGACCCGACCGAAAAGCGAACAAGGTGCAACCACCACCACGCCAGAAGTGCCACCACCTACTCAGTTCGTGAGTCACCCTGGCACACAGGTCCGTACCTCATCCACAAGTCAGTCGTCGTCGACTGCAGTAAACAACAAGTAGAAGCGTAGAGACGGGGTACGGACCGTGGGTCTTCGGGGACGACCCCCTCCCCCCCGAGCGACGGTCGTCCACCCGGGTCGGGGTCGAGTGGGAAGGGGCGTCCGGGGGTCATACCTTGCGACCTCTTCCGGACCGTGCGGAAGAAGTGCCGTCGGCTCGCCGACTCACGCGACGTGGACCTCCACGCCCTCTTCGACGTCCCGGTCCTGTCGCTCGCCCACGCAAGGACCGTCGCCCCGCGGAAGGTGGCCGGACACGACCCGCCGAAGGCGCTCTCGGCCCGCCGGCTCCTGCCGAAGGCGTTCCGGGTCTTCGGGACCGAGTTCTCCGACTTCCTCCACTCGGGCCGTCCCTCCTCCCCGGCGTCTCCGGCGGGGCAAGGACCCAGCCGGACCCCGATCTTCCCCGGTACCACGTCCCAGGACCCAAGTCGTACCAGGGACGCACACGCGATCCAACTCCGAAGGTTCTTTTCGATGGTACGTCGGGCCTTCCTCCTCTTCTGGCGGGTCTGCGCCCTCTCGGTGCGTTTCCGTCTGTCGCGGCACAGGGTCCTCGTCGACGCCTTCGACGTCCTCGCCCACCTTGCCACGAGGTTCCTCCGGCTCTTCCATGTCCGACTCCCTGGCCGGTCGAGTCCAGTCCCGTGGGACTCACGGAAAAGGTCAGGGGTCGTAACGAGAGTAGAAGTGGACGGGGGACGAGAGGTCGAATAGTGCATTGTATCCTGGGACTCTTTCCACCCCCCAGGGTCACCGGAATCACCATTTCTTAAGTCATGACTACGTCCTCTACGTCCCCTGCACTCAAACTAGGAACCCACCCCTTCTAGGGGACCTCCTCCCGTACCGTTGGGTGAGGTGATAAGAACGGACCCTTTAGGGTGCCTGTCTCCTCGGACCGTTAGAGGACAGGTACCTTATCGTTTCACAGTCTGTGGTGGTTCGCTGCCTCACACGCTCGTGGTCTCTTTCTCCTACGAAATGGGTCCTTTCTTCACCACGTCACACCCGGTGACCCTATTAAAATCGTCAACTCCTCCGGAAGGGTCGACGAAAGGAAAGCCACACGGGGGACCCTGTTCAAGAGTACAACGAGTCGGTCTCGCGAAAAGGAGGTCGAGACGTATAGGTCTCGGAGGGACAGGAGACTGCACGACGAGACGAAGGTGAAGAAGGCCCTTCGGAAAAGACTAAAGAAGATGCCGCGGGGCACACACACACGGGAACACACACACGGACACACACACACACGACACAACACAGACGGAACGTTGGGGTTCCTGACATCAGGTAGTCCGAGGAGACAGGCACCCTAAAAGGTCCGTTCTTGTGACCTCAACCAACGGTAAAAGACTCAACTCCAATTGGAGTAGAGTGAGACATGGTGGAAAAAAAGAAATAAATAATTTTAAAATTTTAAATAATAAATAAGTGACTCAGAATCAACACCACGAGTCCGAATCAAAGTTCTATACACCGTAGAATCAAGGGGTTGATCCCTAACTTGGGTGCAGGGGACGCAGCCTTTCGCAGAAGAATTGGTAACCTGGCGGTCCCTTCAGGGAGGTGGCCTGAGAATTTCGGTGACCCGGACTTACAGTCGAGGGAACAATCCGAGGACCCCAGGATCACCCGTCCTCGGTCCAAAGGCCGAAGACCACGGATCGGGTGTCGTCCACACGTCCTTTCTGATCGTCTCAGGACTCACCTTCTTCTTCCAGAACAGGAGTGGTCTCAGGGAGGAGAGGGGTGGGTCTGCTTCTGGGTCATACTCGTCTCGGACCGCCTCGACGTGGCGATATGGGGTGCGATGTACCTCCTGTACCTCGTCCGGAAGCTCTCGACGGTCCGCCGGCTCGCGGTCGCCGAGGAGAAGAAGTTCCTGTACGACGAGTGGAATGTGGTCGTGGATCTGGAGAGGTCGTCACTCTCCATGCCGGAAGGGCACCCGGACCTCTAGGCCTACTCCGACCGAACGAGGGGAGCGGAGACCCGAGACCGACCCGACTTACTCTGGTCCGTGCCACACACACAACCCCCTCCCCATCCCACCCCTTATCTCCGAAGGGCCGGACTCCGAATATGGGCCCCGTGTCCAAGGTGCTTGAGGTGGCTCTGGACGTAGTCCCGTAGCTCCGTCGGTCGCTACTCCTCCTGGACGCGACCACCGCGTCGTGGGTACCCGGCCCGTACCGGTACTTGACCGGGGTCAAACTCCATGCACAAGGACCGTCCGACCCCGACCCTCTACCCCATCCGAGGGTGGCCCGAGTGGGACCGTGACACCGCCCTCCGACCCCAAACCCTACATCCTCCATCTCCACCAGACCTACCAGGACCGACGGTGGTTCGGATGTCGAGTCGGACCGGGACTTGTGACAGGGGTATCCTCACCAGGAACCTGTGTGTCTCCTGTTAGTCGGCCTTCCTCTTCCCACCGGCCTCGGGACTGCTCCAATGGGACTGGTCGTAACATGGGTGGTTTCTACCGTGACGTGGGGGTGGGGTCAGGGGCCCCAGGGGTGCCACTCTCGGTCCTAGGTCCGACACCCTTCCTGTGTCGAGACGGGGGACGACACGGCAGGACGGAGACAGGGAAGGGAAGTACGGGAAGTGTGGACTTCACCCAAGTTTCGACGACAAAACTCAACATTTCTACGGTCAATTATACCACCAGACGGTCCGCGAGGGGTGTGAGGGAGAGTACATGACGGGCACAGTGGAGACGCACCGTCCTGCACACGAACTCGAACGTCCCTAAGCACCGTCTTCAGTCCGATCTTAGGACGTCGAAAAGGGGGTGGACGGAGAGGGACCCGAGGACGTCCCCCCTCGGGAACTTGGGCTCAGGGTCCGAGAGGATGAGTTCGGACGGGGGGAACAGGAGGGGAGAGATCACCGTCTGTGCTCCTCCTTACCAGTCTACTCCTTTTGGGGGGCTTCCGACGGTGCCCGCACGCCCACGCCCGTGAGATACTGATGCGCCCCGTTCTTCGGCTACTCGACTCGAAGGCTCGTCCATGGGATCTTGGGGAAAGGACCAGGAAAGGTCCGACGTCGGGTAGAGGGAGCGGGGAAATGATCGGATTCGTCGTTACACCTCTTTCCCTTCGGTCTGCGAGTCAAGAGTTCCCAGTCACTCTCGAGGCTCAGGATTCCGACGAGATCCCTGGAGGGACCACCAGGTCCCCGATTCTGAGGTACGACGGTCACGACTCCCGGACCCAAGCTAGGGACCTTGCTCTAGGTTGAATCTCAAGCACACGGTGTTGATTTCTAAGACGTACGTGTGACGTTGTGTCTAGCTTCTATAACGTACACTGAAAATTCTGGGTCACGTCGGTCTATTTATAAAAAATTTTTGATAATTATTTCTTTTGTCTTTTCCGACGAGACCCAGGTAGGGGATCCTCAGTCTCACAGACGAACCTCGGGAGTGGACGGAGAGTTTTCAGTGGTCGACCCCGGGCTGACGACTCAAGTCCCGGACCCCCACCCCACCCCATCCCACCCCCAACCCCCACCTCACCGACTGAAACTGGAGGGAGACGAACTCGGTCCAGAGAAGACCAACCCAAGCGCCTTATGGGGGAGGGGGAATCAGGAACTGGGTTAACGTCCTTACCCCACCCGTTAACGGTCACTGGTTAGGAGGAAGAGAGTCCCCTCCTCGACGACTTCTACTCGCTCCTCCTACTTGTCCCGACCACAGTCCCGGTCGACGTCTCACCGGCCTAACCGGATATGGGACGGTTGATGCACCTTACACACCCCCGGACTGGACGGGACCGTCGGGAACACGTCGCAAAGAGGTGGGACTCAGTCTCGGGTCGAACAAACCTGTCGGCCTGGACTCCCGGGACTTGGTAGGACAGGGGACGCTGGCGAGACAGGGAGGTCCTCCCTCTTCAGGACCCTGGGTCCCTCCCCTCCCCGGAACACAGACCCTTCCCTGTCATCCCTTCCCGGTTGACTCAGATGCGACTCTTCTACCCCTCCACCCCTCCAGTCCTTCACTGCCTTCCCGAGTCCCCACGGACTCGGAGGGGTTTCTCAGGAGGTCAGAGGGGCCCTCGACACCTGGATCAGAGAGAAAACCCCGAGGTCCCCAACCGAACCCAACTCACATCAAGACCCGATCGTCGTGAGAACACCGAACAAGATCACACATAATTTGAAGCTTCCTTTTTTTTCCGAAGACACGTAGAAAAAGCTGTAAGGTGGGAACGGTCCGCCGGCACCCGTAGACCACCGTGATCGCCCCATCCAGCACCCGGACGTCATATAACGCCCCCGCCCCCAACCCGCCTCCACCCGGTCGAACCATGGACGAGATCCTGAAGCCCTGGGATTGGATTGGACCCCAGGGCGTCCCCTGAGCACTAGTCTAAACCACGCTCGGTAGGCTCCTACCACCTCCAGTCCTCGACTCGAGACTCGCCTCGCCCCCGGGCCGGTCAACTAGAAGGGTAAGTCCGGCCGCCGTGGCGCTCACAAACCATCCCTGACAATTAGTAATGTGTGACAAACCCTTGACCGGGCTTGGCTCCGGCTCCCGGCTCGGAGCGTCGGGAGTGCGAAGACCCTCCACCGAGGCGGGGGGGCCCCCCCGCCCCGCGCGCGCCCGCCGCGCCAAACCCGGACACCCGCTCGTCAGCGGGGCGGGGCGGGCACCTAACCGGGGCCGCGCCGCGCCGCTCCTGAGCCCGCGCGCGCGCACCTCGAGCCCGGGGACTGCAGTGCCGCGGGAGAGGCGGCCGGCGAGCGGGCAACCAGGCGCACCCGGCCCAGCGGGGCGGGGAGCCGCCCGGCCGGAGGCGAGTCCGGGCGGGCGACTGGGCGGAACCGCCTGCTCCTAACCGGGCACCGCCCTGGGCAGCCAGCGCGACGACAAGACCCTTCCTCTCTTTTACCGCCGGCTCGGCTCGTTCTGGCTCTAGGTCTGCGAAAAATTCTCCGAAGCGCGTTAAGGCTGGTTGTTCCACGCCCTCTCCCTCCGCACGCCCCAGTCGCCGCCCGGCTCTCCCAGAGAGGGCCGAGGGGACCGCAGACTCCCCGCCCCTCCCCGGCCGCGCCCGAAGAGAAGGACCCAACAGTCGCGGGCCGGAGCTGAGCTCCGGGGACTGGCAAGCGAGTAGAGGAAGAGACGGGTCCGGACGAAGCTGACACCGCGGTTCTTAGGCTCAACCCGGTCGTAGTGCATGCCACAAAAAGACACGTAACTGACGAGGCCCCACGTAGCGAGGGACCCGCAGGTAGAGTCGAAGTAGTCCACCCCAGAGGAGCGCCGGCAGGCCCTGACTCACGAGCCGTCCCCTCTCACCCGACGGACCTGAACCTGGCTCGACTTAAACCACAAGCGATCTGAGAGTGCGCTCCCTTGGCGGCCACACCCGGAGGACAATGTGACCGCCAAGCAGAGGCGCAGACCCAGTCTTGAGAAAGGACCATCAGTGCGAGCTGGAAGCTTTACAATCGAAGTCCCCCTCTCAATGGACGCAACTAGATCAACCACTATACGACCTCGCTCTGAGACAGGAATTCTCCTTCCGGCTCAGGTTCGAAGGTAAAGGAAAGAGTTGACCTTTTATTAACCATGGGAAAACTGATTTACTCCCATCTCGTCTCGAGAGGCCCTGTCCCATCTCCCCTCCTTTACCCCACCGACCCTTCGTAGAGGACCTTGGACGACCATCCACTGTGTGTCGGGAACGTGTGTCCAGGTGTCTCAACCTAAGGTTGACCTCGACCAAGGTCGACTCCACATACGTCCAGCCGCCCTTACGGTTACGCCATTTCGAGGAGGAATGGGAAGACGGGGGTAAGAAGACAGGCCCATGACTGAAGAGTCACTGAAGAACCTCCGGGAGAGTCAAAGAGACAAGTCTCCTAAGAGACCAGATACCGTAGAGACATGTGACAAGAGATTTGAACCTGTAGTCAGTGACAAGAAGAGTTTCCCCGAAACCTAAGTCTGATTGGCCCTGTCTGTAAGAACCCCTCTCCGGTCACCACAACCCCGGAGGTGCCAACTGGTCCAGAACCGGACCCGTCTCACCCACATAGTACGACAAGAGTCCGTCTCAGTTCACTCCCAATCCGAAGTCTGTAAGTAGGATCTCTACGCACCGATACAATAAAACGTCCTCAAAGACTCCTTGAAACACTTTTCAATGACCACAGTCATCACACATAGTAGGAGAAGTTCATTATTGTCCCGACAACACACACACAAACACGACCCCACCTCCCCCGCAGCCGAGAAAACGAGACCTTTTTAGAGGACATCGTACAAGAGCGAAGAGACGAGTGGTCTGTCGGAAGAAGGCGGTTGTACCTACGTGTCGGTTACTACGGTTGTGGTTCATATTGTCAGCTCGACGGGTCTACATGGCTCTCTTCTAGGCCGTCGACCCCTCACGCCGGGACCGAGCCGTACCGTGACTACACGCACGGACAAGGGACCCCGACCCCAACACCCCCCTCACCCATATAAGTCTCGGGACACAAAGTCACCACAACAGAGGAAAGATCGAAACCTGTCTGTCACACTCAGGACGACGGTCAGTGAGGGGTCTCTTCCTCAGGCTAAAGAAGAACCTTGTGTGAGTTCACTCACGGGTGTCCTTACAAAGGGTGTCAACAAGGACTGTCCACCAAATGACTGACTCCGGTTCCGGGTGTCAGTGTCCGTACCTAGGACAAACGGAACCACACTATAGGGGATGCCCCTTACACACCCCGGGTGACGACCCATTTCGGCCGAAAAAGGAGGAAGGTACTTGTCCCCACGTCACACCGGGAGGAATCCTTGTCTTGGGATATTTGACCCCACAATCCCTGTTACTCTTCTAAGAATTTCCGAGTTCTCTACAGTCCTTGGGTTTATTAAAAAGGACCTAAGAAGGGGATACTCTTTCCTAAGGGAGGGTTCGTTGGGTGGTGGTCTCCAAAGGGAGACGACCACGACCCACGAGTTCAGTCTGAGAGACAGACCCAGGGACGAGGAGACGAATCGGAAAGATCACACCCCATTCTATGGATTGCACAATTTTGGAGTCAGAAATTCTACCTCTTGATAAATGGAGTATCCAAACAACACTATTAATTTGCATGAATATACACTTTTCGGGAATCTGAACATGGACCGTGGACCACTCACGGGAACAACCAACAATAAGTTAATCCCCTTACCCAAGACCCACATTCATTGATAGCTTCTCCACCACTGCCGACATCCAAGCAGAACGAAAGAAGGTGACACGAATCAACGAGTCAGTACAGGTTGAGAAACACTGGGGTACCTGACATCGGGGACGGTCCGAAGAGAGAGGTACCCCTAAGAGGTCCGTTCGTCTGACCGTACCCAACGGTACGGGAGGAGACCCCTAGAAGGGTTGGGTCCCTAGTGTGGGTCCAGAGGGTACAACGTCCGTCCGAGAAATTACAGACTCGGTGACCGACTCGGGAGGCATCACTCATCGTTGACATTAAAATGAGCGACTGGAGGTCAGAGGAAAGGAGTACCCGAACTTCATCCCGGAACATGAGGGTTCCATGAACCGAGAGAGACGGTCGTCCTTGCCGAGTAACTCCGAAGACAGTAGACCGAAAAAGTCGGGGGACGGACCTTACGTGGTCGGTGGCTGGTCAGTCTCTGGGTCGTCGGTCGGGGCAGACGTCTCTTGTCACCGGACCGTGCACTCAAGTCGGGTACAAGGTCGGCACATGGGACCAGAACCGTTTCCCGAATCCCGTCTCCTCACCCTGTGGATGGACTGGTCTCCTTACCTTCGGTCCTCAGAGGACATAGAGACCCACCGGACGCTCAGTGAATTCTGGGGATCTCCCCCTTTCACCATCCTTACGGAAGAGATAGACCCCCGGAGTCTTTCGACTCCTTTCGTCGACTTCTTTCGACTCGAAGACGAGAGTGGAGCAGTGAAAAATTCCCGTCGAGTAACCTTCAAAACTCACAGTGTGGATTAAGGGTGGTAACGTAGGTGTCTCGGCCTCGTACCGGGGTTGTATCTGGACGAACCGTGGAGTGGGTTTCGGAGAGACCCAGTCATATGGTCGACCGTCCTCCCCCACGGAACCCTCTCCCGCCCGGCACCCCCACGAAAAGTCCAGACGACGACGGACACACCTGACTCCAGGGTCCTCTGACTCGAAGAACAGAGAGCTCACCCCGGACTCTAACTTCGACACCGGCGTTACAACTGACTTCCCCGAAGTCTCGTCCGGAAACCGCCGACCACAGGGTCCGGACCCCAGACGGAGTCTCACACCCGGACCCAGACCGGTCATACTCCGACCTGTGGATCGGGACCCCCGACTGCGTCCTAACCGGACAGACCAGGTAAAGTACTATGTCCCCCTGTCGAGACTCGACAATTACCGATCTCCACTGCAACAGGAAAGAGTCGGTCAAGGACCGGAAAGTTGACAAAAGATAAGAAGAACTACAGGAAGTCTAAATTAAGTCCCACTTTTTAGGTAAACGACGGGACCAAACAAAACAACTGGAAACCCCCAACCCTGACCTTTGGTCGTCTCACTGGACACTCTTCCGACCACACCGGACCAGACCTCACTCCGAGACATCTCCGGAGACCCGAACCCTCGACATACCTCCCAGACCCCATCCCGGGCGACAATCGGTGCTTAGACAAAGAGAGGTCTCAGGCACATAGACAGTGGATTTCCCCAAGAAGGACGGTCTCCATTGGCGGGCGACGAAGACCTCGGGGAACGCACGGCCTCCGACACACACCGCGGCGGGGCCGGACCGTCAGAAATACGAACCAGTCCCGGAAACAGAGACCACGAAGTCCAGACCCAAGAATGCAGGTACACGACCCTCAGTCATTGGCGGGGATTGGCACAGGCAGAACCGAACCTGCAGTACTGTGGCAACCAACCTCGACCACCACCGTCGAGACGCAAAGAGACGGACTTCGACAAGAAGTGTCTTCGTTCGAGAGCGGTGCTTCGACGTACCACACCTGGCTCGACGGTGGAGACTTCAGGGAAACAGAGACGAGTACGGGGTGGGAGAAGGAGTGTGTCTTGGCTTTTGGAGGGAGTAACCGTTCTTCTTCGGTCGTTGTCGCTTCTTCCCCCATCCACCCCTCTCCGTCATACCGTCCCACCAATCCCCGACCCCAGTCTGGGCTGATGAAACCATCTACTGACATACTGAAACCATTTCCACGTATCGAAGAGCCGTCGAGTCGACACTTTCCCGACAGTTCTCCGGACAGAAATCCCCGAGGACCCTCCTCAGTCGCTCTGACACACGGAGTCACGAACCGAGCAGGGTCCGGACCGTCGCAATCCGGAGGCGACCCAACACACCCGGCGGAGTACGGACGGAGGTCCGTCTCGGTGAGAAGACGGAGAGGTGGTATGCCTACCCGAGGATGAAAAAAAAAATTTGTGAAATTCTTCCTCGGGAAAGGAACCCCCACAGGGGAGGTACGGTCCCTCCCCTCCTCCCCTGCATCCTGTAACACCAACCGTTTCGAGAGTAGTGTACTAAGAGGAGGGTCGACCCACGGTTCTTCCCGGATCCCCGGGTCTTCCACTCGTCGGTCTCAAAGTCGCTCTAACTCGCCGTCCGGGTCCACCGTCTCTTTGAGGCACTCGTCGTCCACCGACTACGGTTCTTCGTCCGGCTCCTCAGGTACACGCACAGACGGTCTCTCCGGGGCCGAATGTACCCCAACCCGCCCGTCCGTCCTTCCCAGTCCGACACACGACTTGAGACCGTGCAAACAAGGGAACTTCCCAACGGAGGTACGCAGACCGGATGGTCCTCGAGGTCTAACTGGCATTCTTCCTCCTCTTCTTCGATGTCTTGGACCTTCCCTTCTTCTCTCTCGTCCGGCTCTCCAACCCGTACCCTGACCACAGGGCTTCCACTCCGAGGTGAAACCCCACGCTTTCCCTTTACGGTAACAAGAGGACCCTTGGGGACCTCCAAGAACGATCATAAGAGTCGAGTCAGAAGAGACTCCGACTTATCTACCGGCACGGATGACAGAAGTTCGCGGATCATATCACGAACCGTACGTCACCCAAACACGAGCGGTTCATAAACAACTTGCTCAGTTTTGCGTCCTAGTCCACGAGAAGGCTTGTAGGCTCTCTGGTCCCAGCACAAAGAACTGCTCCCGCGATTGCCGAGAATCCTACCGTCCTGTCAAGAAATAAAGAGTCTCAGAAGGGTCCTTAGTGTCCCGAAAGTCATAAGACTGGGTACAGGAGATTTCCGGCAATCACGACTGTCGAGGCCATTGTGGACCTTCATAAGGGTCCGACAGTCTACGGGGACCAACCCACCACGGGAAGGACAAAGTCCTGGTGACCTAAATCCAACGACACCAAAAGAATTTGTTTTTGTTCTCGACGAGTGGTCAAGAGAATCCACAAAACAAACGAAATGTGACTCTCAATCACAAACCTCTAAAATCATTCTGATCCAAAAAAATTTTTAGACAGAATTTTTAACCGTATAGACCGTCACGGTCTCTCTCTTTGGGACCGAGGTCACTCGAAGACGATTCACCGCCGACGAGGAAAGGTGTCCCACACTCGAAGTGGTCACCGAAATAATTGAATTTGTGTTGTCAGGACACGTCCTCCATAAGAATAGGGAAAAATGTTTACTCTTTTAACTCGGAGTCTCGTCAATTCGTTGAACGGACTTCGGGTCTTATGATCATTAACCAGGTTGATCTAAAACTTGGATCTTGAGAAAGTATGAATCGTAAACACCGGTAATATGATACGAGGAGTCCATTCTCTCTTTCGACCCAGAGACGAGGTAGAGTCCGACGCCGCTCCGTCCAGGGTCAGTGAGGGAGTCAGACACAGGACTATCACACTGGGTGTCGACTAGTCCCTCTGTGTTAAAATGAGGTCTAACGTAGAGAAGGAGCAGGGACAAAATCAGAGTCCTTAATGACCCAATTTCTCAGATGAATTAAAAAAATTAAAAAACGTACGTGATCTTAGAATAGAATAAATTTGGAGCAGATGGGACAAATTTTGAGATCGTTTTGTCCGTGAGGCACCTCAAGACGGTCGGCTTTCGACGTCTAGAATTACTTAAATAAATTTACTTTGATTCGGAAGTTGACGGAGACACCTCAACAGTGTGTCGTCCCTTCTCTCCACAGTGCTCAGTCACGACGGACGGTTTAGGTGACGGAGAAGGGGAATCCTTTGGTGCATCGTCTAAGTCCAGAATCACACATTCCGGTCTGTGAGATGAAACTTTACGAAACAAGAGATTTTTGTGTGTATTCTTTTCCTACCCAATTAATCCTGGAGTGGGACACTACGGTAGTCTGAGTAAGGGGACCAAGACCCCGTAAAAGGTAGAAAAGGAAAGCAAACAGACACAGGCAGTACCACTTCCTACACCGAGTACCATATCGTTCGACTCCTGTCTTTCGTGATAACGAGCTACGTATCATAGTGACTCTAATCCGTTTGCCAGTAACCGGTCCCTTCGGGAGGAAACTCTTCTGCTCGACTATGCAACTGCCCTCCACGTGAGGTCAAGTCGTCTCCCAGATCATGAGGGACGCCCCGGAGCGGGTCGGGACCCGCGTCCCTCCCCTTCTTCCAAGACCCACCACGAGCCTCTCTTCGCCCAAAGACGGGCGTCGACCCGTGGAAGAAAACACGCCGCTGTGCCTACGGGTGGAGACGAGAGGACGGGGCCGGGCCGAACAGAGACGTCGAGGCAGAGGGTGAGCCACGACAGGCTCTACGTCCACTAGCTCGTCCTTTGGGGTCACTCACGGTTCAGGAGAGCGAGCGTCGACCTGAATAAACTGCTGCAACCGTGGAAACGGAGACCCGGAGGTTTCATTCCGACAACAACCCTACGTCCGAACCGACGACACGAGCGGTGAGTCGAAGAGACTCGGGGAGATGACAGAGGGATCCATGTTCCTGTTGGGGAAGAGGAACCCCCTCTCAAAGCCAAGGGCGACCCTATGTCTACGACGGACCCCATACCTGTCCTACCTCCTCTTCCTCGGCCTTCACTGGCAGAGGTCGTAGGCCGGGCAAAGTCTTTCCACCTCCGGGCAGGGGATCCTGCGGGGAACGACCCCCGTCGCGAGACGTCGACGGAACAGCCACACGACCGGTGGCGCGTGCGCCGAGTGTTCGGGAAGTCCTCACAGGTCACAATTACCTCCTTGGCTCAAAAATTGAAGTAAATTTATTTAAACCTATCGGCGATCACCGATGGTCTGACGTCTCACGTCCTTCGTCCGGACCCAAACTCGACACGTGCACAGAGTCTTCCGGATTGATCGGACGACACGAACCCCAGGCAAAGACGGTCCCCGCGGACTGGAATACGAAGCCAAGGGCTGCTTATACAGAGTAGATCTTTAAAAAATTTTCGCATAAGGTACAGTTGGACCCATTACGAATTGACTATTTATAGACGTTTATTGGGTGATCATTTTACCCCTGTATTGATTATTGAAGTGTCCCGGCAGAATCCTAATTTACTTTGACCGTTTTGCGGCTCGAGTCACAGACACACGGTCCCAATCCGCCGTCACTGGAATGTGGAAAGTCGTCCGACTCCACGAAAACTCTCCTTTTCTCACCATGATTATTAATGTGGTTCTCGCCTCCATATTTAGGTCCGTCGGACTCTTAACCTAGTAGGAGCACCAAACCCCGTCTTCGGAGCCGGGGAGGTTGGGGATAACGGTACGACGGATCGCTTCCCTTGTCTCCAAGACACAACACCGGAGTCACACCTCCTCTCTCCCGGACCAGATCTCGACGTCAGTCCGCCCTGACACCCGTCGCGGGGACCCCCGGAGCCCACCAGTATCCCACCGTCACGAGGTCCCTGTGAAGAGACCTCCGTCACCCTTTCAGTCCCAGCAGGGCATAGGTGGGGAGTCTCAGTGGTTGGCCTCCCTTCACCTCTCGGCCTCGAGCCCGGACCTCAGCTCGCTTCGTGCAGTCTTTAAACGTCCTCGGTTTCGGTAGAGGAGGCTGTACAAGAAGCCCGCCCTCCACCTATGACTCCACTCCACCAGGTGGGACTCGGACCTCCGTCGTCCGTCTTCGCCTGACAGATGGGACAAGAAACCCGAAACCGTGAGCCCACCGAGTCGGGCACATTTAGGATCCCAGTCGCCGTGTCTCTCGGCGTCTGGAGTGGAAAAGGGGCGGTGTCATACTTCGGTCCAGGGCCGAGGTCGTCGAGAGCCCGTCGTCACGGTAGTCGAGCAGTCTGGAGAAGCCCCTGCACCTACCTCGTGTGCCTCGTCCACCCGGGCCCCGGCCCGATCCGGGGACCTCCCGGACGGTCGGCTCACCCTCCCGGGACCCCCGACCCTTTCCGAAGGACGCCCGCGACCCAGTGGGGGAGGGAAGAGAATGTCCGTCGCACAGGGACCCCTCACACGACGGGTGCCGACTGTAGCGGGTCAAATTCGTCCCACAGTTCAGACACCGGCCCTTCTACCGGCACGACCGGTTACCGCACTACTTGAGAAACGTCCACTCAGACTGGCGCACTGGACCCCACCCTCCTCTGACCTCCCATCACGACTCTTCCGCCGGAAGGGGTGGTGCGGGTCTGAGTCGGCGTCCCACCGGGAGTCGGACTCTCCCGCGGAGGAGAGAAGGACCTCCTGTCGCAGGAAGGACTCGACCCAGGCCCCGGCCCGGAGAGGGACTCTGCCACAGCACAGGTGTGACTAGAGGGGTGTGACCACGAGTCACGACAGAGAGGGGGAAGAGGTCGAAGACACTCCGGTCCGTCCCACAGGGGGACCCCCAGACTCGTGTGGGAGAAAGGACCCAGTGTCACTTATCCTCTGGCAGAGACACGCCCACTCTACCCACGAACTAAGGGAGTGAGTGGGGAGGGGTGTCGGGGGGTCGGGGAAGCCCACACAACCCCCACACGAACGACCCTTCGACGACGTCCAGTCTCTGAGACTGAACCCAAAAAAGAAAGGAAATAGGGGTCCTAGCGATACCAAGGATGACTGGGTCCGAGGCACAGAGTCTGAAACCCACCACCGTCATCGTCTTTGGAGTACTACGGAGCCGGACCCTACGAACGGAACACCTTCGACCCCTCCGTAACAATGAAATACGGACACCGCACTCACCCCACCGGACACTCCTCGAACCCGCTCCCTCCCCGTCTCAGCCGGGGACTGGAGACGGACCTCTAGCCCGGGAAGCAAGGGGAGGGACGTGTGTGACTGGAGACGGACCTCTAACCCGGGAAGCAAGGGGAGGGACGTGTGGGGCTGGAGACGGACCGCTAGCCCGGGAAGCAAGGGGAGGGACGTGTGGGGCTGGAGACGGACCGCTAGCCCGGGAAACAAGGGGAGGGACGTGTGGGGCTGGAGACGGACCGCTAGCCCGGGAAGCAAGGGGAGGGGTGTGTGGGACTAGAGACGGACCTCTAGCCCGGGAAACAAGGGGAGGGACGTGTGGGGCTGGAGACGGACCTCTAGCCCGGGAAGCAAGGGGAGGGGCGTGTGGGACTAGAGACGGACCTCTAGCCCGGGAAGCAAGGGGAGGGGCGTGTGGGGTGGGACACACGAGGTACGAAGACCAGGACTGGGGGTGTGACGGCGAGTGAACCGAACGGTGGGACCCTCGCTCCCCTCCCGTATGGGAGTCCTGCCGAGTAAGACCCAGGTCCGGAAGGAACTCCTCCCTCTCATTATTCACATTCCGACAAAACGGCCGAAATCCCAGGAAGGTCCACCAGGGCCCCCAACCGAGGACGGGACCTTCGCCGTCCCTCCGACCTCTCTCGAGACGACATCGAGTCGGGGGTCTCGCCCTCCGACACCTGTGCGACGACGAGGACACGAGAGAAGTCGTGGTCCTCTCCCGTCCCCTCCCCTTCCTGGAGGGAGACCCTGAACGCTTCCCGATCTTCGAACTGGACCATGGATTTCGAAGGTAAACCCTAGTCTGCTCTCCGGGCTCACTAGAGGACAGAGCGGCTGGAAAAGATGTCGCCAGCGAACCTCCTGAGGAGGAGGACCCACACACCCTTAGGAGGGTACGGTAGACACCACCTGGCGTCAGGGAGCCTCTGAGACAGGGAAGAAGGGGACGAACCACCGACACCACCCAAACGAGACGGGCCCCGAGACGAGCCCTACGACACTCGCATCACGACCGTCTCCTGCGCACCCTGACTTCGTCCGCGGACTCGAGCCGAAAGGAAGAGACGTGGTAGAACCGGAGTCCTGGGACCCGTCGTGGGGGGTGCCTCTCGAGCGCCGTGGACGCCCCGCCGTCCAGAGCCGGGGCCCGGTGCGTGACACGGCAGGAACCACGGTGGACGGGGACGGTGGCCGTCGGGCCCAGGGGGTTGGCACTGCCCCCGACCCGAGGGCTCGCGGCGTCTGACGATAAGGGTCGTGGGGAGGGGTTTCCCTGCACTGAAAGAAAGACCTGACATAACTTTGTTTCACCACAGCTTATTTCGGGGCTTCCCCGGGACCCGGAGACGACCAGACTCACCTCCTCACAGGAGAACCCTAGGACGGAGGGACGGGGCGCGTCCGGGGACCGGAGTGAGAGACCCGAGGGTAACTATGTCCGTCCCGCAACCACGGCTTCGCCCCCCGTGACAGACGTCCCGGAGGTCGAACAGAGAGGAGACTGTCGGTTTCCGGGGACCGAGGAACCGGGACACGACGGCGCTCGAGGCCACGCCGGAGGTGGAGTCGTGGGACAACGTGCGCCCCCTTTCTCGACCGCAATCAACCGGGAAGCGTCGTGGGACTCTCGATACGTGCCCGCCATCCGGAAACGTCGGGACGGCGACCGGGTCGTGATCCGAACCGACCCCCGCCCACAGAGCCCACCCACCCCCTCTCTCGCTCACACACACAGTCACACACACACAGACAGAGGCCCCTAAATCCTTTTTTCTGGACTTACCTCGGGATCCGTCCCCGCACGTGCACACGGACATCCGGACACCGGACCGTCGAGGGGATCTACCCGAGGANACCCACCCCCTCTCTCGCTCACACACACAGTCACACACACACACACACACACACACACACACACACACACACACACACACACACACACACAGACAGAGACCCCTAAATCCTTTTTTCTGGACTTACCTCGGGATCCGTCCCCGCACGTACACACGTGCACACGGACATCTGGACACCGGACCGTCGAGGGGATCTACCCGAGGACCTTGTCGAGACGCGGTGGCAGACGCCTGCCAACATTCGGTGACCAGACCCTCCACCCACTACTCTTACCTACCCACCTCCGTCGGTGCCCGGAGATTCGGTCGCTACAGGGTTCACGCCTCAGTAGTGCTCAGGAGCCCTCCACGAGTACTTCTCTAAAGAGACGGGCGGAGGTCCGACCTCCCCCACACCAACACCCCGAACTCGGGGGCCCCACTAACTCCGTCGGTCCCCGAAACTCACCGAGGGTCAGTCGACCGCTCGACCTCCGACGTCTACGGAGTCACCAGTGGTCGGACCGGACCGTCTCGACACCCTCGCCGACCAGGACATTGAGAGGTACCCCACGACCAGACCCGTCCCTACTCGGTTCCTTTTACACCCACAGACCGTCAACGTCTCCTCCTTCGGACGAGACGAACCCAGGACCCCACCAAAATGAAAGACCTTCAACGTCTGGTGCGCAGAATGACAGGTCGAGACCGACCTTCGACCATGAGGAGGCGGATAGAACAAGTGTCGACGTGGGGATGACCGGATTGGGACTCGTCCACGAATCTTTTACAAATTACTTGGACACTACCGTCGGGGAACACCGGGCAGAGAGTTCAACACCCGTGGACCGGAATTCGGTAGACTCGAACAAGGACTTTCGGGACAGGTCGACACCGGTGGAAAGGGTACTTTCCGTCTCGAGGACACGTCGACCACTCGGGGAGAAACGAGTACTAGACTCTGTCCAGAGGTCCGGCTCATCAGGAGACAGGGGGTTGAAGGGTCAGGACGGTCTTCTTTGACCTTGAACCGTAGTTTTAGAGTTTGAGCGGGGAAGGGAAGTGGGCAGAGTACCGAAATCTGAGTGGTGAATGGTCTGTGTTCCCTGAAATAAGTAAAGTGTACAAATTGATAATCTGTGTCTCCTCTGAACTGCGCCAAAGACTTTCACTTTAAAGAAAAACGGGTGGGAAGTAGAGTGCCGATCACCGATCAGGAGGTCGTCTTTCGATGGTACCGACATAGGATTATGGACGTAGTGACCGACCCACAGTGGGAACTGGTACGTTCCGAGACGTACCAAGGACCTTAACGACACTCCTCTACCCCTACCAGTCGTTTCTCCATTTTGGTTCAGTGGGAAGGGCACCGGAGTCGAGTTAGGCGGCAGTCGAACCCCGGACCACTTTCCGTCCGACTGCCCTCTTTCAGCCGACAATTGAAGGATCCCAGTGACGCATCGAACCGAATAGTCGTGGAGAGACCGCCCAGAGACCCGACCCCGACAGTGAACCGGAGCGGTCACCTCCCGTCGAGCCGTGTCCCTCACCCTCCTCTCTCTGGACCCCAGAGTCCCGAACCTCCGCCCACCCCTCAACTCGCCCACCCCACGACCCTTGACCTGGGTCCCGACCCAAGACACGACATCTGTCCTGGGAAGTCCGAGGAGTTCAGAGCCTGAGTAGACAGAGAAGTCACCTCGGTAGCGAAAGACGTAGGTGAAACGCCCGTACTACCTCCCCAGAGGTTCCCCTCGGTTGGGCCCCTCCCCAGGCCCCTCCGTCCGTCGACCGGAGACCTGGCCGTCACTGACTCCACTGGTCCGGACCATAGACGCGGTCGGACTTCTTCCTCTACGGGTCTCCCTCGCTCCACGGAGAACAGGTCTCTGGTCCTGGGGAAGTGGGTGAGCGCGCACACACTCTGGTACCCGACGGAGGGGTTTCCCAAGTTTCTCTCCGACAGAGTCCGGAGGTAGCCGGGGGGTTCGGAAGGGACTGGCTACCCTGTTCACGAGTCACCGGGCACAGCCCGAGACTAGCTGACCCCAGACCACGGGTGTTCCCCCGTCGTAGAAGGGTGCATTGTGAATGTCGGCGAGGTCAAGGAGTAGGTACCGACCCAGCACGTAGTCCAGGGGAGACAGCCCGTTCCGAGGATCCCTTATTAACCCCCGTGTCTTGAATTGGGCTCCCAGGAGGTGGGCCCGAAGTCGGTCATCGACGGAGACACGGGGAGTAGCAGTGTAGACGGATGTTACAGCTGGGACCCTCTCGACTAGATCTTCTAAGTCCCTTGTCTCCAAATTCTCTAGACGAGACCCCCGTCATTCGGGATCCACGACGACCTCTTCAGATCACTTGGGGGGACGGAGGGGAGGGACTAGTATTGATGCTCTGTCGGGGTTTTGAGTTCCAGTGACGTGTTTGTCTTACCAGAAGGTTCTGATCTACCACACAACACTCCACCATGATCACCATTTCTCGGGCGGACGGTCACGTCCTCTGCTCTATCCGTTCCCAAGAGCTAGAGCCAGTCGTTCTAGGGGGACCTCTTCCTTTACCATTGGGTGAGGTCACAAGAACGGACCCCTTAGGGAACTTGACTCCTCGGACCGCTCGATGTCAGGTACCCCGGTGTTTCTCAGTCTGTACCGACTTCCCTGAACCGTGAGTACGTGCTCGACCACGACTCCCAAATCAGGAAAGGACTCCGAGGTCCAGGACTCGACTTTTCTTTCTTCGGTCTCTGTGTCCTGTGCCGGTTCCGGGGTTTCCGGTCTTTAATGGATCAAAACACGGAGGTCTAGTCCCCCTAGGGTGAAACCCCTGTCTTACCAGTTTTTACGACAGAGTCGAGGAGGGCCCTCCCAGGGTCCCGCTCTTCCCTTCCGCCCCAGTCCTACTCTGGGTCGAGAGGAGCGAACCGGCGCTCGGCGGTCCTCCCCGCGACAGGGAAGGGACTGTCTAGTGAGTCGTCCAAAGGAGCCGATGTTTGGTTCCCGTCAGTAAGAGTCTACAACCCTTGCCACTCTCCTCCCCAGGTCCGACGGGGGACCCCGACAATTGTCACCCTGCCTTCCATCTCGACCTCAGACGTCTATCTTTCTAAGAAATAGTCGTTTGAATTTTTCGGCGTGAGGACCAGTCTTCGATCACTTGTCACCACCAGGGGTCCTTCGGAGTTAGAATTTTAACAGGTAGACCGAGACGTCAAGGACTGGAAAAGTCTACTACGAAGAACCGGGGAAACCACAATCACCACTAGTGTGACACACTACCTCGGGAACACACGGACATACGCACATAGGGCGAAACTCCTGATTCCCTTGTCGTGTCGGGGGGAGGTGTCGACCGACGTGGACCCCATCGAGTCCAGCGAAAAGGTATGTGCCCTCTGCGTCCACTCCTGCCTGGGATACGACGAAAGACAGAGGGTGACCGGGTCGCGACGTCCCCTGCACTCGAGGTAGCGACCGGCCCATTGATTCCAGGTACGAGGTGTTGATGACTTCCGGTGAAGGGGATCTCGACCGTACGGCGATGTTCTCTTCGGTGGTGTTTCTCTTCGGGCACGTGGCCTTGATCTCTCCTCGGACCGAAGGTGTTGATCTCTTTCCAACGTGCGTCGCTGTTTCTGGGTCATGTCGGTTTTTGTGTTTGTCAAATTCTTTCCTCGTCCGCCTACGCGAGAAAGAAGAAACTTTTTATCCTTCTTCTTGGGAGAGTTCAAGACCCCCACCACTACAGTCGGACCACCGGGGAGGGGCCCTCCCGTCGTCCACGCCCTCCCCCGTCTCCTTCCACCCTCCCCTTCCGCCTGGCCACTCCTACTTTGCTACCTGTCCTTCTTGTCGGCCTCGGTCGGAGGTAGGTGGTGGTGGGAAAAAAAGGGGTGAGGGAAAGTCTGATCATTAACAAAAAAAAGGGTCTACCCTTTTTTTCCAGAGGATTCTGTGTGGAAACGGGACGAATGTTTACCCCAAGTCCAGAGACTTTATATTCGAGGCCTCGGTGACTTATTTATCGGACGCAGACGGGTCGGACGTCCGGTCACGGGTGTCGTCTCAGCCCCTAGGATACCCCACCCCCCACGACTCGTGCGGAGACGGGACCCCTCCGACTCCGACGAAGTACAACCCCGTCCTGGGCCCACCCCCTCCGGTAGGCAGTCGTGCCCTCGTCCCCTTCGGAGTCTCAGGCCGGGACTCCTTAGTTCCGTGTGGACCGGTTAGACACAGGGGAGACCCCTGAGACAGGTGGTTGTGAGGCCGAGGATGCACCGAAAGACGACGGTCCCGCCTCCACCGGCCGAGACCGAATGGATCCCGAACCAACTAGGGCACTACGAAACTCTCCCGGTGCTCCTTCGGCATCTTTCAGTCAGAGACTTGCAACGACTCCTGGAGAAACTGGTCGCGGCCCCCACCCGTCGATCTCCTCTCTTGTGTCTAAGTTTGTGATCAATTCAGATTGCGGTAGAAGAGTGGGTCTGGAAGTCCGAATCCTCCCACAAAAGACGGTGATTCAGTCCAGGCTGAGAAACCCTGGGACACCTGACATCGGACGGTCCGAGGAGACAGGTACCCTAAGAGGTCCGTCCTTATGACCTCACCCAACGTTAAAGGAGGAGGTCCCCTAGAAGGGTTGGACCCCTAGCTTGGACGCAGAGAACTCAGAGGACGGAACCGTCCGTCTAAAAAAATGGTGATCATGGTGGACCCTTCGGGAATCCTCCCGTTTTTGGTTCCCTGGACGGACGGGACCCTTGGGATTCCGGGACCCCTCGGACCGTCTTGAGAGCCTCGTTCCGGAACTGACCTGTCTTTCCGACCATACAAGTGACTAGCCACGAAGTGACCGTCCCCACCCCCTACCCCTTTCCCGCGACCCGCTACGGCGGAGAGCCTCCTCTGTGTTCGACCGAAGAGACAGGGGTTCCCCTGAAGCACGATGTGTCCTGTCGATGGGAGAAAAAGACCTCCCACTTAAGACGTGTGCCACCTATAAAAAAAGGAAGAGAGATTTTTCAGTTCTGGTTAGATAGTGGACCGTTCTTCTTCCCCGGGTTCGACCAGTAATTGTCGACGACGACGACGATCCAGCGAAGTCAACACAGACTGAGAATCGCTGGGGTACCTGACGTCGGGTGGTCCGAGGAGACAGGTACCCTAAGACGTCCGTTCTCACGACCTCACCCCACGGTAACGGAAGAGGGTAATTGTCGACTAGAACGGGTTTACCTTCGTTAGACCGGGGGCACTCGGTGGACCCTTCGAACAGCTAGTACTCGGACCTGACCCCCGTATACCACGACTAAGTATAAGTTATGCTACTGGCAGTTCCCGGAACCTCGGGGCCGGTCGACAGCCCTCTCGGACGGCCCCCCAGGTTCGACCGCGGGCGCGGACGTCGGGGCCCCCGACCCCGCCCGAGAGTGGACATGAACACGGCCAGTGTGTCCAAGAGGTCCGTGACCATCTTGTCACTCCGAAGGTGCGGGAGGTCGCACGGACGGAGCGGGCGCCTTCCGGCGACCGCCACGACGGGTGACCTGCTGCACCCGTGTTAGTGGCACAACCCCAAGAACGGGCTGTCCTCCAGGACTATCTACCGCCGGTGCGAGAGGTCCTTGAGACGTATGTCCCACCTCCCCGCGTCCAGTCCACCCCTCCTGTGGGACCCAGGGGAGTGGCACGCGGGGGAAGAGACGCCCAGACGAGTCGAGGGTCACTCAGGAGTTGCGTGTCGTAGGTCCCTCGTCCCCGGGAGCACCGGGTGCGAACACTCTCTACTGTGAGCGCACAGAGTCGAGCTCGCAGGGGAGGAGACCGTCAAGAAGGATCTGGTCCGCTCTGGGGCGATGTATGAAGGTCCGTGGGGCCGGAGGAGACCCCGCGAATAGGTCACTCCCGCAGAGCCACGCCGACCAAACGAAACAGAGGAACGACCTTACCGTCTAGAACGGGGGTCCGGACCTGGCACGGTACAGGCGGAAGGGGTGGGGGTCGTGGGTCGTGCCACGGACCACGTGTCTTTTACGTCATTTATCAAAACCTTTTGCATTTTCCACTTGTCCTTGTGTAAGGACGACCGTTTGGCGAGAACACTCCGGTGGACGGAGAGATTCCCTTCGTCCAACCTCTATGGGTACGTCCTCTCTTGCGAATGCTCGACGACTAAATAATTTGTTGAATTGATCAAAAGTCCACAATCAGCGGCTCGGGAGTAGCCACTCGACTCTGAATACCGGGTGGAGGGGTACCGACGGGAAAGACCCCCCACGACACTCCTCTCGGGCAAGTGTACCACTCCCCTTATCCCAGAGGTGTACGCCGACGAGGAAGAGGTCCCGGGTTCTCGAAGTCTCTTTACCCTGTACCTACAGGCCTCGACGACACTCGTCCTCCTCTCTGGGGTCTGACGTCGGGGACGGACTGGCCCGGGACCCCGGCGGGAACTCTCCTGTGCTACGCCGCGGACTCACTCCGGCCCCGGCCGGCCCCGGTCGGCGACCGCCTTCCGGTGCCCGTCCGAGGTCCCTGTCGGTCGGGACAAATGACCTTCTCGGACAAACTTTGTTCAAACGACTACCTGTGTCAGTCGTTAAAGTCCCGGGTCGTAAGGTAGCCTCCGACGGCACACACGCGGCCACACGCGACCATAGGTCGGTCGGTAGAAATAAGGTGGACCCTAAAGCCCCACGTCGACCTCGAACGACCCCTCGTCCCCCACTCCCCCCGCACGCTCTCTCCTGACCGCACGCGACTACCCCTCGACACACGAGTGTACAGACGCAGCCCGGGTCCCTCTCTGGAGGCTGGGGCGACTGTGCCGGCCCCCCGACTCGCGCGCCCGCCACCCAACCCGGGAGACCAGTCGGGTCGCGTAACCGTCGAGGGGAACAGGCGAAGAGGTGACTTTTCGGCGGACGGGGAGTCCCGACGCCACTCCTGCTTCCGCCACTCCTACTTCCGCGGATCGCGACCCGGCCGTGTGCCGTGCGGAAGCGATTTCCCCTTGGCGGAGCCCCTCGCGGAGCGTCGTCGCACAGCCACCACCACACTGGCACCAGTAGTGAATTTGACTACACACAGGGGGACGGCCACCCTTCGTGGCACCGAAAGACACAGCACTCCTCCGGGACGTCCGGCTCAGAACACTGGTGTAGGACGCCCCTTCGGGCGGTGCTTCCCTCCGCCGCGTCCTTCACGTCCGGTCTGCCCGTCTGCCTCCCCGGTGTCCCACCCTACCCCTCACCCCTGACACCAGGGTTGTCCTCGGTGCCCCCGGGCTTCTGCGAGTGGACTCATCATTTTGACCTGGACCTTCCGTTTTTCCTTTAGACTCTTTCTGTAGTTCGTCAGGTACCGCAGCAGGTACTCGTGCTAGGACTCCCCGTCTCTCGCTCTCCTATACTCTCTCGCCCACGCACACACACGTGCACACACGCACACGCACACTACCTCCCACGACGTCACTCGGGACGGACCCCGAGGTCAGGGGGAACCCTATCGATCCTCTCTGCCGAGGGGGTCTGTTCGAGAAGGGACAGTGACGTGAAGAGGCAATTGACCCGAGACGGTGGTTTGGTGACCGCAACCCCCCGTCCGAGGGTCAAGTCAGGGACACCGTGGTCGTTCCCCTACCTTGCACCCGATCGCCCCCCCGTCGTTCCTCCCTCACGTCGACGTTACGCCGGTCCCAAAGAAAAGTATAGGAAGTCGTCTTTTAGGAAAGTGGGACGTCGCTCCTGGTAAATCAAGTCTTATTTATGTCGACTAGTCTTTTCCGTTTTTCTTGTCGGTTCTCGAAATTTCCCAGAACCGTTCACCGGGACTCTAAATTATCCGCTGGTTCCCGGTCTGCCCGGTGTCCGTGGAGGTTAGGACCCCGTGTCCGCCGTGTCTCCCGGCCCCCACGTCGGACCCCAGACGGGAACTCCCCCAGGTCACTGCGGCCCGCCGGTGACGAGGAGGTACGACAGCTGCGAGTGTCCCACCGGGGGAAGGCCGAAGAGCGTCCTTCTTATGGGGCACTGGTGATCTCCCTCGCCTGCTCCCCGAGTCCCTGAGCGACCTCTCTCCTGTCCTTCTCTGCCTTTACTCGTGAACGGCCCGAGGTAGGAACACGGTCCGTCCCACGGTTTGAGTAGATGACTGGCCGTCGACCCGGGGGTCAGACAAAGAAAAGAGAAAAAAAGGGTCGGTACTCTGTACACCCTTAGAATCAAGGGGCTGGTCCCTAGCTTGGACACGGGAGGACATCACCTTCACGTTTCAGGATTGGTGGTCTGACAGTCCCTTAAGGATGGGGGGAGGGGTTAGACAAAGACTGACCCGGGATAGAAAGGAATTTGTTTGTTGGGGGTTCTTTGGTTGAATAGAACGAACAAGTACCTAAAAAGCTTAAGAGAGAGGTGGAGTGACCCAGTCTCAGGGGTCTGACCTCGACCTAGTCGAGGTCTCTGACGTCCGTAACAAGCGGAGACCCCTTCCCCGAGACCTCTCTGAGACTACACCTGTCGCGGGGACCCTCACACGTTTCGGACCGAAGTCCAGGGGGGCTTCTGTCTCTACCAAGGATGTAGATCAGAGGTCCAGATTATTGCTAATTGTTATCTTGATCCGGCATAAATGACTCAGGAATGAAGTCCCGTCCGTGGTATGTTCCTTAAACCTACCTGGACACCACCAAATCAGCGATTCAGTATAGGTTGAGAAAACTGGGGTACCTGTCATCGGACTGTCCGAGGAGACAGGTACCCTAAGAGGTCCGTTCTTGTGACCTCCCCCAACGGTAAAGGAAGAGGCCCCCTAGCAGGGTTTGGTCCTTAGTCTGACTCAGAGGACGTACCGTCCGTCAAAGAAATGGGAGACTCGATGCTCGCTTCGGGACTCAATGTCCCGTAAATTGAATACAATTAATTTAAAACTCTCAGGGATCTTGTCGTCCCTCTAGTTTGGTCAGTAAAGATTTCCTTTAGTTGGGACTTATAAGTAACCTTCCTGACTACAACTTCGATGTCAGGAAACCGGTGGACTACGTTTCTCGACTGAGTAACCTTTTCTGGGACTACGACCCTTTCTAACTTCCGTCGTCCTCTTCCCCCGCTGACTCCTACTCTACCAACCTACTTAATTAGCTGAGTTACCTGTATCCATACCCACCTAAGGTCCTCAACCACTACCTGTCCCTCCGGATCACACTATGTCAGGTACCCCAGTATTTCTCAACCTGTACTGACTCGCTGACTTGTTATTGTTTAAAATAGGGTGTTGTTAGGATACTCTGTCCACAACACTAATAAGGTAAAATGTCCACTTCTCTGATTCAGAGTCTCTTCAGTCGAATTATTCCAGCGTGTCGACCATTTAAATGTACAGTACCTGAACGAAGGACGATCCAGAGTGGTGGAGAAAATTTCATTTCTATGTCCTATACTTGGCTCCTCGGACCGTCCGATGTCAGGTACCCCAGTCTCAACCTGTGTCTGACTCGTTGAAGTGAAAGAAAGAAAGTGTCCTATATTTGTGGACGTAAAGTAAAGAATCAAATAATAAACGGATTTAATAGAAAAGAAGAAGAGTGGATTTAGAATCCCGGAATTAACGAAGAGTACATAGAGAACCCTTTCTTTTTTCGACGAAGGAGATGGTCTTCTGGGACTACGACCCTTTCTGACTTCCGCCCTCCTCTTCCCCTGTTGTCTCCTACTCTACCGACTACCGTAGTGGTTGAGTTACCTGTACTCAAACTCATTTGAGGCCCTCAACCACCACCTGTCGCTCCGGACCGTACGACGTCAGGTACCCCAGTGTTTCTCAGCCTGTGCTGACTCGCTGACTTGACTTGACTTGAAGGTCTTAAGTTGTAATTTTAATGGAGATCTTTTTTTTTTTTAAGTTCCGGCCTCACCCTTGTTCGTTATGACGGTTACCGGCGTTCTCCCGCGGGATCAGAAAGACCGTCTCCGAGGTCCCTGGTTCCCGACTCTGTCCGGTTCATCGACACCAAGGCAGTGGGTCAGCGGAGACTGAGAAATGCTGGGGTACCTGACGTCGAGCGGTCCGGAGGGACAGGGAGTGGTAGAGGACCTCAAACGGGTTCAAGTACAGGTAACGCAGCCACTACGGTTCATAAATGGAGAAAGGAATATTGGACTCGTCTTACCCCTCCGTGTTCCCTACTCTCTCCCGTGTTTCGGGTCTGAAACTATAGGCCTACCCCTGTCTCCCGGCTCGCTCCGTCTCTCCCCCGACCCCGTCGTCTCCGTAGGGTTTGACGTCTCCCTGTCACGTAAAGAGGTCTCAGGGTCCCTCCTGGAGTTGCAGGAGGGAAGGGACCGGGTGTCGCCTCCCTGTCCGGGGGGCTCCTCTCTTCCGTCACGGGAGAGGAAGGACGGGATGAGGGCCCTGTCGGTCCTTGGTCTTACCGGACTTCAATTAACGATCCCTTCTCGTGACCCGACTCTTGTAGGGGTTCGTCCTTTGGTGCTTCCCCTTGGTTTCGGAAACTTCTACAATGAACCGAGGAGAACAAATAGTAGTTGGACCCTAGACCACGAGGACAAATATCGTCAATGGAGGGAAATGAGAAAGAGAGAGAGAGAGAAAAAAAACCCGGTACGATGCCCGTACGTCATCACAGGCTTAGAAACGTTGGGGTACCTGACGTCGGATAGTCCGAGGAGGCAGGTACCCTAAAAGGTCCGTTCTCACGACCTCACCTAACGGTAAAGGAAGAGGTCCTCTAGAAGGGCTGGGTCCTTAGTTTGAGCCCAGAGGGAGTAACGTCCATCTGCAAGATGGCAGACTCGGTCTCCTATTTTGTAGACGAGCGGTACGCCCTCTGGGCCCAAGTTAGGGGCCCACCCCTTCTAGGTGACCTCTTCCTTTACCGTTGGGTGAGGTCATAAGAACGGACCTCTTAGGGTACCTGTCTCCTCGGACCGCCCGATGTCAGGTACCCCAACGTTTTTCAACCTGTACTGACTCGCTCAAGTGAGTGAGTGCCCGTACGTCTTGAAGGGGTTGGCCCCTACCTTGGGTACGGGAGGTGTCACCTTTGAGCCTCAGAATTGGGGACTTGGTAGTCTCTTCAGATAAAGAGAGAAGTGGATAAATAAGTGAATAAAATATGTCTGCCAGGGGTTGAACTACTGTTCGTCAGAATCCAAAATACTGAATTGGCTACTACCACACTTTCGTTCTTGTTGAAACTTAAAACCGGAAAGGGACCGGATCGCTACGTTACATGCATGAGAGGACACTACGACCCGTCCCCGTCGAGGATCAGCCGACACGTCAGTACTCCCACCCTGTCCCTGTTGGTAAGACAAAAGTGAAACTCATGGCACAAGTTTAGTTAATGTACACTCTCAGTTGTGAAATACTTTTTTGTCCGAAACCCAATCTACTACAACAGGTTGACACTCGACTACGTTCACAAGACTCGTGTCGACTCCATCCCGACCCGATTCTATACTAGAGACCATCCAGCCCACATCAGTCACATAAAAGCTGAACTATAAAAATTGAATGTCATCTAAAATAGTCCTGTAATGGNTGGAAGGGGGGGGGGGGGGCGGGGAGGGTCGTTCACTTCCTTCTCGACATAACGTTACATTGAGGTTATGGTATCCTGAATAGGAAAGTCTCACGTGTCCCGCCACACAAGTGTTTCGACGTGTCAGTGGTCGGGGTAGATTAAGGTCTTCACCAGTAAGAACGACTAACCGGACGAGGGCCGGTGCGGTCCCGACGGTCCGGTTCACGGCATTCGTAGAGGGGAAGAGTCGGTGTCGGTCCTGACAACCGACGCCTCCCGGACGGGAAGGTCGGGGTCTTGACCGGCGACGAGAGGCAGTCGTCGGTCCGAACTGACACTTGCGGTCGAGGGAGAAAACTCTACCCGCCGACCCCTTCTCTCTCCCGTGTCGGGAGCCTCCACAGTCCCACTTCGTCCCGTTCGGACCGCACACGAGACGAAACTGGGGACGAGGAGCCCCCCGACTGTGCACCTACCCCGATCAACCCCCTCCGTCCGCCATGTCCCCGAAAGAGAGACTCCCTGTCCATTGACCTGGGAGCGTCGTGTACGCGCACCCTGACTTCACAAAAGGACTGACGTCCGTCACCCGGACCGACTGTCTCTTCGGTCAACCCAGAGTCGAAAGTAACAGTCGGGGCGAGGAGACGAGTCGGCCTTCGGACCCTCAGGAGGACTGTAGGCCCTTTGCGGGAGAGAACGGGCGGTGTATAGTTGGTTAGTGGGTCAAGTTAGTCAAGACAAGGTCTCCAAAGAGACCTTAGGCAGATGAGAAAAGGTGAAGGTGCCGGGGGTAACTACGGGTGCAGGTGGAGGAGAAGGTCCTGTTGACCTGCTGGACGATGGACCGAAGGTCATTGTGAAAACGGAGGAAGATTAACCCATAGGTATGACACCAGTCTTTTTGAAAAAAAAAAAATTAATGTAAATAAAAATTTACTTCCTATTACCGAAATGTTATAACACAACCAAAGACGGTTTGTAGTTGTACTTAGTCGGTAGTCAAGTCAAGTCAAGTCGACGAGTCAGCACAGACTGTGAAACGTTGGGGTACCTGACGTCGTGCGGTCCGAAGGGACAGGTAGGGGTTGAGGACCTCGGATGGGTTTGAGTACAGGTCGCGTGACCACTACCGTTAGGTTGGTAGAGTAGGAGACAGTAGGGGAAGAGGAGGGCAGAAGTTAGAAAAGGTCGTAGTTCCAGAAAAGGTTACTCAGTCAAGAAGTGTAGTCCACCAGTTTCATAACCGCAAAGTCGAAGTCGTAGTCAGGAAGGTTACTTATAAGCCCTGACTAAAGGAAATCCTACCTGACCAGCCTAGAGGAACGTCAGGTTCCCTGAGAGTTCTCAGAAGAGGTTGAGGTGTCAATCCGAATGGACACAAGGGAGGAAGAACTTGAAAGGAGGATGGAGGAAGGGGTAGGGTGGAGAGATCCAACAGTATCTCGGGGCCAAACTCAAAGGAATTAGTATATCGTTTAAGGGTAACCGATAACCCGAAGGGAGCACCGAGTCGACCATTTCTTAGGCGGACATTACACCCTTTGGACCCAAGCCAGGGACCCAACCCTTCTAGGGTGAGGTCATAAGGCTGGACCTTTTGAGGTACCTACTATGTCAGGTACCCCAGTGTCTCTCAGCCTGTGTCGACTCACGGAGAGCGAAAGTGAAAAGTAGACAAGATGTATACCACCACACATACGATAAAGTGTATACCATCGTATGTACGAAGGTACGACGAAAGAGGTGAGTAGAGTGGGAGAGGAGGGAGGGTCTTTCTGGAAAAATTTTTACACTTAATTTTTTTTATTTATTTATTTTTTATTTTATTGTTACGCTTAAACTGACAAAATGTTCGGTCGAAATTTGCGAAATACCCGAAGGGGAACAGGAATCCCGTTGCAGAGGGTGGGAATAGGACGAATACTCGGGACACACGGGACGGGAACCGGGGGCGAGCGGAAAGACCTGAGTGTCCTCCGGGGTCAGTCACAGGGGGTGCTGCGAGGTCGCACCGCCCCTCCCGTGTGCATCCGGGAGTCGGTCGCAATCAACTTGCTCTCCCTTTCACACTTGAGTATTGATTGTCGCCACGCCGTGGGAAGAGAAAAGAGGATCGTTCCACCGTAGGCCCGTGATAAATTCTCCCACCAAATAAATTCTCCCTGCTCGATCTCAGTGTCTTGTCCCCCAGCCGCTCCGCCTCAGACGTTTGGTCCTACAGCCGACTGCTGATGGAAGTCCAGGAAATCACCCTCCTCTCCTACTTCCCATTCACCGCGGCCCGGTGCCGAGAACTTCTCGACGGAGACTCCCTCTGCGGTGTCCCAAGACCCTCTGACGGAGGTCTTCTGACCTTCGGCGGGTCGAGACCCTACTACCGACGAAACACTCGCTCACTCGACGGACGACGACCTCTATAAGTTCGCCTTATGAAGGGGTTTCAGACTCGCCCGAAGAAGACCGAGACTGTCCTCCCGTGGGGTTCCCGTCTCTCTTGATTGTAGACCATTGAGACCAGAGTGACCCCTCTTCAAACGACAACTTTTTGGAGTGTTTTTCCACGAAAATCTTTGTACCTTACGGTGTGGCAGGTAGAGGTCTGATCGCGACACTGGGCATTCTCAGGACCCGTAGACCGTGGCCCTAGAGTGTTGACACCTCTCTCCGTCCGTCCTCCGACGCCGAGACAGAGACGGGCACCACTGACACTACTGGGGTCCGACATCCGGGAAGTGGAGTGGCTGTCGCCGAGGTGGGACTTGAGCTTGGACCGGGGTGGGCGAACTCCCAGTCCTCCTCCTCAAAGGACCGAGCTGTGGGGAAGGACGGTCTCCGGAAGACGATTACACGGTCGGCGGGGACTGTGGACCTCCTCTCCCCGGGCGAGGTCGAAACTTCGCCTCGGTCGTCCCTCGCCGACGGTCGCTCTCAGACATGACCCAGCCCCTCCCTGGGACCGTACGGCCGGAGCCCCGACCTCTCTCCCCCGAGATCCCCTCTTCCTCTCCGACCGAGACTCGTCTTTGTACACCTCCCACCTCAGGTCCCGTCGCCGACCTTACCTCTTTCTTTTCTCGCGAACCGTCCCAGACTCGGGCAGGGCTCCCCCGACCGACAAGAACGGGAGGGTACGACTGAAGGTTGTCGACCCTACCCGACCGACCGACCTGTAAACCACCCACGGTTGCTTCGTTGTCAAAAGTCGGACTTAGACGCTGAACGGTTGAAGGATAAGAGGGAATTTCCAGTCGTAGGGGCCCAACTCACCGTCTTCTACATAACAAAACAAAACAAAACGTCCCTAGGTTAGGGTGGGTCGAGATCTTGAGGGACGGGTTCAAAGGAAAAGAGCCGTTCAGTGCAAAAGAGAACCTCGAAATCAAAGGAGTAGACATCTCCTCTATTAAGATCAAGGGTTAAGTGTCCTAAGACCACTTCTAAGTTATACCACTATGCGACGCAGATAAGATGACAATATATAATGACCATATGTATCATTACTGAGTTTTAGTCACAATCGACGGTAGGTATTCACACAAGATCGACCAAAGTCCACTACCTTCTCGAGTTTTATCGCTTATTTTTATATCGAGTCTCCTTCACGTCGGTCACGGACCGACCCGTGTCCGAGAGTCCGCCTTCGCTCGATAGGACAAAGTTCAGGTGAAGACCCCCCGCGGCCCCGACCGCTCTTCGGAGGGTACGGCCGTGAAGGAGACCCTCCAGTGTACTCGACGTGACAAGTACCCGCTTCCACTTCCCACAGAGGTCCGGACAGACCCTAGGGCCCTGTGGAGGCACCTCAGACGGAATTACAGTCCCGGTACTCGCTCCCGCTTCGGTGTCGGACCGACGGAAGAGGTCCATAGCGGTGCCAAGAGACGTTGTGAAGGAATCCCGACGGGCGGGCACCCCGACGTGACCTCTGGGGGGACGCGCCGTGCTCGACGAAGGTCAGGTCCGGGAGGCTCGTCGCACCCCGGCAGGTCCAACACCAAGAGGGGCCCGAGGCTCGGCGTGAAGGCCGGGGACGGGACGTCACGGACTCTTCGACCTGGGTCTCTCGGACCCGCCGTCGTTGCTAATGTCGATGTGTCGCAGGTCATTCCCGAACGAACCAATCGCGACACGCAGGCCGTAACGCGAAAGAAGAGGGCAACTAGGAGACTACACTCTAGCTACCTATAGAAGTGACTCTTGTGTCCCCGAGTCTTTGAACTGGTCCCGAAAGTTCGGTCTTCGTTTTCTCGACATTAAACTTGGGTCCGGAGAGACTGAGATCAGTGTCGAGGACCCGGTCGACGTCGACGAGGTCCACTCTGCACCGGCACTGCAGAAGGTGGCCCACCGCGACAGGGAAGAGGGTGAGGACATCTCGACGCCGGGGGCCGCCCGGGCTGTGACTCCGGACCTGCGACGAAGAAGGAACGTCTACGGTACTTCCGGGGCGAGCCGGTAAAGCAGAGGTACTAGGACCAGAGAGGGGTCTTCGGAGCATCGACCCCGACCCCCGTGGACAAGGTGAGAGGTGTAGGTCACGCACCGGACACTCCGGGAGGGAAGAAGAGGGTCGAGGGGTCGAGGAGTTTGAGGTCCGGGGGACCGAGGGGGTGGGTTCAGGAGTGACCGAGGAAAGGTCCAACGAATGAACGGGCTCTGCCGGAAAGCGAGAGGGACGAGGGAAGGATTTAGGACGGGTGGAAGAAGGAAAGTGAACAAAAAGAGAAAAAATATAAAACTTAATGCTTTCGTACTATTGTGTAAATGTCCTGCGAACCTTTTATGTATAGTTTCAATGTATTATCAAAGTGATATATAATGTTGATAAAAATTCATCTATTTAATTCTAAAAATCAACCTCAAAGTTATAGTTTGAGAGTTTTCATTATCTTACTTATGTCTTTTCAGCTTCCTACCTCATCTCGACTTTTCGTGGTACCTGGTCAAGCTGTGTTTCGAATGTGTTAAAAGTGCGTTGTCATCCCATATTTAAGTTCAGTGGTGTCTAGCTTTTCATCCTCTGTGACCTTGTGTAGGTCCCTGTATTTGGTTCCACCTTTTCGAAGCACCAAATTTCCGTAACTTTAGTGTGTCTCACAAGAAAATAGGTGTGGAAAACGTAAAATTTATGTTATAAATTTTGAAGTTTTTTAATGTGTCTTATTGTCTTTTTTGTGGACACATGGGTGATCGATTGAAGGAGAGGTTAGAAGTGCAAAGGGGTGGGAACGAAGTCACAAATCTTCGAAACATTCGCTAATGTGCATGACAAATCTCGTGGACCTGTGGGAGGGAGATGGAAGGAGGAGGCTCTAGGACGCCCTTGAACTCCCGAATCGTAAGTAAGTAAGTGACTTCGAACCCGAACCGTCGGGAGACGCACGAAAGTATGACAACAACTGAGTGTGTTTGCAAATGTAAGAATTTCGTACTATACTGAAACCAGACGGACAAGAGTTCGAGATGCGTGGGGAGACGTTGAGCGGTAAAACTCTATGTAGTTACGACTACGTATACATAGAGGGACATCAGTGAAATAATAAATTCTTTTTTGTAGGCACCATAGTTTGGACTCAGGGAACGTAACCTTCCGCCTAAGAATTGGGGACCTGGTGGTCCCTTCAGGGTGGAGGGACATAAGTAAAATCGACGACATGTCTTAAGGTACCTTACCTAAATTCCGTAAAACAGGAAAGATGTCGCACCGTCGTCCGTATCCCGAAGTGACCATCGATAGTGTTTATTACGACGGACAGAGGAATCTGAGTCGGTGTGTAACACTTGAAAAAAAAATGATAATACATTGATCAAGGGACGTGTACCGTTTAAGTTTAAATAAAAAAGTCTTGAAAGACCTTAAAAAAAAGGTAAAAGGAGAATTTTTTTTAAATAACCTTATATCAACGAAGTGTTACGACACAGGCAAAGATGACATGTCGTTTCACTTGGTCGATATACATATGTGTATACGGGAGAGTAAAGAACTTGAAAAATTCTAAACGGGTTTAACGAAGGTTCACTAATACGGTTGAATGTGAGGGTGATCGTCTCACACGCTCAAGGGTGTCAAGGTGCAGGAGTGGTTATGCGCGTAATAGAGTGAGATTTTGAAAACGGTTAAACTACTGACACTGCCCCATAGAGTTGAATTGACCGTAAAGGGACTATTGATCGCTCAAACCGGTGCTTTTATACGGGCTTACAAACCATCAACAATCCCAAAAGAGCAGACACATAATCGAGAAGTACAGAAACCTGATAAAAAGATGGCTCCAGGAAGTAAAAAAACAATACGAGAACATGCTCAAGAAATATCTGTTAGAGCTCTGATTTCGTTAAGACATCTGACTAAACAACAATCAATGTATCCACTATTTATGGAAGAAGTTCAGAGACCGAACAGGAAGTTGAAACACATACCACAGAAAACAACCTGTCTGCAAAGAGTAGGAGTGAGAGGCGACCCGCTCCCGAGGCGCGAACGCGCCAGCGCCGGACCCAAGTCAGAGACAGTCCCGCGAGGACGAAGGGGCGTCTACGAAGAAAGAGATCTTGCAGACGAGGTGCTCCCGTCCCCGAAACAAAAGAAGTGACGAAAGTAGTCGTCGTCCACTACCGTAAGAGGAAGTCGTGACCGACTTACTGACTAACTCACTTACGTCAAAACACCAGTCGAATAGTTGGAGCAGGTGACCCCTACCCGAATTTCTTAAATATAGAGCAAGTTCTTAAAAAATTGATGGGCCACCGCTATTTTATAAAAGAAGATTAGAGAAAATTCTCATAATATCGAAACGTAAAATGTGAATGTAGATATTAGGTCGGAAGGGTCCACCGTTGTCAACTATTTATTAGAACGACGGTTACGTCCTCTGAACCCAAGTTAGAGACCCAGCCCTTCTAGGGGACCTCCTCCTTTACCGTTTGATGAGGTCATAAGAACGGACCGTCTAAGGTACCTGTCTCCTCGGACCGCCCGATATCAGGTGTCCCGTCGTTCTCAGCCTGTTCTGACTAGTGTGCACGTGCGTACCTAAAAGACATTAGATATACTTTAACGGAAAACGTATACCAGTCTTCATCACTAGATTAAAATAAAATAGGATCTCCTATTTGCAGTTGACTTTTTTTTTTTTGCGTGTTACACTCTCAACACTCAATTCAAAATAAACCCCGTTTTACTCCTGATGTTGGACCCTCTGTCGTGGAGTCTATCGAGACTCCTTGACGAGACTTCTCCACCCCCCTTCGAGTCATATATGACCAAAACCACTTCCCCCTTGTACGTTAGTTCGTGCGTAACAACGTCTTCAACGACGATCAGAACACTTCAAATGACGATCGGTGCTCCTCGTCTACAGAGGTACTTACTAAAATCACGAAAGGATCCATACTCCTCTCCGTTCCTAACCTGAGGATTTTAGAAAAGAACTTTTGTAGATTGATAGACTTCCGGACAAGACGATCAAAAAGGGTCTTGTGCCTCACGGAGTAAGGATTACTGGGGTAAGTCCCACACGACTTCCAGTCGACGACGTCACCGAATTAGGAGCATCTCTGTCTACCGTTCAGGGTTAAAAGTCACCCGTAATACTACCGGAACCCGAAGGGACCACCAAGTCTACCATTTCTTAAGTGGACGTTACGTCCTCTGGACCCAAACTAGGGACCAAACCCTTCTAGACGACCTCTTCCCTTACCGATGGGTGAAGTCATAAGACCGGACCTCTTAAGGTGCCTAATATATCAGGTATCCCAGTGTCTCTCAACCTGTGCTGACTCACTGAAAGTGACAGTGCCACCGGAATGTTATTCAGAATCATCAACTATCCCGATTCTGAAGCACGTTCTGGTAGTCCGAAGGGACCACCGAGTCCACCATTTCTTAGGCGGACGTTGTACCCTCTGGACCCAAACTAAGGTCCAGACCCAACCCTTCTAGGGGACCTCCTCCCGTGCCGTGAGGTCATAAGAACGGATCTCTTAGGGCACCTGTCTCCGCGGACCGCCCGATGTCAGGTCCCCCAAACGTTTCTCGACCTGTGCTGGCTCGCTACTTCGAGTGTGTGTCTCTTGTGTCTCGACTTCTCGTTCAAGTAGAGAATGTCTGGGAAGTCCAGGACTAGGTTGTACAGATAGGGACGGAATACCTGGTCGAAGAGGATGAAATGGTCCAATCCGACATTGGACAAATGCGCAGGGACGTCGTGAACCGAGAAGTAACTAAATCACAGTCGGCGAGATAGCCGACCGTTCAAGGAGCTCCCGACCTTGGTGTAGACAAAACGAGTGACAGTATCGAGGAGGTGTTCGTGCTACTGACCGTGCATTGTCCGTGAGTTATTTATAGACCCTTCACTTCCTCCCCTCCCTTTCCTAGAAGAGAAACCCACTTTCTGGAGACCCCGTCGTCGCTGTGACAGTCTACCGTCCAGGCCGGACCCTCCTCCCGACTCGTCCCACTACAACGTCCGCCCTCCGTATTTCCTGTAAGGTCTAAACAAGCCTCAGATGTACGAAAGTTTCACGACATACATAAGTCGGATGTTGGCACCGTCTCCTCGAGAAGGATAATTTGTGCATAATGACTGCTCCTGTACGCCGAAAGTCTCTGCCTCTTCACTCGATTTCCGCTAAAGTCTACTGTTCTCACTCTTCCTTTGCGTTAAGGAAACTCACGTTAGTCAAGATTTTACCGTCTTACTCTACCCGTACGTTTCGAGATGTCTCCAAGAGGCTCTCACCAGGGTCTGGGTACTCGTAGTGGACTCTTGGAGATTCTTTGTACTTAAGAACTCGGGGTAGAGTCTGGGGGACTTGAGACTCCGCCCCGGACCCGGTAGACAGCAGATGATTCGAGACGTCCACTCAGACCGTGTGAGAGTCCAACCTCTCGGTGACGAACTTTAGAGGTGGGGACCCAGCTTCGAAGGATGTGCACAGGACACTCGGAACCTGCCCGATGTCCACACTCCCCGGGGGCCGGGTCCCCCGATTGGTGTCCGTCAGGACAGAAATGGGATGAAAAACAATGTACAATAAAAGACTCACAACACTTCCCCTTCTTCCGGTCTTTCGTCCCGGAATCCCTTGGATCCTTGAAGAGTGCATAAATTAAAAATGTAACTTCATGTGAAGTAAAGGTTCCAACACGAGTAAAGACGACATATCGTCCCACTAAGTCAATATGTGTGTATATAAGAGGAAAGTTATAAGAAAAGGTAATACTAAATAAGACCCTCTGACCCATGCCAAGAGACACGAGATGTCATCCCGGCACAACAAATAGGTAAAATATACATTGTCAACGTAGACGATTGGGGTTTGAGAGTCGAATAGGGAAGGGTGACCGTTGATGTTCAGAGAAGAGTTACAGACTGAAGAGTGATTTAATTTCTTTTTTTTCAGACCGTTATTATTATGGTTGTAATAAAATTGTCGTTCTTTTATAATAAATAACTTACAGGTATTACACGATTCGTTAAATGTATCTATATTAAAACAACCTTAGAGTGTCGGTGGGATACTACGTTAATAGTCGGGGTAAAATGTCTGTTCCGTTCGTCCCGAATCTCTTCAACTCTCTCTGGGAGTTCCAGTACGTCAGTCATCTGTCTCCACCACACCTACGAGTCCAGAAAGATTAGGGCACCACGGACACGAGAATCTCCAGTCCCAATTGTGGTGACGAAGATTGTAAAAACGAGATACGGTCCGTAACAAAATTAGTGCACTATGCGTCGAAGTTAATAATGTTGATAATGTTAATAAGGGTGAAATGTCTACTCCTTTGACTCCGAGTTTCTTTAATTTATTAAAAGGGGTCCTATATTCGACCTTGGTCCTAAACTTGAGTTCTCGAGACCGAACTTAGAGAGACCACCAGGTCAACAATTCTTAGACGGGCGGTAACACAAGTCTCGTTTCGGGTCTGAGACGGACTTGTGCTGTCGGTCCGTACCCTACGGTCCTTGGACGCGACCTACCTATGTTCGACTGATTAGCCTTGTGAGGACTAAGATTCACAAACATTAAAGATATAAGAAGACCGAAAAGACTTTAAAGAACCTAAAGAAATGACGTATACACAACAAGAATGTTGAACTTTCCCTTTCCTACTTTCTCCGTTTTTTTTTTTTCTTAGACGGACGGTTACGTCCCCTGTGTCCAAGCTAGGGCCAGGCCCTTCTAAGACGTTGGGGGTCCCGTGGATTCGGGTACGCGGTGATGATAACTGGGGCACTCGGAGTTGATGACTTTAGGATCCCGGGTACGAGCCGTTACTCTCTTCGGTGGCGTTTCTCTTCTGGCAGGTGGCGCGGACCTCTCCTCGGAGACGACCCACGTTGCTCTCTTTCGGGTGTGTGCCGTCACTTCTGGGTCGTGTCGGTTGTGTGTGTGTATTTATTTTTCCTGGAAGGGACTTCCACCCCTCCCCACCATAATTTTATGGTAGGTTTCACCGGAGAGTGAACAATTTTTTTTTTTTTCTTCAAACCGAGATCAACTTAAGAAAATTGACAGTCCTTTCGGCGGGTCAGGTACCTCCTACCTCTGCTTCTACCACTGGCAAATCCCTACGCCATTGAATTCCTGGAGGTAAGACGTCCTCACCCCCTACCCCGCCCCGAGACCGGCCCGTGACAGTCCCCCAGACGGCCGAGGAGGGGGGTCGACACAAAGGCCGAGTGTGGACGGCGGGGTCCAGACCGCCTCCACGGCTGGCCCTCAACCCGCGTGCACCCCGACGAGACACGGCCGTCCGAGACCACGTGTCGACGCACACCCAGTGTAAGGAAATGCGTGTGTAGTAGTCCCCGACGGCGGACGAGGTCGCCGGACAGGGGTGGAGCCCCGGTGCTTCTGGCAGGAGGTCCGTGCCGGTGACGGAACCCCCTCGGAGCGGTAGGCGTGGGGACGGACGTCAAAACCAGTCTTGGGCCTCGAGAGCACACTCCTTCGACCCTAGGACTGGAAGTCCTGCTCTACCCTTCTCGAGTCAGTCTCCCCGTGTAAGACCCTGCCTATACTAAAAAGGTGTGTGTGTGTACGTACGTGCGTCGTCGACCTCATCCCACCCCTCTCTTACCTCGACCCCTCCGCCCCAGCTGTGGTTTCGAACTCAGGACTTCAGTAGAGATTAAAACATCGGGCAGAGGACTGCGGACAGGACCCGGGAAGACAACAACTAAGACCGCAGGGGTGGTAGGGAAGTGCAACGACAGATAATCGTACCTGGCCGGTGGTACGAAGGGGGGACGAGTTTACTTTTCCCGACTTCCAGATTTCTTGTTCTCCCAGAGAACCACCACCACCACTACCCCTCCCCGCCATTCGAAGACTGGTGTTGGTCCCCTTCCAGTGAGGTCTTCGGGGACCTATAGTTATGAACAGTCTTAGACACCTAAAATCTACCAAGACGGGGAAGATCAGATCGGAACGTCACGATTGATGTAGTCCAACAAACCTTCGTAGACCCTCCACCCACCCCGGCTTCTGGTATGTCTTCCGAGCGGGAGCCCGGGTGGGCGATGGAAAGTCCACGTCCTTTCCCCCTGCCGTCCGACACTAGCCGTGGGTTCGCTAGGAGAAGATTTAGTCTACACTTCGAGGAACCACCGCCCCACCCACCCATGTCTCTGATATTAGAATAAGTGGTGACGTGGGGGTCACACGTCTAATCTAGGACCTTGTTTTGACCGTGAGGTATTTATCAACTACTCGCCGAGCAGACCGCCAGGTCACCAATTCTGAAGTGGAAGGTCACGCGCAACCTAGGGACGAGTCCCTGGATTCTAGGGTGTACGGAAGCCCGGTTTTTCGGTTTTGCATTGTGTCTTCGTTATAACATTGTTTAAGTCATTTTTGAAATTTTTTTTTTCCAGGTGTATTCTTTGGAAATTTTTTATAAACTATTCTCCTTTATGACTCTCGACGATACTGTACCTACTTGAAACTTTCGGATTCCGATTCGCTTTCTTTGGTCGGTGTTTCCGGGTGCATAGCGCACGAAGACAGACTCACAGGACTTGTCCGTTTAAATGACTCTGTCTCACATCAACGACGCCCGCTCTCTCCTACCCGCCCCCTAAGCCCTCGTCAGCGACTCTCGTCGTCCCAAAGAAAACCCCCATTAATTCTACGAGGTTTTACCTAACACCACTACACTTATATACCAACTGGGAACTTGTTGGACCCAAAGTTGACGCGTCCGAGTGAATGTACGCCTAAAAAAAGTTATCACTTATGTGTTCCACGTCGACCAACTTAGGTACCTTCGACTTGGGCGCATATGCCTTGGTACACAGATCTTCAAGACACACATACGTCTCGCCTGATTCTCAAGAAGAACCTAAAGGTTGACGTGTCCCCCCAGTCACAGAGAACGGGGAAGGAACGAATGATCAGTCGAGGTGAGACATACGTATGAACTAGTCGACTAAATCCCCTCGACCCGTAAATTTTCTTTAGTAATGAATCTGAAATGACCTCGTCAAAATCCAAGTGTCACTTGAACTCCCCTAAAGAGTTTACGGAAGACGGGGGTGTGTCCGTGTCTGACGGGGGCAGTAGTTTCGGGGGGTGGGGCGGCCGTGTAAACGATGTCAGTAACTTGGATGTGGCTGCGTGACTTCAAATCTAAACGCGAAGTGAGAACCACAACGTGTAAGATACCCAAACTTGTGTACACAGATAGTACATACGACCCAGGACACACGGTAGACTGAGGAAAGTTGGGTACCTGACATCGGGAGGTCCGAGGAGACAGGTACCCCTAAGAGGTCGGTTCTTAATGACCTCACCCAACGGTACGGGAGGAGGTCCCTTAGAAGGGTAGGATCCCTAGCTTGGGTCCAGAGGGTGTAACGTCCACCTAAGAAAGGGTAGACTCGGTGTTCCCTTCGGGTTCTTATGACCTCACCCATCGGATAGGGAAGAGGTCCCCTAGAAGGACTGGGTCCTTAATTTGACCCCAGAGAAAGTAACGTCCGCCTAAGAAACGGTCGACTCGATGGTCCCTTCGGACAGATAGCACATATTCTGTCTTATAAAAAGATTTTGAGGACAAACCCGTAAAAAGTTTTTCTAAAAACGATGTGAAGGTAAACGACGGAATCGAGTCTAAAAGTCGATTCATTCATTTTCAATTGACTCCGTATCGGTTCGATGGAGTACACGAATTTTTTACACTTATTGTCACTTTGGTTTGTATCTTTAATCCCCCAAGGTTGATAAGGACGGTCCAGAAGGACCAAGACCTGATTATAACTTTTGGCAGAAAATCGTATTTATTATGTTAAATAGAGGGGGAGTCAGCCTTAAATAGTGGAAGTGCGAAAGGTCGGAACTTGAAGTGGGGGGAAGTAGTGTTCAGTGACGGTTTCGAACGCGGTATAAAAGAGTCTTACAGGAGATCCCTACAAATAGACACACACACGGCACACTCACACGCTCGGCCACACTCACAAACGGAGAAGTAGAGTGGTGGGGGGGTTGAACTAGACGTCTGGGATTCCGAGGGGTGTCTTTGGTGGTTTCTAGTAAACCGAAGGAGGACCTCTACGTCTTTCACTTATAATACAAAACCCCGTTTAGGGTTTATCTGGGGAGAGGTTTACGGTCAAAGAAGGGATAGCCAAAATGAGAGAGGATTACACACAAACAGACGCATACAGCGTCAATAGAGAGTCTTCGGGCTCGGTCTCCCCCGACTCAAATGAAGCCCTCGGGCCCTCTGTATGGACCGCCGGAAGACTCACTCAAGGTCACCCTTTAGGCCCGTGTCATTAACGTCGTTCGTCACTATAAGGGAGTACCAGTCGTTTAGACGTCGCTTTACCTCTCCTTCCTCAGTCTGGAGTCTCACCCTTCAGTGACGTCAGAAAAACCAGTAAAGTCCCCAAAGTCTGTATGGGATCATCTTGACGAGAACAAATTTGTTTAAAAATAACCTCCTAATAACGAAATATTATAATACGACCAAGGACGGTGTGTAGTTGTACCTAGTTCCACTCAGTGATAATTCCAACGCAATTGGGTTCCTACTATAAAATGCTAGTTATAAAGATGTTTCAAAAAGGTCCTACCCTCCGTGGGTCGATGTTGTAAAACCGGTTTCCTCGAAGTGACCAAACGCTCTACCAACCCATTCTTCCCTCTTATTCTCCCCGTTGAAATAATCGGAAGAGTCAAACTAAAAGGACCACAGACTTTTAGGTGTTTTTACTCAATAAAGTTTCGACCGAGGCAGACGACTTTAAGAGACCGTACCATCAGAAGTGGTGTTGTACGGGTTTCTGGTACGTGTCTTATAGACCTTCGCCACGACTCCGTCTCCGTCGGAACGTTACATACCCCCTCTTCTCGATCGTCCCGCTGGGTGTCGGGAAGAACGGCACGGTAGGTCATGACCCGTCCGACCGAAGAAAACCTACGGGTGTGTGTTTAGACCGGTAGAATGACATCCTTCGGTTCTGGGTTCCAGATGTTAGTTCCGCTGGTTTACTGAAGGCTGTATGTCTTCGTCACGAGACCCCCTCTACTCGGTCCTACTCCGAGGCACCGAGTCGTCTTTTGGGTCTCTCCATTTGCCTCCCGAAACATCTTACAGTCCCCTCTCCTTTACGTGACTCCGAATTTTCGACAAACCCCACTAAACTCTCTGATCGTGACTTCGTATGTGTAACGATACGATTCAGCGAAGTCAGCACAGGCTGAGACACGCTGGGGTATCTGTCGTCGGGTGGTCCGAGGGGACAGGGACCCTAAGAGGTCCGTTCTTGTGACCTCACCCCACGGTAAAGGAAGAGGTTACGTACTTTCACTTTTCAGTTTCACTTCAGCGAGTCAGCACAGGCTGGGAGTCGCTGGGGTACCTGACGTCGGATGGTCCCAGGAGACAGGTACCGTAAATATGTAATGGTATACGTTTTGTCTATTGGTCACACTGAAACTACATACTTCGTCCCGTGGGCTTCGGCCCCGAGACCCTGTTGGACCTGTCTGTCCCACCCCTCCCTCCACCTTCTCCCCCGAGTCTGCCTCCCTGTGTACATGTGTCTACCGGTTAAATACAACTACATACCGTCTTTGGTAGTGTTATACCATTTCGTTAATAGAAGGTTAATTTTAAATTTTTCTTTTCTTTTTTTTTTTGAACAAAACAATAACGAACAGGGTTTCGACTCCCTAAAATCTAGTCAGTCCGTCGAAGTTGGGTGTTCATAAGGTATATGGTTTCGTAAAGTTTATGCCTTTCTGCACGACTGCCATTTCGTCCTACCTCGTTGGGTCTTCGGGAGGATTGACCCTCGGACCCACTCTCTTCCCTCGGGTCTCCCGTTCCGGTGCGACCCCCTTACTTCTACCACTAGTGTCCGTGAGCCGAAGAGACCTGGATTCAATCGAGTTCGGTGTCCTTAGGTCTAGAGGACAGGGACACTCAAGCCAACTACGAAAAGGTTCTATTTTTGGGGTTTAGGGGTCCCTGTCCGGACCCAAAGGATAAGGAAAAAGTAGTTCCGAGTTAAGTTCCACTTCCGTGTCGCAGTCTGATTGGCGTGACGGTCAGTCCCTGTCGCTCCCCTGTCGTTCCCCTGTCGCAGTCGCGGTCCCACCCAGTCTCCTGGTTCTGCCGAACACCGGAAGTAGAGCCGGTGTTGCCCCGCCCTCCCCCCGCCGCGAAGGGAGAGGAGCGAGCGGACTGGAGCCCGTGGTCGGATCAGCCTCCGAAACAAGAAGTCCCCTTTCCCATTGTCGATGAACACCCGCGCGCCTGAACCCCACTCCTGTCCTTTTTGCTTTCCTCCTTTTCGGTGGCTTAGCTTACGCGAGGACGAAAGGAGAGTGAGGTTTCGAGGGACACGTCTCTCCTCACTCAAGACAGAAACTTAGTAATTTCGAGAAGATCCGATTCTAAATCTCCTCCTTTACCGTTGGGTGAGGTCATAGGAACGGACCTCTTAGGGTACCTGTCTCCTCGGACCACCCGATGTCAGGTACCCCAGCGTCCTCAGCCTGTACTGACTCGTTGACTTGACTTAACTTGACTCCGATTCTAAACCACCTACCTAGACTATGGTAAGAATCCCTCCCGGTTTCATAAGGGGTCAATAAGTATAAATAGGGGGTTTAATAGACGTTCTATGAGAACCCTTCTATTTGTCGTACTTCCTTTTACTCTTCGACTCTCTCTCAACACTGTGGACGGGGGGTGGGGGGCGAATAAATTAGTTCTTTGTGGTGCGACCCTGAGGTAGAATCGGAGATCGGGGGACCAAAAGGACGGGAGTCGTAAAAAATCCAGGAACTACTGTAAGATTGAGTGTACAAAGTTTATGAACGAAGGATTCCTGTCTTCTCATTAAATGCTTTTATTAAAACAAGAAGAGGTTTCGTAGCTGTCAAGACCCTTTATGATTTATGTAGTCTTTTTGTCTTATGGAGGACAAATGGTGAAGACCTTGAACTGTAAGGGTTTACATTTCACCCCTTCTGTCAGTCTATTTCTCTACTCACTTTCACGTCCGTCTGTGTGTTGAGACCGACGGAATTGACACCCTCTGTCGGCAAGATAAAGAAATTCTGTCGTCAAGATAATTTCGTCTGACTCCTATTATGGTTCCGGTCTACGAAAGTTTCCTCTGCGTAGACAGTAAACCTTTGTGAGGACCCAACGTGTCACCCATAGACCCTCTTCCCACTCGTCAATTCAGAACAAGGCCTTAGTCTCGTAACTGACTACTCGTTTCCTCTCGACAAGAAGGGGACAGGGAGACCGAGCCCCAGTTTGGAACCGAGAAACCAAGGGGTCCATCCGTTGGAACCCGTTTAACGAGTCAGGGAGATTTAGACAAAGAGTAGACACTTTGCTCTTACTGCTGTGGATGGAAAGTCCCGAGTTCAGTTCTAATTTTCTCTACTACAGATCTTTCATGAGCCGCCTTACAGATCCCGTGTCCTTACGGTTTGTTGTCGTCGACAAACCGAAACAAAAATCACGAGTAAGTAAATGAATAAAGTAAAGACCGGCACGACCCAGAATCACCACCGGGAGCCCTAGAAGTCAGTACGGTACGGCCTAGAAATCGACCCGGTACACCTTAGATCAAGGGACTGGTCCGTGACTTGGGTCCGGGGGACGTAGTCCTCGTACCTCAGAATCGGTGACCTGGTGGTCCCTTTAACGAACCAAAACCAAAATTTAGGACCCCCGTTTCCGTCCTCTACTCTCCTCCTTCCTCAAAGAACGACTCAAATTTCGAATTTGGGGGTCCTCACAAGACGGAACCTTTAAGACAGTCGAACAAACTCAGTTTGGACAAGAACTTATAAGAAGACGTCAGACGTAAAATACGGAGGAGGCAAGGGTCCTTCTAGGGGACCTCTTCCTTTACCGTTGAGTGAGGTCATAAGAACGGACCCTTTAGGGTACCTGTCTTCTCGGACTCCCCGATGGCGGGTACCACAACGTTTTCTTAACCTGTACTGAATCGTTGATTTGTTGTTCTTGTTGTTATATACCTCCTCCCGTACCGTTGGGTGAGGTCATAAGACCGGACCTCTTAGGGTACCTGTCTCCTCGGACCGCCCGATATGTCAGGTATCCCAACGTGTCTCAACCTGTGCTGGCTTCTCTGAATCGTGCGTGCGGTAAGGGTTGTTCGACCGCCGGAGGGGTCGAGTCTCCGAGGTTGAGTCGGTGACCAATTAGGATTTACGAGGACGGAAACCCAGGAAACCGAGATTTCTCGAGAGGTTCTAGAGCTTCTGGTCGGAACGTCCGTCGGGGAAACACGAAGTCCTTATTATCACTCAGTCTGTTAGTGACTCGAGACACGAGTCCGAGACTTCATCGGACGAATTGAAGTGCTGTTGGAGTACTCTATCTGAGGTCATCAGAGTCGGGATGACGTGTCTGTTCCTGTACTTCCGAATCTCTCTACTTCAATAGATCCTTCACTCCTCTGTTCCCAGGTCTCACACCCCCTGTCCTCCTCGTACAAACCGAAGGGTCTCGGAACCGAAGGATCCGACCCTCCCCTTTCCTTCACTTCACTTTCAGCGAGTCAGCACAGGCTGAGAAACGCTGGGGTACCTGATATGTCCGGTACCTTAAGAGGTCCGGTCTTATGACCTCACCCATCGGAAAACCCGGGTTCCCGACCTACCCGAATTACTACTATTATTATGGATCCCACTTGTGGATGACCCGTGAATTAGACCTGGTCTGTGTCGCGAAGGTCCCACAATCCACACGACGGAGTAGATTAGAAGTGACGCCAATAGGGGTAAAGTGTCTATGTTTTTGAGTCTAGAGCGAATTGACCACCTTGACCTTGGGTTCGAGGCCGTCAGACCGAGGTTTCAAATGGGTTGATTGTAAAAGACGTGGAACTAGAATAGTTGCCATTACCCACTTCCGAATTTTCGAACAAGAGGTGAGGTTTGTTTGACATCCCTGATTTATCGAGGTCCACTTGTCCTAGTTCCTCTGTTAAGTTCACTTAGCCCTAAAAAAACGTACATTCTTTAACTCAGACTTTCCAAGATTAATGACAGTTGTCCTTTCTGACTTTGAGGTCGTAGCGCCGGACACGACCCGACCCCCGGTGCCCCTCCGTCCTTACTCACGTGGACTCTCCGCCGATGTGGTGCTTAGGGTGGGTGACGGCCGCGAGGTGGGGCCGTCCACGTCCTTCCGTTCGTCGCACGTGGAGGTCTACGGACGAGATTTCCTTGGGGGGTCCAGGACTTTTCAAGTTTCCGTTTCTGTACTCTGCTCAAACCATATTCTAATTTTAGTTGTAAGGGGCGTTTGACCACGACGAGAAAAACACCCACCGGTCTCGACAAGTAGAAAGAATAAGATTTGGAGGATTCTCGGGGTAACTGACACACGGGCCGAGCCCCTGGTTTCCAGAGTTGGGGCGAGGTAGGATAGTAGAGTCCTCCGACGAGCCATGACGCAGCACCGAGGGCCGTACCTGAGACCTCAAGCTGACGGACCCAGGTCTAGGTTCGGAACGGTGACTAAAGTTTCATGACTGGAAATTCGCAAGATACGGAGTCAAAGTTGTAGATATTTCACCCCTATTCCTATTGGTTGTAGTATGTCAACAACACTCAATTTGATGACTCTTGTTCCCAGGGTAGTATTCACGAGACAATCATAAACTATAATAATAAAGTCTTTATTTCTTTGTTCCAAAGAAATACTCTAAGTCTACAAACCCAGGTCACTCAGTATGAGATCGTCCATCCTAGACTGCCCAAACACCCCCTGAGCTGAAGACTACTATCCTAATAAATACGGTCCACTGAACGTCTGAAATATAGATTCCATTTTATGTCTATCTCCTTTTGTTGTCTTACCCTTTCTGATCTCTAGACAAGTTCTTTTAGCCTCCATAATTCCCTTATAAAGTACCTTCCTTACCGTGTTGTTTCCTGTCCTTGTCGTTCCTGGATTGTCTTCGTCTTCACTAATTCTTCTCCACCGTTCTTATGTGTCTCTTTGGTATATTCTTTCCACAAGTACTACGTCTATTGGTGCTATCGTGTCAGTGAGTGGATCTCGGTCTGTAGGACCTCACACTGTAGTTCACCCGGAATCTTTCGTAATGATACTTGTTTCGATTGCCTCCATTGACTTAAGGTCGACTCGATAAAGTTTAGGATTTTCTACTACGACAATTTCACGACGTGAGTTATACAGTCGTTTAAACCTATTGAGTCACCTGTGGTCTGACCTTTTCCAGTCGAAGGTAAGGTTAGAGTTTCTTCTCGTTTCTTTCAAGTTTGATGACGTGTTGACTCGAGTAAAATGTACGACTATATCAATGCGCGTTTTAGGAAGTTCGATCCGAAATCGTCATATACTTAGTTCTTGAAGGTCTTCATTTTCGACCCAAATGTTCTCCGTCTCCTTGGTCTCTAGTTTAACGGTTGTAAACAACCTAGTACCTCTTTCGTTCCCTCAAGGTCTTTTTGTAGATGAAGACGAAGTAACTGATGGGATTTCGGAAACTGACACAAGTCAAGTCAAGTCAGCGAGTTCAACACAGACTGAGAAACGCTGGGATACTTGACGTCGTGTGGTCCGAAAGGACAGGTAGTGGTTCCGGGTCTCGAACGAGTTTGAGTACAGATAGTTCAACCACTACGGTAGGTTGGTAGAGTAAAAAAACCCACACACCTAAACTGACACCCCTAGTGTTGTTTGACACCTTTTAAGACTTTCTCTACCCTTATAGTCTGGTGGAATGAACAGAGGACTCTTTGGACATACGTCCAGTTCTTCGTTGTCAATCTTGGCCTGTACCTTGTTGTCTGACCAAGGTTTGACCCGTTCCTTATGCAGTTCCGACGTGTCACCGTGGGACGAATAAATTGAATATACGTCTCACGTAGTACTCTTTACGACCAGACCGACTTAGTGTTCGACGTTAGTTCTGACGGCCCTCTTTATAGTTATTGGAAGCTGTGCGTCTACTATGGTGAGATTACCGTCTGTCACTTCTCTTTGATTTCTCGGAGAACCACTCCTCTCACTTTTTCGATCGAACTTTGAGTTGTGAGTTTTTACCGTAGGCCAGGGTAGTGCAATACCGTTTATCTTCCCCTTTTTCACCTTCGTCACTGTTTAAAATAAAAGAACCCGAGGTTTCAGTGACACCTACCACTGACGTCGGCACTTTAATTTTCTGCGAACAAAGAACCTTCCTTTCAATACTTTTGGATATGTCATATAATTTTTCGTCTCTGTAATGATACAGCTGTTTCCAGACATATCAGTTTCGATATCAAAAAGGTCATCAGTACGTACCTACACTCTCAGCCAGGTATTTCTTCCGACTTGTAACTTCTTAACTACGAAAACTTAACACTACACCCTCTGAGAACTCTCAGGGACCTGACGTTCGTCTAGTTTGGTCAGTTAGGATTCCCTTTAGTCAGGACTTATAAGTAACCTTCCTGACTACGACTACGACTTCGACTTCGAGGTTATGAAACCGGTGGACTACGTTTCTCGACTGAGTGACCTTTTCTGACACTACGACCCTCTCTGACTCCCGTCCCCCTCCTCTCCCGCCGTCTCCTGCTCTACCAATCTCTCGTAGTGACTGAGTTACCTGTACTTTGACTCGTTTGAAACCCTCAGCCACCTTCCGTCTCCTCGGACCGTACGACGTCAGGTACCCCAGTCTCTCAGTCTGTGTTGAATCGGTGACTTGTTGTTGTTGTTGTTTTTATGTCTATGGAACGCCCACCCGTCCCGTCAACACAATGACGTCTCGGGTCTGAAGCATTAGTCTACTGTACCGAAGTTTTGGACCAGGGCGATCAATGGCGGTCGCACTGAACCTGTTCAATCTGTTGAAGACAAAGGAAAAGGACAAAAACCGACGTCGAACACCCTAGAATCTGGGAGATGGTCCTATCTTAGACACCGGAGTCGTCATTTTCGAACCTCAGGGACGGTGACCGGATGACCCCTTAAGGGACCTGTTGAAAAGACTTGGAACCAAAGGAGAATCATTGCACTGATTGTTGTCATGGACAGATTACCCTAACAATATTTTTATTTTCCTCCATTAAACATATACTCCACAAAGATTTTTTAATAGTTTTACAAGTCATTTACCCTCTTAACAAATTATTAATAATTGACTTCAGGACTTTAATTCCGCAGAAACCTGGATTGATTTCAGGAGTCGTGTTACAGTCTAATATCATGATTTGTGGGCGACTTTCTTGTTTACTTATTTTGTGCGTGGCGTGTCACTGGGTCCAATTTAAGTCTCCCTGCTCAAAGACCAGCGGCGCACTTGTGTCTCTGCTCCCCAAAGGTCTGTGTCCTGCGTACTGACATTTAAGTCCCATCACGCTCCTCCACGGCCCACGACCTTTACCTTTTGCACGACCAACCAACCCATTGGGCCGAGAGTCACTTGACTTACTTGATGTCGTCCACATTGATGAGAGGTACCGGAGCGACTGTCGACCGTGAAAGAATCGTTCGCGAGTCAGGTTAGTTGGACTTATGAATAAAAGTGACCTTGTCTATTCGTCAAAATGGTACTTTTAGTCTCCTTCGGATCCCAAGCGAAGAATCCGTAAGTCAAATGGTGACAATTTTGAGACCCCGAAAGGTCCACCGCGATCACCATTTCTTGGACGGACGGTCACGTCCTTTGGTGTCTCCGAGCCCAAACTGAGACCCAGTCCTTCTAGGGGACCTCCTCTCGCACCGGTGGGTGAGGTCGTAAGAACGGGCGCCTTAGGGTCCCTGTCTCCCCGGACCTCCCGAGGTGTCCCAGAGTTTCTCAGCCTGTGCTGACTTCACGAAACCGTACGCACGTGACAATGTTGAGACCTTTCTTGTGACTTCAAAAGTTGTGTGGGTTGGGGACTGAGTTTTATAAGAAAAGAGCCGACAGGGTGAGATTAGGATCTCTCACTACCTACTCCAATACTACCGACTCTTTTGAGTAGAGCAGTCTTTAATCAGTACGAGTTATACAAGTTCCCGATTGCGCAAGAGTGAAGGAGGAAAGAACCTTTTCTTCCTAACTTCTGGAAGAGAACAGAAAAGAGGTAGACCAGAACGGAAGGACCACACCTTTGAGACCCGAGACTTCGAGACACCCCCGTCGACTCAGTAGAGATGTAGAAGGAGTGTCTGGTGGTACACCCAGGTGTGTAAACCAGACTTCTTGACGCCGCCACACACCAACTTCTAAGTCTACGGAGAAACGAGAGGGACCCTTTACCACGGGAAACGTCCCAGTCTCACCACAGTTCTTTCGTTCCTACTTCCTTGTTCCCGGTATAGAAACAGGGAATGAGTCTCTTCGGAAGGGGGTTCGGACTGACTTAGCTCCCAACAAAAATAAAAATAAATAAATAAAAATGGAGGCTTTCAGACCTCCTCCTTGACCCCAAATCAGACTCAAGTAAACGTACTCACGGAAGTCCGACTCCCGACCCTGGACTCGGCCTCTATTACTTTACGAGGGTTCGGTGCCCCTTAGGGTCTCCTGACTTGTCGGAGATCAACCAACCGACGTACTAGAGTCATCCTTGATGGTGTCTCAGGTCTCTTGTGGCGTCGGGTACTCACCTGAGAGGTTAAAAGTCAACGGTAACACAAATACAAGAAAGTACGTCCCCAACACTTCAGAGGAAGGTTTACTGTGAACGGGGGGTCGGTCCGACGAGACGGTTCTCTACGAGCCTTCCTGTACCTATTAAGTCCCGTACTGGTATGTTGGGGAAGGAAAGGGGTCCCGTGACTCCGAAACCATGGTCAGGCGTCGACTCATTTATAGAGTCGCGATGAGACGTTCCTCCCCTTCCCTCTCTCCCCCCTCATCCCCCTCCGTCACTCTGTAGACTGTCGAAGTGGGGAGTGCATCGAGTACATCGTGACCCATGGTGCTCTGTGTCCTTTTGACGTTTGTAGGTGCCCCCTACAAGAACAGGTCGTTTTGGAGTCTTCTTCCCGTCCGACACAAGAATTTAAAATAGAAGAAACTATCGTGCCAACAAAATATAACATTTACCTCCCTTTACTATCAAATGACTTTCCCTTTACTAAAATGTTTTCCTTACTCTTCGTCGTTACCGAGGGTCACTGTGGACACCCCGTAATAATTACGTTAAGAAACGGTTGAGTAATCAGAGGTCCGAGACGCTTCACACAAGTTTGTCCCCGTCTCTCGGTCTGAGAAAACAAAAGTATAAACTAATATTGTTTCGGGTTGTGGTTCACTGATAATGAAGAACTGGTCATGTATGTAAGATCCGTTTCATAATTTAGTCCATGTCATTGTTAAAACGGGGCTTAAAATCTTACTTGTTTTCTTTAAGGGGTCCCCCTGCAGGGTCCCCCAGGTCACCAATTCTTAAGTGGACGGTTACGTTCCCTGTACCGAAACTAGGGACTAGCTCCTTCTAGGGTGTGCCCTGTTGATTCGGGCATTCGGTGTTCAGGACTCAGGCACCCGGGACCTCGGGCCCGAGACGTTGCTGTCTTCGGTGGTGCGACTCTTCGGGCGCGTGCCGTTGGTCTCATCGAGGGCCGAGTGGCGATGATCTTTTTGGGGTTCGCGTCGTCACTTCTGCGTCGTGAAGGTGGTTATTGCTGTTTTAGGGGGTTTTGAGAAATATAATATGTTTCTAAATTTCTCTGCACTCGTAAAGATTAGTCCCAGACTTTCGAGAAGGGGTCCCTAACACAAGCCGTGTAGGGTCGTCAGACTAGTCCACTCCCCGACGCCCTGACTTGGCCTCCCGACCCGACCGTACCTTCTTGGGAGGTCTGACCCGGTCTGGGAGTCCCACGGTGGGAGAGAAGACCTGCAGTACTACGTCGACGACTCTCCACCTCCTGGCCCCGTTCCGGACCCCGACCGTCCCCGCCCCCCGTGACGGAATCGAGACTACTGGGACACTTTGGGTTGTCCGACGGACACGGGTCCGACCCCTCTGTCCACCGTAACACCTTCCTCCGTGGTCGATCCTCTTTTCTTCTCAGAGAGAAGTCCTCGTTGTCCCGACCGAGAAGCTCGTGTCCGTACCAAAGGTCTGCCAAATGACTCCTGTGCCTCCGTCGAAAGGGTTTCTCGAGTCATCGGGAAGTTCCTTCGATAGAGTTCGGATCGTAACGCGATGACAAGTGTTTTCCCTCACGGAAACCTCCGTCTCCAAAGTCTCGGCTCCACATTAAAAGTAGGTCCTTCTTCGTCCCTGGCGACGTTTGAGGATACTCGGTTCAGACAAAAATTATGTTGTCTTTACCAGTTTGCCCGCGTTCTCGACCTCCTACTTCATTCCCACTCTCCTTTTAGGACGGGAGAGCTACCACCTCATAGACCTTGTGGAGTGAGTTAAAAACTTTTCGTCCGTCATAAAATTTAAAGGACGACTCACACACAATCAGCGAGTCAGTACAGGCTGGGAAATGCTGGGGAACCGGACGGTCCTAGGAGAACAGGTACCGTAGGCGGTCCGTTCTTATGACCTCACTCGACGGTAAGGGACGAGGTCCCCGTGAAGGGGTGGGTCGGACTTAGAGGACGTGACGTCCGTGGAAGAAATGGTAGACTCGGTGGATCCCAACATAACCGGCTTTACTCCTAAAAGTTCGGAAAAAAAAAATTCAGACAAAAGGGTGTTTCTATGGAGGACTATATGTCTTTTTTTTTGAACCAGACTCAAGACGTTTCTTGATTAAGACACTAGGACCGGTGTCCAAAAGACCTGGAGGTAAAGGAGTGGATATTTTATTCTTGCAACACCATACACTCCCGACTTGTTTTAAAAATTTGTCTATGTGAAAAATTTCCCCGAAGGGACCACTGAGTCACCATTTCTTAGGTGGACGGTTACGTCCCCTGCACCCAACCTAGGAACCCAGCCCTTCTAGGGGACCTCTTCGTTTACCGTTGGGCGAGGTCAGAAGAACCGGCCCTTTGGGGTACCTGTCTCCTCGGACCGCCCGACGTCAGGTACCCCAGTGTTTTCTCAGTGTGTACTGAGACACAGGTTTGTTATGTTGTCACGTGAAATTTTTTTCTTTTCCTTTGGAACCCTCGAGGGACCGGCAGGAGCCTAAGACGGGAGAGTGGGGAGAGTGGCGGTTCCCACACTCAAGTTAGGCGTCAGGCCCTTGATACTAGCGTGGTCGGTCTTCCACGCCGGGGACGAGAGGAGGGTGGTTTTCCTTCAGGATATTCCTTTGAATTGCATATTGTCTCTATTGTTGTTCGGAAAAGACTGGATTGAAACAGGAGTTGTCGGAAATGATCTCCACACCCCCACTCCTCCGACCCCTTCTTCCGGACTCCTTGATGAAACTTTGACACCCGAGATGGGTGCGTGCGGTCGAGGACTCGGCCATGCGCCACTGATCTCCTTTCGGAAGTGATCGTTCCTCTCCTGGGTGCACGGCGTCACTTGCAGGACGTGCGGCGTTGATTCTGGACGGTGTTGGTTTCTTTGTTTATGGATGCGTTCGTTTTATTGTGCGGCCCGAGACACGTCCGGCCGAATATTTAGCGACCGGGACTGTGGCTCACCCACAGTATGTCGCATACCGATTCCCACGCCCGAGGACTGAGTCGGCTGGTCCTAGATTTAGGACCACGACTTCGATTCATCGGTACATCGTCACTCGTACGGGTGATCTTTGCCGGTATTTAGTAGTAGTATACTGATACTTATTTCTACTACGATTATGACTAGTACTTCTCGAGAACTCTCCTAAGCTTGTCCGCTAGTTTTTTTTTTTTCTCTCCCCATCATTTGAAGTACAGGATCATGTACCGTGGCCCGTCCGCAAGTCGTCTCACGGATGAGGACACAGACTCCGTGCGTCCGCCCTACCGTGGACGTCTTGTTTCCGAGTCAAGTACCTTCGAGAGGTCGAGGTCGGTCACCCACCGATCTTGGTAGAATATGGAATAGCGTATTAATAAAAGAGAGCGACGGAAACAAGAATAACTGCTCACTTATTGTCTGAAGGACGGGGTTCCGTCCACGTGTGGTGGAAGGACCTATCAGTCACGCGACGGTTGGGAGAGAAGAATGTTAATTTTCATTACTACTCAGTGTAAATATCTCTCCGACATATTAATACGTTTGGTAATAGTCTGCGTAATGGTGCAAACTAGAAGGATTCTTTGGACACCCCGTCCCTCTCCTTTCACCCTTATTTTCATAAGGGCAAAAATATCTATTTCTTTCAGTCGGAGTAAGTCCCTGTTTTAGTGGTTCATTCGCCATCTCTGTCCCAGGTTAGTTCGGGAGGGTGAGGTCCCTTACCGGAGAAAGATGACACCTCCGGTCAAGGGACACTGCGGGGCCCGAGAGTCGGACGAAGACAGAGAGGATCTCTTAAGTCGTCACTCTTACGTCACTTACAGTCGACGTCTGCGATAGTGACAGTAAAGCCGATGCAACTGTAGAGGGTGGTCCGTAAGGTGGAGAAAGATCGTGGGAAGAGGATCCGACTGGGGTGCCACTCGACACCACACAGACCGAGGGTCGAAGGACCAACGGGGGAGGTCAGTTTGACTCTTCCGGGAAGATAAAATCCACTGGGCGACGATCAGAGATTTTCTTTTGTCTCTTCCCTTTGTTTGTGTCGTTTGTGCGACTCAGTAATCTTCGGACACAGACGTTACCATTGTCCGGGTCCGTATCCAATCGTTTTATATAACTTACATGTCTTTTTTATTAAGGTTGATGGAAAAAAGGAAAAGGTTAAATTTTACTCCGACTGTTGGACTTTGTTGTCTTCAGTCGATATGCAGTTATTTTGTGTATATCAATTTTTTTATTTTTTATTTTACTCCGAATTTTTTTTAACCGTACCTCAAAATATTCGATAGTCGTTTTAATAGACTACTCCTGAACAGACTCTTTCGTTCGGTGTCTTTTGTTTTGGGTTATTTTCAATAATAAAAAGACCCGAAAGATGACAGGTTTCATCGGTATCTTATTTATTCTTCACCTTGTCTAATACGTAAACAAAACGAATTTTACGTAAAAGGAAGAAAAGATTTATTTATATGATTCTTCGCCACCGATTGTCTCAATGAGTGTCTCCCACTCGGCTTGGTTCTGTCTGATTTTTATTTTTTGTTAGATTCAAGGGACCAAGAGTCACTACCGCGCTCATCCCCTTCCGACAACGGTCGGACATCCGCATAAATATTTCTGGTGTCGGACAAGAGAACAGTCTTAGGTGATTGAAGGTGGTTCCTACTACGTAAAGACCGATGGGTACTTGATTTTTTTGTCTAAAGTGTTTGTTTGTGTCTTCCTTCGTCTCTCTCCCGACCTACGTCTTTTTGTACGTGAAGAGCTCTGCTTGGGTGGAAACGGCAGGGGCGACAAAGGACGGAAGACGCCCGTATATATAACGTGGCATAGATATTAATATACATATACACACCCAGTCTCTTTCTCCACAGGTCTCTGTGTCTCACAGACTGAAAAAAACCCTAACCTACCCTTTCCTTTAACTACAATCGTCAAAGACAAGGAATTTCGGTAGGAGAAACAAACAGTTTCATACCAAAAGGACCATCTTCTCAGAAACGGACATTGTGCTCACTTAGTGAGTAGAGTGAAATTATTTCTAAGTTTGGTTTACGATCGCCGAGAGGTACGACCCTTTGCTGTGTTACCAACCCGACAGAGTTGAGCCTAGGAGTAGAAAGTCACGTCGACCGTCCGTATGTTTTCCTTTCCTTTGTCCATTTTTTTTTTTTTTTATGGGGTCACCGTAGTTTCCTACTTGGGTGGGTCAAAGAAAGTCAGTATTTGTACGATCTTCTGTTTCAGACCAGAATGTCGCAAACCTATTCAATGAGCCACACGGGTGACTGCACACCGGAAGTTGACCCGTGGTTGAGAAAAAAAAAAAAAATTATAAATAAACCGACGAAGTTCAGAATCAAAGTCTCGTGTCTGAGAGGTCGACGCCACGAACCCGAACCAACGAGACTCCGTACATCCTAGAATCACGCGACTGGTCCCTAGCGTGAGTACAGGGGACTTAGAGTTCCGTCTAAGAAGTGGTGGTTCCCTCAGGGTTGACCCGTGGTTGAGAAACATGGAGTCAAAGAAGAAGACAGTACGGAGTGTATATTTACCAGCTAGTCTGATTCAAATTTATACAAAATTTCATACATTCGTAATATGGAAAACTTAAAACAGTGTAAGTACATATTGGGTAAAATCTTTTTAGTTTGTTTTTATACTCGTCACCCGTCTGTAACTGTCGAGAATTTTTTCATTCTGTCATCTTTTTCTTTTTTTTCATTCTGGTAAGTCTTGATATATTTTTTGACGTTTAATAAACAGAGTTATTAGGAGTCCCAAGATAAACCTAGATCGTAAGATCCTAAGCAATTGGAATTAAGAGACACCAATTCCGTCATTGGATTTTAGTCCCTCCTGTATTAGATTTAGATCCACAGTTCCGACATATAACAGTGGGACGAATAAATTGAATATACGACTCATGTAGTACTCTTTACGACCCGACCTTCTTCGTGTTCGACCTTAGTTCTAACGGCCCTCTTTATAGTTATTGGAGTCTATACGTCTACTGTGGTGGGAATACCGTCTTTCACTTCTCCTCGATTTTTCGGAGGACTACTTCCACTTTCTCCTCTCATTTTTTCAACCGAATTTCGAGTTGTAAGTCTTTTACTTCTAGTACCGTAGAACAGGGTAGTGAAGTACCCTTTATCTACCCCTTTGTCACCTTTGTCACAGTCTAAAATAAAACCCCCCGAGGTTTTAGTGACGTCTACCACTAACATCGGTACTTTAATTTTCTACGAATGAGGAACCTTCCTTTCAATACTGGTTGGATCTATCGTATAATTTTTCGTCTCTATAATGAAACGGTTGTTTCCAGGTAGATCAGTTCCGATACCAAAAAGGACACCAGTACATACCTACACTCTCAACCTGACACTTCTTTCGACTCACGACTTCTTAACTACGAAAACTTGGTACCACAACCTCTTCTGAGAACTCTCAGGGAACCTGACGTTCCTCTAGGTTGGTTAGGTAGGATTTCCTCTGGTTAGGACCCACAAGGAACCTTCCCGACTACGACTCCGACTTTGAGGTTATGAAACCGGTGGAGTACACTTCTCAACTGAGTAACCTTTTCTGGGACTACGACCCTCCCTAACCCCCGTCCTCTTCTTCCCCTACTGTCCCCTACTCTACCGACCNTCTAGGTTGGTTAGGTAGGATTTCCTCTGGTTAGGACCCACAAGGAACCTTCCCGACTACGACTCCGACTTTGAGGTTATGAAACCGGTGGAGTACACTTCTCAACTGAGTAACCTTTTCTGGGACTACGACCCTCCCTAACCCCCGTCCTCTTCTTCCCCTGCTGTCCCCTACTCTACCGACCTACCGTAGTGCCTGAGCTACGTGTACTCAGACCCACTTGAGACCCTCAACCGCTACCTGTCCCTCCGGACCGCACGACGATAAGTACCCCAGCGTTTCTCAACCTGTGCTGACTCACTGACTTGACTTGACTCGTGTCTTGAACGATCTTCTCACTCCTACGATATTTGGGTGTAATAACGGAAGATCACGTCGTGTACATCAGTGATTGCCGTACTCTAAACCTTAATTTCTGTCCGGACTCAAGTTTTATGGACAATAAAGGAACGATACACCGTTCCCGTTTTAAGAAACTCGGGATCAAAAGTGTAGACATTTCATCCTATTCTGAAGTAGGAAGAGCCTGACGTAGGTCACCCCCGGGTTTGACGTAGAGAATGAGTGGGGAACGAGTCTGGTAAGGTCGGTGTGCCGAAACGACAAAGAACTTATACAGTGCGTACAAGAACAGAGTTCGAAAACATGGACGACAGAAGTGAACAGGGACATAACACGACTGAAGGAAGTCCAGAGAGGAGTTTACGGTAGGATCGTCATTTCGGAAACCCCGGTGCTCATAAATTTTGTCGGTGAGGGGATGGGGATAAGGGACAGAGTAAGAGGACGAAATAAAAAGAGGTGTCATGAATAGTGACATACTGCATAATATATAAAAAATTGAATAATGGATGATCCTATGTCATCATAAGATAAATGGAGGGATGATCTTACATTCGAGGTCCTTCCGTTTCTAAAACTAAGAAAATAAGTGACAACCAAGAGTCATTCATTAACAATCTACTTGTTCTGAAGACACTACTAATTCACTCTCCTACGAACCCTTCGAGAACCGTAAGTGACTCTGTCTTATACCGACCTTGTGTCCAAAACAAACTTGACATAAAAAATTAAAAAACTCAATTTTGTAATTTTTTAGTTCTGTTAAGGGTATTAAGTTAGATCCAAAGTCTATAGGGAAAGGTTCGAAAATGTTTTCATTAAAATACAAGAGAGACCGACACGACCCAGAAACAACGAGCGACCGAAAAGAGATTGACGTCTCTCGCCCCCGAAGAGAGACCTGTGTCACACCCGCACAGAGTCGTGCCACCGGAGAGAACGTCACCTTGTCCTCGAGAACCCACGTGTCCGAAGTCGTCAAAGCCGAGGACCTGAGGTCTCGTGCCCGAGTTGTCAATGTCACGTGCCCGAATCGACGAGGAGCTGTACACCGTAGGTAGAAGGTCCTAGTGCCTAGCTTGGACACAGAGGACGTAACCGTCCGCCTAAGAAATGGTGACTCGGTGATCCCTTCGGGCTTTTTTTTAATAAGAATCTTTCCGGTAAGGAAGTGCCGGTACTAGTCGACTCGACCCGTCTCCTGCGGGAACAGTTCATGGGTGTTACGTAACGTGACTCATTGTGGACACGAGGTATATAATGGACAGACGGACGACGTCCGTACACTTAAAAGTTGGGGTCTACATCTTAAAGAGAGACCTTCGTAAATACTATTTCTAAATACTGTAGACTGATTTGTTCTACTTCTACTTTTCTTTATTTGATCTATTGGAGTATTAGTAAGTCCCTCTCTCGTTTTTTTTAACATATGTCATACTAGAGTAAAAACGAAATATTCCTTTTTTTTTCCGATATTCGAACGTGTCTTTTTTCTTACCCGATGTAGTTTCACAATTATTACCACCAATTGAGACCCAAACCCCTAATACCAACTAAACGTAAAAGAGTGTTAGTCTGATTTTGCATGAAGTGTTTTCGGTGGGTCTGATTACCATACTTTTAATATAGAGTCATTTCGACAGTCTCGCTCGTTCGTCTGGTCGGTCGACAGGTCTCTTTTACAGTTAAGACGTAGAAGGAAACCTTTCGGTGAAGGTACAGGAGTAAGAGTGCCCGAGACAGACGGGAGAGATTCAGTGAACTAAACAGGTATTACTTTTCTCAAACGTTTCGACTATTGGTAGAAAATTTTAGGAATTGTACGAAGACCTAGAACAATCTTACGGCAAACCGAGACGGAATGTGTACGAGTGTCAAACCCGGGTACCCCGTGTCATTCGTCCCCAGCCCCCCACCCCCCTCTGTGGATAGTTTCAGTCCCGATTTTGACTAGTCAACGTTATGATTAGTCTGAAGTGACGGAAAATCAGTGTCAATAACTACCAGAAGGAAGGAAAGATGTCGGGTACTACTAAGAAACAAAGGAGGACCCTCGTCACACCGACTCGTCTCCCCTTCCCTCCGAGTCCTCTGAACCTTGGGACGGAACCGAGACGACCCGATGGAGTGACCTCGTTCGAGGAATGAGAAATCCGGAGTCAAAGAAGTAGACATTTTACCTCCATTGCTAGTCAATGGGTGAACTCTCGTTCTCCGGTCTAAATACCGGAACACTAGAGGTTCCGAGAAGATTCAATGTGTCGGTGTTTTACCTGATTTAAGGCTAGGACTCTTGTTTTTACCTAAAAGGTCCACAGACATGGGATGTGTCATTATGGATTACGTAAAATTCAATAATAAAAAAAACTACACCTGGTAAAAATTTCAGAAATAACTTAAACAATGTTATAAAAAATACAAAAATACGGGGAAAAAATTACAAAACCAAAAAACCGATACTCCGTACACCCTTAGAGTTGAGAGACTGGTCCCTCCTTAGTCTTGAGCGTGTGGGATGTAACCTATCACCTTAGAATTGGGAACCCGGTGGTTCCTTCAGGTAATTTACATAAGTGTTGAATTGATTATCCTTCAGAGTTTATAGAGCTACGGTTATTCGGAGATTCATCCGTTTTGTCTACAGTGTTTCAAGTGTGTGATTTCGAATACACCAATTGCATGTCCGAAAGCTCTTTACGGGACTAATATGAGTGTCAAAAATTATTCGAACCGGTGGATCAAAGATTCGGGTCATGTCTGATCTGTTTCGTGGGACCCTCTCCTTTTCCTTCGTATTTTCCGTCCACGATCCTGTCGACACTCTTTAATCCGTAATTGTCGTACTATCTTTGAACTAACTCTTCCTCTTTATAAGTTTTCTGTTAACTACGAAAATTCCATGTGAAGGTACTCGAAACTACCGTCGTCACAAAAGGTCGTATTACATTAAGTATTCATATATGAATCTACGTTCTCTTCAAGATAAATACTTACGTGCCCCTCTGTTCTTACGTCTCTCATCTTAATATATAAATAAATTTACATAAAACTTTTCTAAAGGTACATTCAATATAATTTTTACTATTTTTCAAAACCATGAGATTGGTATTTTGTCTTCCGACATTTTACCATTTAGAGAGGAAGACTCAAAAAGATACAAATGACAAAGATTCGGTGAATAAATAGTGAAAAATAGGTGACGGAGGACTACAACCAAGAGACAAAAATTTGATGGAAAGACTTAAGATATGTGTGTAATGGAGTAAATTAGGGAGTAATGACAGCATAACCCATTTATAACGACAAGAGTAAAATCAACGTCTGTACCCCTCCATTTCAGTGAACGGTAAGGTCGAAACTTGACACCCAGACGGACTTAGACTTCGGACACCAGAAATCATAAGGTACTAAACAATTATTATATACATAGACCGACGGGGTAATGATGGCTTTCTAACCTAGAACTCTCACTCCTGAGTAGAGTGAACGAAAATATACGGTGTCCCTGACCATGTATCATCCGTGCGTCTTGTACAGGGCACCTGAAGTAAAGATGTAGAGGAATATTTCAAGGGTTCGGCAATTTACGTTACATCACGTAGGGTTCCAGAGAGGGTCATACCAAGGACCTCGTAGACATAGAGTCTGGATGTCTTAGTCTGAGGAGTCCCAGTCCTACACACTTACACGTAAATTTATTTGTCGAGTCCACTGAAAATTACACATAGGTGCGAACCACCCTCCTGAAGGGACCGCCATGTCACCCATTCCTAGACGGCCGGCTACGCCTTCTGCACCCGAACTGGGGACCGGACCCTTCTAGGGTGTCCGACGGCTCGTTAGTCTCGGCCTCGTGGTGTACATGACTTGCGGACACGAGTCGGGGACTTCGGGCCCACGAATCTCGGCCGCGAGGGCCGCTCTTCGGGGGCGTGGTGTCTTTCCTCGTCGGGGGCGAGCGTCGAGGCTCTCTCTCGGACGGACGTCGTTACTTCTGGGTCGCGTTGGTTTTTATTTGTTTAATTCCTTTTTGAGAAAATTTTATTGCATTTGTTTCAAACTACCCTGAAGGAACCACCAGGTTACCAATTCTGAGACGAAGGTGACGTCCCCCGGTACCCAAGGTAGGGACCAGTCCCTAGATTCTAAGGCGTACGACGTACCCCGGCGGTTTTTTAATTTTTTGTTTTTCAGACTCTTGACAACTGGATCACAAACTTTCGTGTAAGAAACCTCAATCAATTAGGACCGAAGTCTAGAGTCGAGGTAATGAATTATCGACTCACTACACCCGTTTAATCAATGAATGTAAGAAACTCGAAATTAAGGTAGTAGAAATTTACCTTTGTTGTCTTTGTAGGTGGAGCTTCCTAAGAACTTCCCTGTTTCAAGTAGGTAAATCGTCCTTAGTACCTTGTAGATTTTACACGGGCTATGACGAAAAATCCACGAATCCTGTACAATCCCGTGTTTGTCTGTTCGAAAAACGGGAGGACTTCGAATGGAATACAACCCTCTTCTGTCTATTTGTTTTATTAATTGATATATCATTCATTCAACTGACCCTTTTTATCTTGTCTCCTTTAACCTCTTCCGCACACTCCATCGTCAACATCGTAGCAAAATATCTCTCCTCAGACGACGACGACGCCGGTTCAGTGAAGTAAGCACAGGTTGAGACACGCTGGGGTATCTACCGTCGGGTGGTCCGAGGCGGTAGGGACCCTAAGAGGTCCGTTCGTGTGACCTCGCCCAACGGTAAAGGAAGAGGTTACGTACTTTCACTTTTCACTTTCCTCAGGTCAATCCAAAGCATTTCTACCATGGTTCGTTCCTGAACCTCTTTCAATTTTTCATTGAAACCGTCTGGAGACTCCCTTTTCGGAAGGACCGTCTCCCGTGTCGGTGACGTTTCCGGTGTACCTTCCTTGCCCGGACCGTCCATTCTCCTTGTCGGGTCTTCGGTCACCCCGATGTCGGTCTCGGTTCGTCTTTCCTGATTCCCGACTCCGACCTCTCTAGTGACCTCAGTCAAGTGCACACCGAAAGATCCGGATGTGTATTCCTGACTTATTCTGTCAGTACAATCCACGTGTCTTGTCATGCACCATGCATCGGTTGTAAATTGCCCACCGTAGATGTAGACACAACTGTACTTATGGAAGACCAGGGATTCATCTCGATCAGACCTTCCAGTCCGATGTCCCTATTGTCGTGGAAAATGCACGAAACCACGTCAAAGTCTCAGGAAGTTGCAAAGGGTTTCATGTCTTTGGTTTGTCTAGTTTCCGGACCCACTAGGGGTCGTCGGTCATCTCTACCAATTAAGAGACGTCCACGAGTCTTTTGACTTGATTGTCTCTGTGCGTTTCAGTTGTCTCGTAGTTATTTTCTGTCCCTCTCCCATCCCACACCTGCCCCACCCGAACCGATTTCCGACTTTGGTTGTCTTCTCAACAATCATTACATTGTCTTTTTCGTCACCTCGCACCTCGCAGTGGATACCGTCTACTTTGTGTAAGATTATAGTTACTCTGGTTTCAGGTCTCTTATTACTGATGTTTGACGACCCCTCACTCGGTCCCTCGGGTCTTTGTACTTGCGTGAACATACCCCCCTTTTGTTTAATTCTCTAAGTCCGTTTTGACAGGGCAAAGGACCACCTCCTCCGAGAAATTAGAAATTATAGAGAGAGGACTGTGCTCCGTACCTAGAACGGGGTTGTTCTGTTTCCTACCACAGACACTTCAATCATGAAGAGTAAGGTCGTTTCCTGAGGGCTCCTCTACTGACGGTACACCTACGGGCCGATTTTCCTACGTGACAGAGTCACGGTGACAAAGGAACGACCCGTACTCACGCACGAGTCAGCCAGTCAGCACAGACTGAGAAACACTGGGGTACCTGACATCGGGTGGTCCGAGGAGACAGGTACCCTAAGAGGTCCGTTCTTGTGATCTCGCCCGACGGTAAAGGGGGAGGTCCCCTAGAAGAGCTGGGTCCCTAGTTCAGACGTAGAGGACGTAACCGTCCACCTAAGAAATGGTGACTCGACGGACCTTTCAGGAAGTGTCGACCCGTCTAGTCTCGATTCTGTGTGGGTGGGTGGGAGGTCCCGAGAGTGTCACCTTTCTCGACGGACGTCCCGGGGCCTCGAGACCTCTCCTTACACTCGAACAACCCTGGACCTCCGTTCGTTCCCACATTATTTTTCGTCTATTTCTATGGGTCCGACCCGAAATGTGACGACACGTGGAACTACGGTCAAAGAAGACCGTAGACGGGAGCCCTTTCGATTCGACCCCCGTGATAGGTCACCTTTAGACCTTGACTCGTAGGAAACTCCGGAGTCAATACGGTCGAACCTTCCCTTCCCACAGCATAACCCGATGTACTGGGACTGGACTGGATGAGTTTTCCCTCGTCAAATCAGACTCAGTCTCCTTCACTTCTCTCGTTGAGTGAAAGACACTACAAACTGAGTTGTGTAAGCCAAACCTTAATTTTGGTAATACTTTTGGTTGTGTTCTTTGGGGACCCGAAAATAAGGTAAGGAGTTTGGTACGCAGTCAGACGGAAGTGGTAGAGGACACTCTTTGGTATATAAACGAGACCCTCAAGAATTAACGATGTAAGGATGGCTGAAGAAGTCAATTATTTATAAATTCACGGGTGACACAAGGTCCCCGCTCCGCTCCGAGACGTCCTTGTCCTTACCATTCTGTCTTCAAGGATAAAAATACCGCGAACGAGAGATCTCACCCACGAACCCACTTCTCTCTCTCTTTACTCTAGGAACGTCTTCCACTCTCCCCGCTGCCGTCCTCACTTCGTCCCGCCACACTGCTCCTCACTGACTCGCACTCTGGGACCTGTCCCGCCAGTCCCTCTCCCGCGACAGACTCGGCCCCGGACGGACCTACTCTTCCCCGCCCCGTACGCCAACGCCCCTCCCGCTTGTCGTGAGCGTGTCGGTCCTCCACCCTTCCCCGTCGCTCCGACGAAACGAGGGGCTCAGGGACGAGACGTGTGTTCGTGCTGGAAAGACAGAGGCCGGTACGACGGTGGACGATTTCTTTAACGAGGTCCTCCGGACCCTTTCCTTACCATGACTTGCCTTGCCTTAGGGTCCCGACTGGCTAATCATGACCTCTGCGCACAACTGGAACCCCCTTCCCAACCCTCGTAGTCATCTATGAGACTAGAGTCTCGTTTCCGTTCCCGACATCCTTACCGACAAGAAGGGATGACACCAATTAACCGTTTCACCGGGCACACTTACTCACGTCCTACAGGTCTTTCGTTGTGACAAAGTGTGTAGTAGTAAAGTTCAGTGGTCGGCCTGTCCTAAATCGTGAGACACAGACCGTCGTTGGCCGTCCCTTCGTCTCTCTTAAGGTAACCTGACAGGTCTCATAGACTGGGTGTTTACTCCTCGCTCCTCTCGTAATTTTGGTTTGGTTTGTTGTTGGTAAGGACTTACCATCTCACTCGGTTAAGCTGCAACTGGTCTCTATGTGTGTGTATAGGCCCGCGGAGACTCCGTTTTCCAGTTAAAGAACACGACCAGGGACTAGAAGTCTTAGGTTCAAGAACTAGACTCGAGTCAGGGAGTAAAGGTTCGTCTCAGCCCGGTCTACCCGACGAGCTCCAGTTGTGAGGGACTAGACTGAGGTCTCCTCGGAATACCGACGTCACCTACGATCGTCCCGACCACCCTCTCCTTCTCCCACGTCCGTCTTCAGTCCTGCACAGGGGATTTCTATATTCAAGACTAACGCACCAAAAAGTCAACTTCTTTGCCTACAAACGTCGGTCTAGAAATAGAAACCGTTCGGATGGTGTCCAGGGCCCTGACCCTACTTCCCTGTCTTTTTTCCTTTCCTCCTGTAGGGGTAGAGTACTCTGCATCCCCCCTGAGTTGACAGGGCGGAACACCTAAAGATCAAGAGAAGTCCAGGTTCGGGTGGGAGGGTACGGAGTAGGAAGAGAGGAGATTCAGGAAGAGTGTGTCAACAATCCATTCTAAATCATCTGTCTTTACACAAACGTTTTAGACAAAACAAGTAACCTTGTACAAATAGATCTTCCTTTCCCCATTTTTTTTTTTTGTTTGGTGTTGAGACAGGGAAGAGTGATAAATGAAAAACCACTGGCAGAAGACCCTAAACCTTGACCTATTTGTCTACCGAAAGTACCTTCCTTAGTCCGCTTTGCGGTCCCACACACATATATAGAACCAGAGTCACATATATGCCGTTTACCAAGGGTAGGTGTTCGACACGACCAAAACCTCCCTACAGTCCCCTGTCACAGGAGACCTGCTCTCCTGAGGGTGACGAGGTTCGACACCACGAGGTTCCTAGGGGAGGCTCTTCGTGGAGGGACCGTGTTAGAACCCGGTACCCCACGGGCTGCCAAAATCTCAAGATTGGGGTCTATACACTGGGACCAAAGTAAACGACCGGAGACCGACACCACTGATTCCCGACACGGTCTAAGTTTTGACAACGAATACTAAACGTGGCCCAAACAGACTACATACACCCGCGGACGTCGTACGACTCACAAACGTGCCGGACATCTCGTAGTTCGTGGAGACGTTATGTGACCTACGGAGACACGACTCCCGTAGGGGTACTCCCAGCACCAACACAACACGGACACACGTGTCTTCAGTACCTTCCGGACTTTATGTTAATAAAAGGTCCGGTCCCTTTTCGCATTGACGGTCTCTCGTATCCCTTGCCGTTAGGGAAGGCACAGGGGGTCCGACTACCACTGAAGAACCCCCTGACCTCTTCGCCACAGGGAGGATCAAAAAACTGGAGACTATATTTCCCGAGGGGACCCCCGAGTCTACTACTTCTTAGACGGACGTCGCGTCCCCTGGGCCCAAGCTAGGGACCCAACCCTTCTAAGGGACCTCTTCCCTTACCGTTGGGTGAGGTCATAAGAAGGGAATTCTTAAGGTACTTGTCTCCTCGGACCGTCCGATGTCGGGTGCTCCAGCGCTTCTTAGTCTGTGCTGACTCTCTGATTGTGTGTGCCCGCGTGCGCGTACATTCACAGATGACGTCCCCCACCACTACGTCCTTCATTGAGAAGGTATTATTCATACAAAGTTCAGGTTCCAAACTTCTTCAGAGTAATATAAAGATTATCAGTTTAATTTTTTTTTTAGAAGTAAACGAAGTGTCTTTTCCCAAGTCTACCTACAAAAAAGAGTGGGGACCGTTTTCACGGAAATTTGTTGGTACTTTTCTTTTCTACTGTTATGACAGGTCCGTCTCTTAACCACGGTTTGTCTCAGTTGAGTTTTGGGGGTCTTTAGGGTTTGTTGTTGTCGCTTTTGAGCTCTATTTCACCGACGTAAGTAGTCCAAGTCCATCGAGTTTCTGTTCTTGTACTTTACTACTCGGAGATTCTCTCGTTCCGCGACCTCCCTTGCCCTGGAGCACCTCTGTCTTGTTTTCTAGGGCAAAGGGTGTTTCGTACACGTCTGGAAATCTGATGTCACTCGCCACTCGTACTCCCTACGGCGGGTCCTTTGCTTTCCTGAGGGAGCAAGGAGAGGTCGCTCGCCTCGGGTCCTCCTCACAAGGTCCCGTGAGAGTGTTTGTGAGAAGTTATTGTCGTAGGTCTCGGAAACTAAGTTCCTTGTACGACGTCTTATTTGTCGGATAATTAGACTCAAAGGACCACACGGACTCATATGACTTGTCGTCACTTGATTGGGAAACCGAGAGCGGGTGCAGGGCTGCCGCGTGGTAGGCGACGACGCGAGGTGGGGAGGCGCGGGGCAGAGGTGGCGACGTACGTTAGACAGGGACCTTTTCGAAGTCCAAACCCCCGGGACCACCAAAGTTGATTCCTACGGCTCCGGGTTGGGGCCCACGTTTCGTAACCTTTGTCGTGTAGGAACAAACCGGTACTCGTCGTTTTGGTACACTGAACCCTGAGTTTGCTCTGACACACCACCACGCGGACCCACTCCTCGGCCTCGGTAGTCAGACGGAGAAAGAGTCGGTTCGACTGTCGGTGTCCGGACCCTTTCCTTCCGGGGCAAAGTTGACGAAGGGTCAGGACCAATGGCACCACCGCCCGTCCCACCCGAAACCCACGGCGAGACGCCTTTATAAGGACCCGCAAAACGGATTCATTTTCACTGGCTCGTTCCAGGGACTCAAAAGTTCCTCCTCTCCTCTTCTTTCTGTTCACTGGCAGAGTGAGAGTCTGGGAAAGAGATACTCAACAAGAAACCTTTGCTCCGCATCGAAAACACTATTGTTGGTAAACTACTTCGTAGTCCAGGAGGAAGGGTGGGGGTTCCTTTAGTCTCTATTTCTTCGGCTATCAGACTTGCAATTCATTATTTGGTCCAAGCCAACAACTTTGTCACACTAACTCCGATTCTAGTATTCGAGTTTAGTCGGGACCCTCGGTCCACCGAAGAAACACAGGTGTCAGTGGCTAGAGTGTCTCCACACACGAATTAGTATTTTCCTTGACTGGACCACTCGACCTATTTAGTCATAGTCACGATGAGTTGTGTATGTGTCTGTGTGTGTGTTTTGGAGTTTCGTGCTTAGGGTGACTGGAGTTTAAATATGTGTGTCCTTTTGTAGTTTGAAAAAGTCTTTCATAAAATCTTTCCCAGGAAAGATTTTTATTAAAGTTTCTCCACGAAACTAATTTTTTTTTAATTAAGATTTCAAGAGACTGAGATGAAAGTCTCTTGGTATACCACAAACCAGACGACTTGACCTCTTCTCTCCTGTTCGTAGAATGTTTTCTCTACCCTGTCGTTTCTTCGAGTGTATGAAGGGCACTCACTACGACTCTACGGTGTCCTACGTCACTAATCGGACCCTAAACGTCTTTCGTCCCCGGAACGTCTGTGTGTCCACCTCGGGACAACGACCGACGCACACTAGAATCTGCACAGTGTATTCTAGTCACTCAAAGTGAAGGAGTGGACACTTCACCCTTAGTAGGAGTATCCTAATCATCCTCCCAATATATTGTATGTTTTTTCCAAAACACGTCGCGGACCCTGTGTCATTCACGAGTTATTTGTTATCCACATGGGTAATGGGAAACACACACATACTCAACGAGTCAGTACAGGCTGAGAAAAGCTGGGGTACCTGATATCAAACGGTCCGAGGAGACAGGTACCCTAAGAGGTCCGTTCTTAGGACTTCACCCAACGGTAAGGGAAGAGGCCCCCTAGAAGGGCTAGGTCCCTTGTTTGCACCCAGAGGACGTAAAACCCGTCTAAGAAATGGCGGACTCGGTGGCTGTCCGTGTCCTTAGTTTGTGCCGAGACCCCTCCCTGGATTCCCCGTCGTCCGGGTGCTCGAAGTACTTTGTCCTCAAAGAAGTAGAGAAATAACCCGCCCCGGATCTTCCGGAGGTGTCACAGGGAATCATGTGACCTTTGTTCTCGAACGTAAAGTCCCCCAATAACTGCTTTCCCGGTACGTTCTAAGTTAGGACCATGAGACCCCTACAGGAAAATCTGAACCCTTGACGTCTGCCTGAACCGTAAAAGGGTGGGGTCTCACACCGACTCGTCTATGTTGGAAGAAGGAGTGTCGAAGGTGGACAACTTTGTTTGTCTACAGAAGACTTGTGTTCTCCCCGGTCCGTTCGTGTCTAGACCATAGTCTGTCGGAAAGGGACGTCGTAAGGACCCCACCATTTTACTGTTTGTAAGGTCGTCCGACTTAGCTCAGGAAGGACGGGACATTGACCCCCGGAATACTTCGACGACGAACACTAGACTCGGTAGTCCTGGAGTGAGGTTCCGACACCCCACCTGAAGTAATTATAACTACTCGACGTCGAGCAATTGGAGTAAACTACAAATAAATGTTGGTAAGAAGAGTATACGATTGCTCACTGTGACCCGAGAAGTCTATCTTTCCTCTCTTGACCTGGGAGAGACGGTCGTAGGGGAACCGTTTGAGGACAGGGAACGGTGTCGTCAAACGCGTCTCCCTTCCTACGGTCTACCTCCCCTACCCCGTCACCCCTGTCTTACTACACTTTTCTTACAGACGTTACGCTACTCCCCTCGTCGGGCCGACGACCCCGGGGGGCGCCCCCGCCGGGTCGCCCACCGTCTTCCTTCGACTGCCCACCCCTAGGTTCCTGGTCACTCGGCCGGTCCTGCAATCGGTCCTCCAATCGCAAACGTTGACCCCACCCTCCACCTCTACTCACCCAGGGGACCCGCAGTCACCGGAACTTCCGGGGAGAGGTCCAGTAAAGTGAAAGAAGATCTAGAATTCCTTTAGTTGTTTGTCCCCCAACCCCCTCTAAAGACATCCCGTCAATTTACGGGTGTCATTACTTACGAATCATTTCCGAACCGAACCCCTTTCTCGTGAGTAACAGGTCTTGTAGTGACACTTTAGCCATTCGCTCCTCCCTTCTTTTAGTGAAAGAGAAAAAGAGGCTCCCATACAATACATATAGTTTCTTGTCCTACTACCTTCTTCTCAGTCTCTACCCCCATCCCCCAACCCCTCCCATCAAAAATTTTTATGCCGGTCCTAAAGGGACCACAGGTCACGAATCCTCAGACGGACGGTTACGTCCCCTGTGCCCAAGGTAGGGACCAGACCCTTCTGGGGTGCGCTCCACCCCGTCGAATCGGACACCCGGCGTTGAGGACTTCGGGAACGTGGATGTCGGACACGAGGCGTTGTTCTCTTCGGTGGCACTATTCTTCGGGCGGTTGGTGTTCCTCGTCGGGAGCGACCTCTTGCGGACTCGCTGTCTCTGGGTTTTCATTTCATTAATTCTTTAAAAACATTGTAGTCAGTACTTTTTATACCGGTCAGATAAAAAAGTCCCGACGACTCAGATTTCTTGTGTCCCGGAGAAGGTTTGAAGTATCATACATCGTTCAGTTAAAACTCTGCAGAGTAGGTAAGTTTTCCGTACTTTTCTGATACATTCTGTATGTTCCCCCTACCTTCCTATATCTTTACAAATAATTATAGTCGTGGTTGTAGTTTGAATTTCAGAGGATTTGTGACTTTGCGGTCAAGGAGTGGTATAAAGACCAGAAATAAGGAGACGTGCAATGTAATGATAAATCTGTTAATAAGGGAAGGACGGACGCCCCAGGTGTGGGAGCGAAAAGAGAGGTAGACTGAAAAAGACACTTGGTGAAACTTCTAGCGAAGATGGGAACTACACGGAAAGACGTTCTGATTTCTCCGTTCTCTTTTTTCCTTAGAGAATGGAATTCCTAAATTGGTGTAAATTCATGTTTCATAACCAAGACTTTCCCATCTAAAATACAACTCAACAAACATACTCTAGTAATAGGGAATCCCATACTTGACTTAGAGAAAGTTCAAAGGATGCTTGAGTCAAGGACGACCTAACTTCCTTAGTTACCGTTAGACGTAAGTCGGACTGACACACGTCGAGTGGATAGGAATCCCTGTTTGTAGAGATCCTCTGATTGACTTCGACATACGGACCCGAAGGGACCTCTGAACCTGTCATTTCTTAGACGGACGTTGCGTCCTCTGGATCCAAACTAGGGACCCAGTCCTTCTAGGAGATCACTTCCCTTACCGATGGGTGAGGTCATAAGAACGGACCTCTTAAAGTGTCTCCTCGGTCCACCGATAGTAGATACCCCAGGGTTTCTCAACCTGTCCTGACTCTCAGTTTGTTCGAACAAGATCTGACGTCGGCAAAAAGGGCTGAAAAATTTTAGGATAGGGGGTGGGGGTCAGAAAAGTATTTTAAAAAAAGGTTCACGGGAGAAGGTGGTACTTTAAAATTATGGTATCTTTATGACGTACAGATAAAAAAAAAATCACCTCCCGGTGTCTGGTAATATAATAACTTAAAAAAAAACGGAGAGTCTCTTGATTATAAAAGAGGGAAGTCCCATTTATAACGAGGATAACTTTTACGTACAAGATCTCTGAAAATTTTTTCATATAGTAGACTAAATTGTACAAGGTCCTGACTTGGGTTGTAAGAGAGTTTCACTTGGTAGTTTGGGTTAATACGGTGGCAAGACTAAAGTCTTTTTCTTTCTTTCTTTCTTTTTTCCTGTAGAAACCCGGATAGGTCACTATCAAAAAGGTTTCTTCTCTAGTTTTAGGAAAAAAAAAAAAAGGGACGTGACCTAGACTAGATAGACGTCTTATTTACCGAATGAAAAGCCGACACCCACTCGCGAAATGTTATCAAGGTAAACTCACGATCTTTTCCATTGTCTAACAGTTCAGGGAACCCCTGGGGGTTTATCGATTGAGAGGATTTTCAGTTGTTATCTAAGGGAACATTCTCATCTTAATTCAAGTAATAGAGTAATTTAAAGAGGGTTTGAGATCTCATTCTATCACTAACCACAACGATAAGGAGAAAGTGTTCGTCTCTTTACTACTGTATCTCTCTAATACATCGTATTTAATCCAGTGTCCCTGACTACAAAGAAGCATATTTATGGAATAGGCAGTATGTTCCAGTGATACTCCTAAAGATCTTGGATACAGAAGACCAAGGATGAAATTAGATCTTAGTACCATGAGACGATCTCTTTTTAAATTTTTCCAGTAAGACGGAGACTGCTGGGTAAAAGAGATAGATTGTCGTCTTTGTGTTTCCACGATTGTCTATTCTTGACTGACTACCCTTCTTTCCTTCTCTTGAGTCCGATAATAAGATTTCCAAAGATAAAACGTTTGTTTACCGAATATCAGTTCCGATACCAAAAAGGTCATCAGTACTCACCTACACTCTCAACCTGGTATGACGTCCCACTCGTGACTTCTTAACTACGAAAACTTGACACTACGAGCTTTTCTGAGAACTCTCAGGGAACCAGACGATTCTCTAGTTTGATCAGTTAGGATTTCCTTTAGTTGGGACTCATAAGTAACCTTCCTGACTACGACTTCGACTTCGAGGTCATGAAACCGGTGGACTACACTTCTCGGTTAAGTGGCCTTTTCTGGGACTACGACCCTTTCTGACCCCCGTCCTCCTCTTCCCCTGCCGTCTCCTACTCTGTCTATCGTAGCTGTTGAGTTACCTGCACTGAAACTCGTTTGATGCCCTCTGTCACTTCCTGTCCCCTCACCACGTCACGTGCCCCAGTGTCTCTCGGTCCGTGCCGAATCCCCGACTTGGTGTCGTCGTTGCTTCGTCTCGTGTGACACGTCCCCCCGTGTGTTCAGAAAGAGAAAAGGTAGTAGAAAGACCCAAATCTGTTCCGTCTCATTTGGTACTACATACTTCTGAGTTTAGTTCTTGAGCGTGTCTCGTGGAGGGACCGCCAGGTCGCCGATTCCGAGACGTGAAGGTGACCCCGGACCCCAGTTAGGGACCACCTCGATTCTAGGGTGTACCGGTCTTTTTTCTTTTTTCTTAAGAGTGTCTCTCAGAAGTTCATTGTACTTTTTAAGTATAAAATTAATCGTCAGTGTCTTTGTCTAGTACAGAATCTTGATCGGTATGAACTTTGAGTAGTATTCTCCCACCGTCAGTCTCCAACCGTTTGGTTTATTTTTGACGATAGATTTTCCTGAGAAGAGACATTTGATCTGAATCCAAGTAAAGTTAAGAGGGTCAATTTAGTCACAATTTTAAGGGATTTCTAATTCACTGAAGTTCTCTACTTCAGGTAGAGTCCGAGAGTTCATCTAGACATACATTAAGTAAGGGATAATGGTCTCAGATGAGATAATTTCGTTTCGTTTCTTGAAGTCCTTTCCTATAAGACGTTATGACGAACCCTTGGAGTGTACTGTAACGTATTGTAATGGAGATTATTTAAACGAGTGTGTACACTGGAGACAGGGAGTGTGACGTTATCCTTAAGTAAGAAAAAACAAACTGCTCCACCTCTACTCGATTACTACCCAATCTCCGAAATTAAAATTAACTCTTACGGGTCTCGGTTTTCTCTGTGGGGTCTAGTTACTCTTGTGTAATTCCTCTTAAAGTTTCATCATAATGTAAGCCAAGTTGATCGAAGACTATGTCTATACAATAAGATCGACGAAGAAAACGACATTTGGTCCTTGTTTAAACTCTCTCCCGTTTTTGTTTTTTGGGAAGTACGAAACGGAATTTTTTTATTTTAATATTGATAAAACTTGATTTTGTCTTTGATCTTCTATGTTCCATGTTTATAGATTTTTCCCTAAGAAGATAATGTCTCTCCGTAACTTTGTTTGTTTGTTTTTTGGTAAAGGATGACCTACGGTATTTCGTCCTTTTATCCCCACCTCCATCCCCGTTCAGGAAATTTCAGAACCTGAAGTCTTGTTTCCTTGGTTGACTTTTGTAAGGTTGAACCCCGACCACTCCTCTCTTTCTCGGGGTGCCTTTGGGGCAAGTACAACCACCGTCGTCGACAGTCACTCAACCTTTTCCCGTCACTTGTCCTTACTCGTGGCGACACTCTGACTAAGCAAATAAAGTGTTCGTAAACAGACAGAACAAGATGGTTGTATTGATCGATTTCTTTTTTCGGATCTAAGCCCTTTTCCGATTAAAAAAAGTAACCGCCCACTGGTTTTTTTTTTTTTGGTGTAAGAAGTTGTTCGTCATGTTATTTCGTTATTTTTGTTCGACCATGAATAGTTTGCAAGAATAGGTTTCACGAATTTTGTCTACGGGTACAGTATGGATCAAAAGTGAAGGGGAAGTGGTAGAAGGAGTGTCGACACCCTCCTTTTCGGTTGAAAGACACCCTTCCTACAGAGGAGACGTTTGACTACATTCAGACGTCTATTGAAATCCCTTTCCTGGAGGGTTTCTCCGACAACCACCCTTGAAAGTACTTTCGAGAGGCATTTCCGAACTGAGATGATAAAGTTTCCGTCCCCCCCCCCCCCCCCGTTCAGGAAGAACCATCGGTGCCTACGACGGTCCTTCTTGTTAAGAAGTAAACCCGGTCCATGGTTCTCCCTCTTATGTCTTCCCTTTCATTCTACCGTAAAAGGGTAGGTCTCTATTCATTCCTTTGTTTGGGTGCCTGGGTGATTAGAGAAAAAGATTCTCTACCATAATAATTAGACCAAAATACGAGTCACTTCAACACACCCTGTCAATTCACAAGTTCTTTATTGAACGAGTTTCAATGTTTCATCCAGACATTGTTTCTGGGTTCCCAGTTGAAGTTTTTCACTTGTCTACCTCCAATAGCCTTTCCGGGAAAATGTCCAAACTCTTAATCCTCAACCTTATGAAAAAAAATTACCACTTATCCTTACACATCCTTCTGGAAATCTGGTTACTGAACAGTACTATGTCACCAGGTTGGGGTTCCCTTGTCTCTGATTTTCGTTAAAATATTACGTTCCAAATTCATGAATTGTCCATCAAGGTATCAAAACGTGTTTTGTATAATTCACTTTCACAATCAACGAGTCAGAACAGGCTGAGAAACACTGGGGCACCGGACACTGGGTGGTCCGAGGAGACAGGTACCCTAGGAGGTCTGTTCTTTTGACCTCATCCAACGCTAAGGGAAGGGGTCCCCTAGAAGGACTGGGTCCTTAGTTTGGGACCAAAGGACGTAACATCCGCCTAAGAAAAAAAAAAAATAAAAATCCTAATCAGAGAACCGTATAAAATGAATAAATTTTATTTATTTGATTAAAATTAACCTTCTATTAATGAACTATTGTAACACTACCAAAAACGGTTTGTAACTGTACTTAGCCGGTGTCCACGTGTAGACAGGGGGACAGGACTCGGGGGAGGGTGGGGGGAGGGGTGGGGTAGGGAGGTCTAATAGGGTCTCGTAACCGAGACTCACGGGAAGAAGCAACATCCACCTAAGAACTGGTAGACTCGGTGGTCCCTTCGTGTATTAATCCAAAGATTCCTAGTCTGAAAATACCAGTCTGTCACTTCCACCACTCATACAGTGTTTATCAGAATTTTCGAACTCCTTAACCCCGAAGGAACCACCGGGTCACCATTCCTTAGGTGGACCGTTGCGTCCTCTGTACCCAAACTAAAGACTAGACCCTTCTAGGACGTGCGACTCCTCTGTGATCCGAACACCCGGTGCTGATAACTCGGACAGGAGAGCTCGACCCCTCGGTGTTGATGACTCGGGTGCACGGCGGTGCTGCCTTCGCGTGCACTGGATCCCGTGCACGAGGTGTCTTTCTCTTCGGCACCGTTACTCCTGGGCCTCGTGACGTTGAGCTCTCCTCGGGAGTCAGCGACGGGGATCTCTTCCCGGGCACGTAGTCACTTCTGACTCGTGTCGGGTCTTATTTACTTAATATGTACATATGTAAATTTTTCGAACCTCTTATAGCAGTTTTATTTGTAAAGGTCCTCACCGATAAAGGACCCGGAGAAAGGACCCGTGTCTACGGGATGAGACCTGTTCTACTCTCTAAAAAAAGGGGTCTCATCATACGACTCCTACATTCTACGAGAAACGAAGCGACCCTGTAGACCTTCTTCAGTCATCCCGACGTGAGTTCTCGATTCAGAACACCTGTCCTACTGAACCTTAAAAGTTAAACACTACCGAACTTCATTTGTGACAAATATTTTTCTCGGATTTTTCAGGATCAAGAAGACAAAAACTTGAAACCTTGGTAAAATTATTGTAAGAGGAGTTAAAAAAAAAAGAGACCCGGAACTATACTGTCTTTTTAGAATCTTGCTACATTGACTTTCTACGAATAATTAAAAATACTCTTTTCAGTCTATTACACGGTGATTGATTAGTCATTGGTAGAGCTTACTTATCTGAAATATATTACTTGTGTGTCCAATACTATTTTTACTAATCCTATTTTCCTTAGATGTACTAAAGTACTTTGGTTTCAAGTACTTATATTAAAAGATAACGAACTCTATTTAGGTTATTTAGACTTATACTGGAACCGAACCGTCTAGCTCTCTGGATGCTACAAACTAAGGGAAGTGGGACTGAGTACGGAGGTCCGTTGTTTCGTTAATTTGAAGCCTGTCTTTAGTTAATAGACAGGTGAAAATACACCATGGATCTTCTCCGTTTCAGTATCTTCTTCTTTCCTCTGATCTCCTGTGGGTCCCGACCCCGACCCTCTCCCTCTTCGTCCGGCAAGAACAAATTACCCATGCCTCAAAGTCCCACCCCGCTACTTTTGCACGACCTTTACCTATCGCCTCGACCACCGTGTTGCGACCCTTACACGAACTTACATGAATTACCGTGCCTTGACATGCGAATAGGTACCAATTTCAAATAATGCACATAAAATGATGTTATTTTTTGCTAGACAGAACAAAAGTTTTTATAGGTCTATTTTCCAAGAAGTTAGTAAGAAAATATGATTACACCGAGTCCGTCAAGGGGTTTAAACAGACGAGTAGTCTTAGTAGACTTCACGAACAAATTTCCATGTCTAAGAGACCGGTGCACCCTTGAGGACCCGGGATTCTGTCCTAGTGCTTCTCTCTCGACCTACGACAGACATGACCCCGTGGTACCACGGTTAAGTTCTTCGAATAAGTGGGAATCTGGAGAAGGAGACAGGACAAAAACGAGAAAAATTTTTTGACACCATTTTACGTGTATTGTTTCTTTACATGGTAGAATCGGTAAAAATTCACCCGTCAAGTCACCACAATTCAAGTAAGTGTGACAATGCGTTGGTAGGGGGTAGAGAGGGGTCACGGACGACGTAGAAGGCCTTGACTTTGAGACACGGGTAATTTGTTGTGGGAGGGTAAGGAGGTCGGGGCTCGTCGGTGACCGGATGAAAGACAGAAACGCTCAAACTGAGGAGATTCACGGAGCATACTCGCCACGAACACAAGAGCGCCGAACGAGTAAAGTAGGTCGCACCGCAGGAGTTCCGAGCAGACGCGACGTCGTGTACAGTCCTGCAGGAAGGAAAGTTCCGTTCACTACGAAGCGGTCCGCGTACGTGGTGACGACCGAGTGGGCGACCATCTGTGAACCCAGTGAAGGTACCAAATCGACGACTCCTGCACCCCCACGTTCACAGAGAAACTCTGAGACGAAAGCCAAGAAGACCGACGCGTGGGTCTCCACCATCCGGATCAAGACTAAGAGACTCCTCGGTGACACGACAACATGTGTCGTCGCCGAGGCAACATGTAAGGGAGGTTGCCACATGTTCCCAAGACCACGGTCAAAGAGGTGTAGGCACGGTTGTGCACAAGAAAGGAAAACATTGTCCTCGGGAGAATTACCTAAAAAAACCAAAAGTAAAGGGATTACTACTCAATACAACTTACAGAAAAGTAAAGTGAGTGCCGAATAACTAGTAAACGTGTAGAAGAAAGTGGTAGAAGAAACCTCTTTATAGATGACTTAGGAAACGGTTCAAAATTTAGTCCACCGAAAAAAATTTACCAACTACAAGAACACAAAATTATCAACAGTCCGAATAAGAAGTACCTCTTCCTATACTAAACTCGGAGGTTATATACAGTATAAACTCTCTAGCATACGACAACAAAACCCGAAGGGTCCACCGCGATTACTATTTCTTGAGAGGTCGGTTACGTTCTCTGTACTCTGCTCCCAAACTAGGGACCCAGCCCTTCTAGGGGACTTCTTCCTTTACCGTCAGATGAGACCATCAGAACGGACCCCTTAGGGTACCTGTCTCTTCGGACCACACAGGGTCAGGTACTCCAACGTTTCTCAACCTGTACTGATTGTACTGACTCGTGGGTGGGTACGACAACAAATTGATTCCGATTTGTCAATAATTCTCGGGAGAGATATGGTCCCGTCCGGAATCCTAATGTTTTAAGTCATGCAATACTAGAGACAGGGGTTTCTTGAATTTCAGATTACCTGTTCTGTTTGTTGACTAAAACTTTGTACAACTACTACGTTAACTGTCCCTCCTGTCCCAAATCGGAGGAACCACCCAACACCGTGTCCTGTCGACTCCCGTCCTAAGCTCTCCTCCACGATGGCCGTTACTCGTGGCCTCACCCTCAAATAGGTCCTCCTTTCTACTCCACCGTCCCGACGTCCGTCACGGAGTTAATTCCGTAGGACCACCCTTTGTTGTGCACTCTACTCCCCTCTGATAGTCATGAACGCAAGTGATATTAACCTCTCATCTAAAAGTCCATTCCTCAGCGATCTTTACTCCGACTTCTCCCTCCGTCTCTAGTCCAGTGTCCCAGAACACCCGAAGTAAGTACCAAACGACAAGTCAACGATTCAACACTGGCTGAGAAACACTGGGGCACCTGACGTCGTGTGGTCCGGAGGGACAGGTAGTGGTAGAGGGCCTCGAACGAGTTTGAGTGCTGGTGACTCAGTCACCACGGTAGGTTGGTAGAGGAGGAGACAGCCGGGGAAGAGGAGAACGGGAGAGAAAGGGTCACAGTCCCAGAAAACGTCACTTACCCGAGAATCTACCACCCCCGTAGAAATTTACCAAAGTTCGTGTTCTTCTTCTTCTTCTTGTCACGTCAGTCTAAAAGAAACGTGCACCTAGTGAGTTGACTTTTCCCTCGTTTTAAAGTTTCCAAGTTCGTCTTTGGCGTCGTTACTAGTGACCTTAGTTCTTCTGTCTAGTCCTTAAATTCTTGATAAAACTTCCCTCTTGTCGCCCTGAGATCGACTGACGTACACTCCCCACTCCCCACTCCCCCTTTCTCCTTAGATCTTACTATTCTCACATTAGAACCTCTCGGGTTCTCTCCGTCTAAGTTCCCACTCCCACTCCTCAAGACGAAGGCTGTACATCTTTGCACACTGCCAGTCTGTATGCACATTCATCGTCACAGACTCCGACCATCGTGCGACACCCATCGTACACACCCAGACTCCGAGTCCCCCTCAAGTCCCGATCCTGTCTGTCTAAATCTTCAGTAAACGGGTTCTATCATCGCCTTCAGTTTCCTCTGTCCTGACGAGTCATTGGTGCGAGTCACTCTTTGCATTACTCAGTTCTTACCTTAAGACCCTGTGTCGTTGTAAATTCTGTCTCCTCTCATTGAAAGATTTCTATGACTCCTCCTGACCAGTCTCCTCGTCCTTCTTACTCAATCACCTTTCCCGTACTGAGACTTCGGTGTCTCTTCCAAACGTTAGAGAAGAGGTGTAGGATAACGTAGCGGAACTTGTTTAATCAACACTCGAAATGAAGAGGACAGACATTATATCTCTGCTACGGAACATCTGACACTACTCCTAGTTTACACTATGTCATCTTTAAAATTGAAATCCTTCGCGGACAGTGTTGTGGATGGAGTCACCTCCGCGAGTTGTTTGCAGTAAAGGAAAAAAGAACAATCAGACCAGGAGAGTACAAAGAGAGAGACACTCATTGTCCTTCATCGCATAGGAATCGAAAATATATCGAAAATCGAATTGGTCCCCAGTGTGGCCTCTGTCGAGCCTGAGACAGGCAGATGTGAATAAGATTTGCCTTCGGTGTCTCTACGTTCTTTGGGTCCAGACGTGACCGTAAGAGCTACAGGTGGGCTGACGACGGGAGGAGGACGCACCAAAGACCAAAAGATTCTGTGACCAGGAACCCTCAGCGAGACGTTGCCGATTTCACCCACTCATTATTGTATAAACTTTTCCTGATCCTTATGTCTCGATAATCTCCGCTGTGGTCCAAGTAGAAACCGAGTTCCTTCTGTGTCCTCTAAACACATAACGTCCGTCACTTTTGTACGACCTCATGAGGTTTTGTGATTTTAGTCTTTTCTTTTTTAAGAGGTACTGAGTTTCTAATCAAAATACCTCTAAGAAAAAAAGACAACCTTCGATTTTGTATATAATGTAGTTAGACCGTCCAGACGAAAATTACTAAACATTCGTAGACCAGGATAGTGAAGTACCCTTTATCTACCCCTTTGTCACCTTTGTCACAGTCTGAANTTTTAGTCTTTTCTTTTTTAAGAGGTACTGAGTTTCTAATCAAAATACCTCTAAGAAAAAAAGACAACCTTCGATTTTGTATATAATGTAGTTAGACCGTCCAGACGAAAATTACTAAACATTCGTAGACCAGGGTAGTGAAGTACCCTTTATCTACCCCTTTGTCACCTTTGTCACAGTCTGAAATAAAAACCCCGAGGTTTTAGTGACGTCTACCACTGACGTCGGTACTTTAATTTTCTACGAATGAGGAACCTTCCTTTCAATCCTGGTTGGATCTGTCGTATAAGTTTTCGTCTCTGTAATGAAACGGTTGTTACCAGGTAGATCAGTTCCCATACCAAAAAGGTCACCAGTACATACCTACACTCTCAACCTGACACTTCTTTCGACTCGCGGTTTCTTAACTACGAAAACTTGACACCACAACCTCTTCTGAGAACTCTCAGGGAACCTGACGTTCCTCTAGGTTGGTCAGGTAAGACTTCCCCTAGTCAGGACCCACAAGTAACCTTTCTTACTACGATTTCGACTTTAAGGTTATGAAACCGATGGACTACGCTTCTCAACTGAGTAACCTTTTCTGGGACTACGACCCTTCGTGACCCCCGTCCTCCTCTTCCCCTACTGTCTCCTACTCTACCGACCTACCGTAGTGACTGAGTTTACCTGCACTCAGACCTACTTGAGACCCTCAACCACTACCTGTCCCTCCGGACCGCTCGACACTAAGTACCCCAGCGTTTCCCAGCCTGTGCTGACTCACTGACTTGACTTGACTTGACTTCGAAACTACTTCGTTCGTAGTAAATTCCGAAACTTCCCTCTCTTTTTTCCCAAAAAGTTCAGGGAGTTTGTTAAAGGACGAGGTCATAAGGATTCTTAGTACACTCGTAAAAGGGAAAACTGACCTGTCGTTTCCTTTTGCCTTTGGACACCTTTGACCTCAACCTGTTCTTCGTTTCGACCATCTGCCGTAGGACAGGTTGTGGCTGTCGACTCTGGTCTGAGTGTCGAGTACAGGACACGTTTTGGTCGGGTCGAGTCCGAGAAAAGAAGGGGAGTCACTAAAAATTCACAGTGTTTTCCGAAAGTCCGACTTGATTTGTTAGTACCCTTTCAAGAAAGTCCTTTTTCTCTGTTACTAATAACAAAACTAATACGAGACCCATCCGGTAAAGGGACAATCTTTAAATAAAGAAATTAACCTCACTACTCGAGTTTTCTTCGTTAAACTTCAGTTGCTTTATTTTTATAGAGGCTTATTGTGTTGTCAAATAAAGACACTATTAATGAAAGGAAATAAGGTTTTACTTTGACACGGATAGAGACATAATAATGACTACCAATTTTTTCTACTGGAAATTCTTAGATATTTGATCACGGACCTTATGTCGTCCGGGAGTTTTTTATGATCAGTTTACTTTCTTACTTATTTGTCTCGTTTTGTTGGTAGAAGAGGAATTCTGGAGACAATAAAAACATAATGAGATTCCGATTGAAGCCTTTTCCGTTACCGTGAGGTGAGGTCGTGAGAACGGACCTTTTAGGGTACCTACCTCTTCGGACCATCCGACGTCAGGTACCCCAGCAACTCCCAGCCTGTACTGACTCACTGAAGTGAAACTGAAAAGTGAAAGTACGTAACCTCTTCCTTTACCGTTGGGTCAGGTCCCAAGAACGGACCTCTTAGGGTCCCTACCCCCTCGGACCACCCGACGGTAGATCCCCCAGCTTGTCTCAACCTGTACTGACTTCGCTGAATCGTCGTCGTCGTTCCGATTGAATCCAAACACCACCAATGTAGTAAGACACTGGGTTATTAGTTAAATTCACAGAAGCATCAGAGTGACAATTCAATGTACAGTAGTACGTAGCACCGGTACGACATGCCGAACGTCCTAGAATCAAGGGGCTGATCCCTAGTTTGGACACTGGGGGCGTCTTGGGATTGGTAACCTGACGGTCCCTTAAGAGTATGGAGAAAACAGAACTGGTTGAAAAAGTCAACCAATAAAAAATTTTGTTAAAATTAAATATAAAAGGATAAACCAAACATTTTACTCGGACAACAACCTTGTACTTGGGGTCCTTGTGTCTCCATTATCAATTATATGTTTGTTGTTGTCTAATCGGAGAAACCGTAGGAGATTTAGTGGGAAGTCCTGTGAGTAATATGAACATAACGAATAAGTAAGTGAGTAGACAAATAAATTGTTTATAAATGATTCAGAATTATTCACGGTCCGGGACAAGAGTCACGACTCCTGTATCGTTGTTTGTTTTCCCTGGGTTTAGGGACGGGGACACCTCAAATGTACTCTCGCGTCCCTCCCAGTCCGATTTGTGGTCTTTTTGTGCAGTACTCCTTGTTTTGGCTTGTCACAAACAAGGTCTAGTTTTCTCCGATCTCTCCGTAGTAACTCGCGTTGACACTTGGACCTAGCCTGGGGCCCAGTCTTTTGTTCGAAGAAAATTGTATAGACTCTTGTTGACCCCTTAATAACCAGTAAAGGAATTTATTAGTTCGACCTCAATACGTCTACTCCTCTTACGAAGGAAAATCCCCTAATTCATATATCCCCAATATATATAATTCAAGAAAGGATCACCGAGTCTACCATTTCGCAGACGGACGTTACACCCTCTGGACCCAAGTTAGGGACCCAGCCCTTCTAGGGGACCTCTTCCTTTACCGTTGGGTGAGGTCAGGAGAACGGACCTTTTAAGGTCCCTGACTCCTCGGACCATCCGATGTCCGGTACCCCAGCGTTTCTCAGCCTGTGTTGACTCACTGAAGTGAAAGTGAATACAGCCCCAATTCACAGTACGAAGAATATTGAATCAAAACTTAATAGATAGATCGATGGAGGGAAGGGAGGATGGATAACACGTGTTTATATTATCAACCATCGTAAACCACTTAGGTTCAATGAAGGTATCGAAAGAACTTCCAACCTTTATGAAAAAATTACTTCTCACCTCCCACATCCCCTTTAGATGATATAAAGATCAGTCTCCACACCCTACACTAATGACTGGACTGAAAACTGTAAGTCATAAAAAGGTATTCACACAATTAGGAAGTAGAACTTTTCTAAAGTAAAGTAATATGTGTATCGTTGTGACCAGGGTAGTGAAAGGGAAAAGGTGACATCGTTAAGTTTTCCGACCCTATACCCAATCGGTATCCTAACCTGTTAGAGTATTTCGTGGAGAAACAATACTAAAACATTTGGTCGCAAACAATTCACCTCGTATCCTATCGTCCACCACTCAGAACAAGTTGTCGACTGGTGTCCTTTTGACTTTATCTCTACAAATACTGTCAGGCCAGAACCTCCTTCGCGTTTCGTGTAGAGTTCCCCAGTGTCGCCCTCCAGTCCCGTCTCACGTCTGTTCTGGCAGTCCGGGACACCATTGTTCAGGAATAATCCCAGACACCCACTCCTTGAAACCCTAAAGACCCGATTCAGACCTAGCCAGTTAAGTTTGGTTTTGTCACCCGAAAACCATTCGAGGGTGAACCCAGAATAGATTCCCTACTACACTTTCGGGACCCGCCGTCCCCGCTGGAGACTTGTGTTCCCCTTTCAGCATAGTCCTGGAATACAAACGAACACTGAGACGTCCGACAATAGGCCCCGTACACGAACGACTCCCCGACCATAGTAAAAATTGTAGAGACACCTGGTTTGTTTTGCCTACGGTTCCGTCGTTATCGTACCTCATCGAGTCGATTTAAGAGTTGTGCGGAGTTTGGACTAGACTTTGCTGCGAAAATACTGGCTTAAGTCCTTTATGTTAATGGTTCACATCCTTTTTATATTCCCGTTTCACACTTCGTTCGTTTGGTGCTTCTGTCAGTGCACCGACAGGCTCTGAGACCGCCGCCGACGTCGCTTGTGGTGCTTGCCGCCGAGCGCTGCCGACGTCAAGTGAGAGAATCTCAGGACTTCCGGCCTTCAGGTTTCATTCAGAAAATAAAAAAGAAAGATTTCTAACAAAACCTACACCTGGTAAATTTCAGAAATGACTTGAACAATGTTATAACGAGGACCAAATGTAAAACCACAAAACCAGAGAAGTCAAAACCAAAAAACCAGAACTCCGTCCACCCTAAAATCGAGGGACTGGTCCCTGACTTGGCCGTGGAGGGGCAGGGACCTTCCACTTCAGAATTGGTGACCTGACGGTCCCTCCAGGGGTCTTACTCAGAATTGTCCCGATTGTACTTCCACAGTCGTCCGTACTAAGGAGACCTCCAAACCCCTGTTAGACGAGAAACCGAAACGGTCGGTGCTCCCCGACACCAGTAAGGAACCGAACCCTCCGATGTAGTGTAGTGGCAGGGGACAGGTGACGAAGGTCGAAGGTGTGAGGGAGAGGAGAGGATAGTAGTTTGGAGAACATCAGACGGAGACCCTTCTGAACGACGACGACGATGACGATTCAACGAAGTCAGTACAGGCTGAGACACGTTGGGGTATCTGTCTTCGGGTGATCTAAGGGGGCAGGGGACCCTTCTGAACTCTATTGTAATTCAATAGAAAACCTATAAGAAAACCTATAATAGTGTACCTATAAGGTCCTATTAGAGGGGGTAGAGTTCTAGAAATTGAAGTAGTGTGGACGCTTCAAGAAGAACGGTATATTCTATTGTAATATCCTGAAGGGACCATGGATTCACTATTTCTTAGACGGACGTTACGTCCTCTGGGACCAAACTAAGGACCCAACACTTCTAGGGGACCTCTTCCCTATCCGATGGGTGAGGTCATAAGCACCTGAAGGGACCACCGAGTCTACCATTTCTTAGGTGGACGTTACACTCTCTAGACCCAAACTAGGAACCCAACCCTCTAGGGGACCTCCTCCCGTACCTGTGGGTGAGGTCATAAGAACGGACCTCTCAGGGTACCAGTCTCCTCGGACCGGCCGACGTCAGGTACTCCAACGTTTCTCAACCTGTGCTGACTTGTGGATGAGTGAGTGAGTGTAACACAACCAAATCAAATTTACCTAAAATTGTTCTGGAACTGTTGTAGAGGTACTATAGGAGCACTTCTTCGTCTTTCCTACATCCGACCTACTGTATGTTGTCCAACTTGTCAGTATAGTTTTACACGATTAATTACCCAAGTACAGTGTGACTTCACTTCTGTCTGTGCAACGATCGCCTCCACTACCTTAAGGTCACCTCGACAAAGTTTAGGATTTTCTACTACGACACTTACACGACGTGAGTTATACGGTCGTTTAAACCTTTTGAGTCGTCACCGGTGTCAAAAGTAAGGTTAGGGTTTCTTTCCGTTACGGTTTCTTACGAGTTTGATGGCGTGTTAACATGAGTAGAGTGCGATCGTTTCATTACGAATATTGACAGGTTCGGTCCGAAGTTGTCATACACTTGGTACTTGAAAGTATACAAGTTCGACCAAAATCTTTTCCGTCTCCTTAGTCTCTAGTTTAACGGTTGTAGCTAACCTAGTAAATTTTTCATTCTCAAGATCTTTTCGTAGATAAAGACGAAATAACTAATACGGTTTCGGAAACTGACACATCTAGTGTTGTTTAACACCTTTTGAGAATTTCTCTACCCTTACGGAGGACTCTTTAGACATACGTCCAGTTCTTCGTTGTCAATCTTGACTTGTACCTTGTTGTCTGACCAAGGTTTAACCCTTTCTTCATGCAATACCGACACATAGCAGTGGGACGAATAAATTGAAGATACGTCTCGTGTGGTCCTCTTTACGACCCGATCTACTTCGTGTGTGACCTTAGTTCTAACGGCCCTCCTTATAGTTAGTGGAGTCTATACGTCTACTGTGGTGGGAATACCGTCTTTCACTTCTTCTTGATTTCTCGGAGAACTATTTTCACTTTCTCTCACTTTTTCAACCGAATTTCGAGTTGTAAGTCTTTTCATTCTAGTACCGTAGGTCAGGGTAGTAAAGTACCGTTTATCTACCCCTTTGTTACCTTTGTCACTCTCTGAATAAAAACCCCCGAGGTTTTAGTGACGCCTACCACTAACGTCGGTACTTTATTCTGTGAACGAGGAACCTTCTTTTCAATACTGGTTGGATCTGTCGTATAACTTTTCGTCTCTGTAATGAAACGGTTGTTTCCAGGTAGATCAGTTTCAATACCAAAAAGGTCACCAGTGTATACCTACACTCTCAACCTGATATTTCTTTCGACTCTCGGTTTCTTAACTACGAAAACTTGACACCAAAACCTCTTCTGAGAACTCTCAGGGAACCTGACGTTCCTCTAGTTTGGTCAGTTAGGATTTCTTTTAGTCAGGGCTTATAAGTAACCTTCCTGACTACGCCTTCGACTTTGAGGTTGTAAAACCGGTGGACTACGCTTCTTGTCTGAGTAACCTTTTCTGGGACTACGACCCTTTCTAACTTCCGTCCTCCTCTTCCCCTGTTGTCTCCTACTCTACCAACCTACCGTAGTCACTGAGTTACCTGTACCCAAACTCGTTCAAGGCCCTATATCACTTCCTGTCCCTTCGGACCACACGACGTCAGGTACCCCAACGGTTCCCAACCTGTGCTGACTCACTGACTTGACTTGACTGAAGTCAAGGGAGTAGAAATTTCACCTCTGTCCCTGAAGGGACCACCAGGTCACCGATTCTGAGACACGAGGGTTACGTCCCCCGGGACCAAACTAGGGACCAGTCCCTTGATCTAGGGTGTCCGACAGCGATTCTCAAGTCCACGACTTTGATTTCTAGGACGTACGGTGTCACTTCTGCCTTCCAAGGCACACGACGTTAATTCTAGACCGTGTCGGTTTATTTAATCATTTGTAAATTTTTTTACCTCTATTATTATGAGTTTATCACCAACTCTTCTAAGTTATGGTATTACGTACATTTCTAAATTGTGTCAAGGACTAGTACCACTCAAAAGTGAACAAGTCAGCGGTTCAGTACAGGCTGAGAACACTGGGGTACCTGATGTCGTACGGTCCGAAAGGACAGAGAATGGTAGAAGGCCCTAAACGGGTTCAAGTACAGGTAACTGAGCCACTTCGGTAGGTCGGTAGAGTAAGAGACACAAGTTATTTACTACCGACAATAAGATTAATAAAATAATAAGTGTCTTGTCCGACACGTTGGGAGTGCTACGACTTAGTCATGTCAAAAGGGTCTCCGAGGTCACTGGGGAAGAAGATACACATAAGACATTCAGTTATTCATTTCGAATTCACGGGTTTGAATTTTTTTTAAAAAAAATTTTTTCGTATAGAATAGAGATTTGACGTAGTGTTTGAAGGAACCGGCCGATTTTTCTACTATTATTTGTATTCATTGTAAACCAAATAGTTGAGACCAAGTTGTAAGACGAATAACGGGACCTGGTATTACCTTTCTATGGGAGTTTCTTGTTTTTTCTAATTATTTCGGAAATGTCCAGGGGATGTACCATTTACTGGGATTTTATGGTAAACTAAATTTTTTTTTATATATATATATATATATATGTACCTAAAAGAGAACAAACAAAAATTGTGTCTAAAAGAGAAGTGATAAACTTAAAATCACTGAAAGAAAGGACTATTGAAAATAGTGGGGACAGTCTGGGCGGAGTGGTGGAACAATAGACGACGACAACTGGACTAGTCTTGGACTCTCAATACGTAAATATTTATCAATAGCCTAAGAGACACCTCGAGAACCGTCTAAAAGACGAAGAAAATGTCTCTGTGTATATTTGAGACATTTGTGACCGAGGAACCCCCGGTAAAAATGACTGAAAGTTTAGGCACTGATACAACACTTGTACAATCTTCAGACTAACGAAACAACCACTCAACGATTCCTCTCAAGGTATTACGGTCTGTAATCGGACTCCTTGACAGATTACTAATTACGTTTAGTTTTGTGATCACTTATTTGGTCAAAGCCCACACTGTGATAGAAGTTAAATTACTAGAATAGAAAGGTTTCACCGGGTCATTTAATGAGACAGGTGGACCTCAAGTCCTCAAGAATACGAAAACAAATGTTGGTCGTAGTCTGTTAGGGACTCCGATGACTACCTGTGAATCCATAGGTATACATATGTGTTTGTCTCCCTGCGAACTGATAGGTCACTAAGAACAAAGACTCAAAAATGATAGTTGTAGTTGAGAGACCGAATTAACTCGGGAAACAACTATATGAAGAAAACGAACAACTAAATTAAGAGGGATTTAATGAGGAACGGGAGTCCCTTCCACCCACTTGATCGTTCAGAAGAATAGAAACAACTCTGACCCAGGAGAATCAGAATCCCCACCGGTCAAAAGATCGACCTTTCCTCTCGTCCTGTGAGTCTGTTCAACCCTATGATGTGTCAAATTCAACCTTCTTAAGATTATAAACAATTATATTTATATCCACAAATATAAAATAGAATTGGTTTGTTTTAATTAAAAACCTAATTGGTAGTTAAGTTTGATAGGTACAGTGACCATAGACAGCCGACTGATACATGAAATCCATACTGATAATTCACGATGACTTTAAATTAAAATAGTCAGACAAGAAGTGCGTTATCATATTTTTCTCACGTAAGTAAAGTCAAATGTTTTGTCTATCTTACTTAGAACACTATGTGCCATGAAGGAAGAGACATAAAAGGTCCTTAGATTTCTTTGTGGACCTCATTGTCCGTTTAAACCGGAACCTTATGCCTTATTTCGTCCCGTTTCCGATTGTCTCAAAACGGTTCTTTTACGTGACCAGTATCGTTTGTGGGAGAAGGTTGTTGTGTTCTCTTCTGAGATATGTACCTGTAGTGGTCTTCCAGTTGTGGCTTTAGTCTGACTAATATTAGAAACGTCGGTTTCTACCTCTTCGAGATATCTCAGTCGTTTTGGTTCTGGCTCTCGACTGACACCGAGTCTAGTCCTTGAGGAATAACGGTTTAAGTCTGAATTTAACTTCTTTCATCCCTTTTGGTGATCTGGTAAGTTCATACTGGATTTAGTTTAGGGAATACTAATATGTCACCTTCACTCTTTATCTAAATTCCCGGATCTAGACTGTCTACCTCACGGACTACTTGATACCTACCTCCAAGCACTGTAACATGTCCTCTGTCCCTAGTTCTGGTAGGGGTACCTTTTCTTTACGTTTTTTCGTTTTACCGACAGACCCCTCTGGAATGTTTATCGACACTTTTCTTCTCTTCACTTTTCGGTTCCTCTTTTCCTTTCTATGTTCGTAGACTTACGTCTCAAAGTTTCTTATCGTTCCTCTATATTCTTTCGGAAGGAGTCACTAGTTACGTTTCTTTATCTCCTTTTCTTCTCTTGCCCTGTCTGATCTCTAGAGAAGTTCTTTCAGTCTCTATGGTTCCCTTGTAAAGTACGTTTCTACCCGAGCTATTTCCTGTCTTTACCATACCTGGATTGTCTTCGTCTTCTATAATTCTTCTCCACCGTTCTTATGCGTCTTCTTGACATGTTTTTTCTAGAAGTACTGGGTCTATTAGTGCTGCCACACTAGTGAGTGGATCTCGGTCTGTAGGACCTCACACTTTAGTTCACCCGGAATCCTTCGTAGTGATACTTGTTTCGATCACCTCCACTACCGTAAGGTCAACTCGACAAAGTTTAGGACTTTCTACTACGACACTTTCGCGTCGTGAGTTATACGGTCGTTTAAACCTTTTGAGTCGTCACCGGTGTCCTGACCTTTTCCAGTCAAAAGTAAGGTTAGGGTTTCTTTCCGTTACGTTTCTTACGAGGTTGATGGTGTGTTAACGTGAGTAGAGTGTACGATCATTTCATTACGAGTTTTAAGAGGTTCGGTCCGAAGTCGTTATGAACTTGGTACTTGAAGTTTACAAGTTCGACCAAAATCTTTTCCGTCTCCTTGGTCTCTAGTTTAACGGTTGTAGGTGACCTAGTAGTCTTTTCGTTCTCTCAAGGTCTTTTTGTAGATAAAGACGAAATAACTGATACGGTTTCGGAAACTGACACACCTAGTGTTCTTTGACACCTTTTAAGACTTTCTCTACCCGTATGGTGTGGTGGACTGGACGGAGAACTCTTTGGATATACGTCCAGTCCTTCGTTGTCAATCTTGACCTGTACCTTGTTGTCTGACCAAGGTTTATCCTTTTCCTCATGCAGTTCCGATATATAACAGTGGGACGAATAAATTAAAGATACGTCTCATGTAGTACTCTTTGCGACCCGACCTTCTTCGTGTTCGACCTTAGTTCTAACGGTCCTCTTTACAGTTATTGAAGTATATACGTCTTCTGTGGTGGGAATACCGTCTTTCACTTCTCCTTGATTTTTCGGAGAACTACTTTCACTTTCTCCTCTCACTTTTTCAACCGAATTTCGAGTTGTAAGTTTTTTGATTCTAGTACCGTAGATCAGGGTAGTAAAGTACCCTTTATCTACCCCTTTGTCATCTTTGTCACAGTCTGAAATAAAAAAACCCGAGGTTTTAGTGACGTCTACCACTGACGTCGGTACTTTAATTTTCTATGAATGAGGAACCTTCCTTTCAATACTGGTTTGATCTATCGTATAAGTTTTCGTAATGAAACGGTTGTTTCCAGGTACATCAGTTTCCATACCAAAAAGGTCATCAGTACATACCTACACTCTCAACCTGACACTTCTTTCGACTCGCGGCTTCTTAACTACGAAAACTTGACGCCACAACCTCTTCTGAGAACTCTAGGGAACCTGACGTTCCTCTAGGTTGGTCAGGTAAGATTTCCTCTAGTCAGGACCCACAAGAAACCTTCCTTACTACGAGTTCGACTTTGAGGTCTTGAAACCGGTGGAGTACTCTTCTCAACTGAGTAACCTTTTCTGACTACGACACTCCCTAACCCCCGTCCTTCTTTTCCCCTGCTGTCTCCTACTCTACCGACCTACCGTAGTGGTTGAGCTACCTGAACTCAGACTCACTTGAGACCCTCAACCACTACCTGTCCCTCCGCGCACGACGCTAAGTACCCCAACGTTTCTCAACCTGTGCTGACTCGTTGACTTGACTTGAGTTGACTTTTTTCGTACTCCAAAAGAACAGGACGAGTATCACCGAAATATCTTTTCTGGAATACATAATCCACATATCATCATTGTCGTATTTTTGTTGACGGTAAATACCTCGTGGATCGTTGTTTCCAGATCGGTTCCGATACCAAAAAGGTCCTCAGCACATACCTACTCTCTTGACCTGATGTTTCTTTCGACTCGTGACTTCTTAACTACGAAAACTTGACACGACAACCTCTTCTGAGAAGTCTCAGGGAACCTGATGTTCCTCAAGGTTGGTCAGGTAGGATTTCCTCTAGTCAGGACTTATAAGTAACCTTCCTGACTACGATTTCGACTTTGAGGTTATGAAACCGGTGGATTATACTTCTTGGCTGAGTGACCTTTTCTGGGACTACGGTCTTTTCTAACTTCCACCCTCTTCTTCCCCTGCTGTCTCCTACTCTACCAACCTAACGTAGTGGCTGAGTTACCTGTACTCAAACTTATTTGAGACCCTCAACCACAACCTGTCCCTCCGGACCGTACGACGTCAGGTACCCCAGTGTTTCTCAGCCTGACTCGTTGACTTTACTTGACTTAAAACACGTTTCGTGATCGTCTCATGAAAAATATTACACCACCAAAATTCTATACAGGTGTTATAAGATACTATGAGGGGAGCGACGGGGAACTCATACCCACTTTGTCACTAAGTGAAGATTTCTTGTCTCATTTTACTTTCACGGTAGTACACTGAAGTCTCTGAACCAGCATTCTCCATGACTACGAAGAACGAACGAGACTCTAGGGAAAAAGACCCCTTCGGTGAGGACATAGTACTCCCTGAGTACTACTCCTTGACTCAGGAGGACGACTGTCACTATACTCACTCAAATCTTTGTCTCAAAGACCAGGGTCAGTTCGGAAGTCTACGGACGTCGGGACTGGGTTTAGAACTAAAACAGAAGAAAAATTTTTTAGATAAATAAACCGACGTGACCCAGAATCGGCGGAGTGGACCCTAAAGGCAACACCCACTCGGTCGAAGAGATCAACGGGGGACGTCCGAGAGATCGACGTCGCGTACGCGAATCAACGAGACACAGAACACCCTAGAATCAAGGGACTGGTCTCTAGCTTAAGTACAGGGACCGTAACCTTCCACCTAAGTATTGGTGTGGTGTCCTCAGGGGATTTAGAACTAAAAATTGGAATACACCCTGGAACTCGGTCTTGGTAGGGTCATTCGACGAGGACCTAAGAATTGGGAGGCTTTACCACACTGTATTCATAAATAACGAAATTCGGAGGTTTGAAACCCCCATTAAATAATATGTGACTATCTATTGGTTTTATATAAATTGATCAGGTGTATATAATAGAAAAAATAAGAGTGTTGGTGGTGCCTTATCCACCATAATAGAAGTACGTTTATCCTTTGTTTCCGAGTCCATCAATTCATTAAAAAGTTCCAGTATTCGATCATCACCATTTGGGTGGGTGGGGATAAGAGACATCATATAATATGACACCGAAAAGTCCAAGATAAAGAAAGTCCGTCGAATAATCGATAGAGAGGGTGGAAACTAATCGGACGATAGGTACGAAAGTACGTTTATTATATAATCTTTTTTTACCGTATTAGGTCTTAATATAAAGACCTCAGAAGCGAAGTCGTACTATACTTGGGTAATTAATCGTGTAAACCTATACTGACAAGTTGGACAATCTACAGTAGGTCGGGATGTAGGAAAGACGAAGAAGTGGTCCTATAGTACCTCTACAACAGTTCCAGAACGACTTTAGGTTAATTTGATTTGGTTGTGTTACACTCACTCTCACCCACAACTCAGTACAGACTGAGAAACTCTGCGGTACCTGACGTCGGGTGGTCTGAAGTGACGGGTACCTTAAAAGTACCGTTCTTATGACCTTACCCAACGGTGAAGGAAGAGGTCCCCTAGAAGGGTTGGGTCCTTAGTTTGAGCACAGAAACCGCAGAGGACGTCGCCGTCCGCCTAAGAAATGGTGATCACGGTGGACCCTTAGGGTTTGGTTGTCTTATTTATATCGATGTAAAATATTATTAAAATATTACGACGACGACGACGACGATTCAGCGAAGTCAGCACAGACTGAGACACGCTGGGGCATCTGCCGTCGGGTGGTCCGAGGGGCCAGGGACCCTGAGAGGTCCGTTCTTGTGACCTCACCCGACGGTAAAGGAAGAGGTTACGTCCTTTCACTCTTCACTTTCACTTCAGCGAGTCAGCGCAGCCTGAGACACGTTGGGGTACCTGACGTCGGGCGGTTCGAGGAGGTAGGTACCCTAAGAGGTCCGTTCTCATGACCTCACTCCACGGTAACGGAAGAGGCTTAAAATATTATATATATCGATTCATATCTAAGAAGAGTTAAATTGTCAGATCATTAGGGAAGTTTTTACCTCAGTCAAACGTGACTGGCAGAGTGAAAAAGGAGGAAGTCATAACACCGGCAAAGGTAGGAAACAGAAACAGTGAGGGAAGTGTTAATGGTTACTCAAACTATTTACAAAATGTGTGTGATAAACCAAATATGGAGTCTTGATACGATACTTCATCCAAGTGAATAATAAAGATAAAATGGATATTCCGTTAAACCGAATATTTCTATTTATTAAACGGATTACAGCAAAATGATTCTTCATTGTCGACCCCGGAAGAAATGGGCGGTTCGGACCCGAGAGAAGGAAGAGAGGAGGAGAGAGGAGGGGAAGGAGGAAGGGAGTAGGGGTAGGGTCGGGAAAGAGAAAGTCATTTCAGACTATCCGAATGTCACTGATGTTGCAGGAAAAGATTTGTGACTGTTGAATGAGAAAAATTGTTTATCAACTTTCTTATAGAGTCCTGTCTACCGTTCCAGTGGACGGGAGTCAGACAACTTGGTCGGACGACTGCGTCCAGAAGACCTTGAAGAGGGGGGTCGTCGAGCCGGTGGGAGGGAGACGGGCCGGCGGGAGAGGAGCGTAGGACGCGCGCCAGGCGGAAGGGTCTCTGACGGTCGTCGTCAAGTCGGACGAATAGGTCGCCCGGAGGCGCGGAGTCTTTCATTTAGTCTGGGTCTTTGAACTCGAGTAAATTTCGTCAATCCACTGAAGAATGTAGAGTCGATATAAACTAAAGTAAAGGACCTTGGTCACAAAGAAAATTAGAAAAGGTTAGGTTTTTCGTAAGAGAAACTACTCCGCTGATTTAGTTTTAGTCTCCACCTGCGAGCGAAAAGGGCGAAAGTAAGTAGTGATACTGTGGTGGGTGGATCGGGAGTGACAGCAAAAAACGAGACTACATTAAAAAAAATTTCCTCCTGAAAAATGTAACAGAAGTCATAAAACAGTGGTAAAAGTTCAGAAGGATCAAAGAATAAAAGGGAAATTATGTTACATTCACATTTATAAGTAGACATATATACACACATATATATATCAGCTGGAAACTTGTTGTGTCCACAATCCCCGTGGTCGGAGGGTACGTCGACTTTTAAACACCTTGAAAAATGAGAGGGGTTTGAATTGATGATTATCGGATGACAACTAGACTTCGGAATGACCACTGTATTTGTCAGTTAATTACGTATACAACACATAATATTATAATATATAATATAAGAATTGTTATTTCATTCGATCTCTTTTCTTCTGTAATAATCCTTTTAGTATTCCCTCTCTTTTGTGTAAATATCATGACATGACATTAGTAGACAGTTATGGATATATTTATAACAGAATATACTATGTTTTGTGACATTACAATATACATAATGATTGTAAATACTCTCGACCTGGTAACTCTTCCGACTCGTGACTTCTTAACTGCGAAAGTTTGACGCCACGACCTCTTCTGAGAACTCTCAGGGGACCTGACGTTGCTCTAGGTTGGTCAGGTAGGATTTCCTCTAGTCGAGACTTATAAGTAACCTTCCTGACTACGACTTCGACTTCGAGGTTATGAAACCGGTGGACTAAGCTTCTCGACTGAGTGACCTTTTCTGGGACTACGACCCTTTCTAATTCTCGTTCTTATCTTTCCCCTTTGTGTCCTACTCTACCAACCTACCGTAGTAGCTGAGTTACCTGTACTCAAACTCGTTTAGGCCCTTTATCACTTCCTGTCCCCTCGGAGCACACGACGTCAGGTACCCCAGTGTTTCTCAACCTGTACTGAATCCCTGAGTTGTTGTTATACACTTTTTTCTTTAGGTATAAATAAATGTCCATCTTACCAAATACATAACTATTGCTTCTTCGTCGCTATACTAACGAAGTACCAAGTCAAGTCAAGTCAGCGACAACACAGGCTGAGAAACGCTGGGGTACTTGACGTCGTACGGTCCGGAGGGACAGGTAGTGGTTGAGGGTCTCAAGTGACTCTGAGTACAGGTAGCTCAGCCACTACGGTAGGTCGGCAGAGTAGGAGACAGCAGGGGAAGAGGAGGACGGGGGTTAGGGAGGGTTGTAGTCTCAGAAAAGGTAACTCAGTTGAGAAGTGTACTCCACCGGTTTCATGATCTCAAAGTCGAAGTCGTAGTCAGGAAGGTTATCGGATTGGATATATGTTTACTTACTTAGTAATATTTTTAAAATACCGTACCTTATAATGTCAGTATACGTACTATGTGATGCCTTTATAACGACGGAAAATTTTTTGGTGAAGGAACACTACTGTCCTATTTTGTTTCACAGAGGTTAATATTCTTTCTCTTCGTACGACATACCATTATATTAAGAGACTTTCGTTTCAAAATCATTTGATCCTTCTTCTGATTGTCTAACAATTAAAACATAATTTATAGTGAGCGGAATACGGACATATTCCTATCCGATAGTCGGAGTTATGGTCAGAACGTGTGTGACCAAAAAAAAAAAATAAAAATGTAAGAAAAATGGAAATAAAATAATATGCTAAGTTCCCTTAGAGATTGTTTTTCCTTTTTACGTAAAAGATTAAAAATTAACCTTTTTTCAAGTTATGAAAGGACATTTCTCATTCTTGAAACGTCTTGAATCTCTAGAAAAAAAACGGAACAAAAGTAAATAAAATTAACCTCCGATTAACGAAATGTTACAACACTACCAAGACGGTATGTGACTTAGTCGGTACCCACATGTGTACAAGGGGTAGGACTCGGGGGGGAGAGTGAAGGAAGGGGTAGGGTAGGGAGTCCCAGTAGGGTCACGTGGTCGGGACTCGTGGGACAGAGTACGTAGCTTGGACCTGACCTCTAAGCAAAGTGTATACTATTATATATACAAAGTTACGGTAAGAGAGTTTAGTAGGGTGGGAGCGGGAGAGGGTGTCTCAGGTTTTCAGACAAGAAATGTAGACACAGAGAATGACAGAGCATATATCCCAGTAGTAATGGCAGAAAGATTTAAGGTATATATACACAATCATATGACATAACCATAAAAAGAAAGACTGAGACATATTATCCGAGGTCAAAGTAGGTGGAGTAATCTTGACTAAGTTTACATAAGAAAAGTTACCGACTCATTATGAGGTAACACATATACATGGTGTCGAAAGAATAGGTAAGTAGACGACTACCTGTAGATCCAACGAAGGTACAGGACCGATAATATTTGTCACGACGCTACTTGTAACCCCTTGTGCACAGAGAAAGTTAAGACCAAAGGAACCACCCATACGGGTCGTCACCCTAACGACCCAACATACCGTCAAGATAAAGGTCAAAAAATTCCTTAGAGGTGTGAGAAGAGGTATCACCGACATGATCAAACGTAAGGGTGGTTGTCACATTCTCCCAAACGAAAAGGGATGTGGAAGAGCTCGTAAATAACGAACATCTGAAAAACTGTCGTCGGTAAGACTGACCGCACTCTACCATGGAATAACACCAAAACTAAACGTAAAGAGACTATTACTGACTGCAACTCGTAGAAAAGTACACAAACAATCGGTGGACATACAGAAGAAACCTCTTTACAGACAAATCGAGAAACCGGGTAAAGAACTATCCCAGCGAATAAAAAGACCTTAACTCGACGTCCTCAACGAACATATAAAAACTCTAATTAAGGAACAGTCAACGAAGTAAACGATAATAAAAGAGGGTAAGTCTCCCGACAGAAAAGTAGACGAATAACAGAGGAAGCAATAACGTGTGTGACAAGATACACTACTTATAAATCCACTACTACTACCATTGCCGTGTTTTTGTAGAGTGTGTCAAGAACGATAAGTCAATAATCTAAAAGTGTGTTTCTATTGGTGGGGGAGGTGTATGTGTTGTCTATTCAAATAATTGACATATTGCACTAATGAATGATAATAATAATGAATGAATAATAATAATTCGCCTTCACCTGGTAGTATTTCTAGAAGTGTAACTCATCCGACTCCTCCTCCTCCCCAACTAGAACAACAGAGTGCCCACCGTCTTCGCCTTCGTCTCCGTCCTCTCCGTCCGTGTGACCCACATTAAGATGCCTTTGTATAGTCTTTAAACGGACTGGAAAAAGCGAAAGAGTAAGGAGATCTTTGTAAAAACATATCAGGAGTAGGAAGAAAATGACAAACGAAATCAAAGCCACGGACATAGTATCTCCCCAGGTACGGCGTCTTCAGTCTTCGTTAGTGCTGATTGACCTTGGGAAGACGGTCTGACAGATTACGGTTATACAAAAGACCGTGATGAACATGCAGAAGTAACGGACCGTGGCCAATCCTTCGTGAGTAGAGGTAGTTCAGTAGAAGGCAATTAAGGAGAGTAAACCACAAAGAATCAAGAACTTAAAGAGGCATAGAATTTTAAAAGTGGGGGGGAGGGTGAAAAAGGAAAAATAGGGTGTTAGAGAAAGTACTAAAGGAACTGACCGAGACAACATTTAGGACACTTCAGTACATGTTGTAGACCTGTGTCAAAAGGGGTCGTCCTTAAATAACAAAGCCCGAACTACCGAAAGTACCGCAAAAGACGTCGCTGTTACCGTAGAAGTCACCACATTAGGAGTATCTGAAAGTACTACAAAAGAGAGGACCCCAAGAGAAAGCGTCACAACTGTTAGGACAGGGATCTCATGACACACATTACTCGGAATTTCCAGGAATAATAGGGGACTTAATCTCTCACACAAACCCCCGATCATCTGGTGAGACTTCGGAAATAATGACTTAAGTACTCCAAGACCCACCAGCTCCGTAACAGACTTTAGTTTTCTTGAAATTCTCCGTGAGGAAATGACCGTTCCATGAAGGACTAAATCCCTGTTTTACAGCTACTTTGGTTAGATCTTTTTCCTGAGGACAACAGGTCCGGAAGAAGGACATGTTGAATTTTTCTGACCCTCGACCACAGATAGAGAAAGGAAGCTCCAGACTTCCGACCTACTCCCATCAGGACTACTATGTGAACTGACTTTAATATTTTTTGTCAGCTCAATCGGATAAAGGAAGACGGAATTTAAGACCACGAGTGAAGAGAAGAAACGATTATTTACAGGAAATACCGTAAGAAAAAAAAAGGTCTTATCCCGTGAAAGCAGACGTAATTTTTGGACAGGTCTGTCTATAGAAAAGAGGAGTTACTGAAAGAATTAACGAAGACCCTTGAAAAGACGACGGAGAACCAACCGTCTTCGTCGAAGAGGACAATAGAACTGTAAAAAAAATTCGGTTTTGAGAAAGATTTTAATAGTTTGGTGGAAAAAGACCGTAATTTAAGAGGTCGAAATCTAGCAAGGTAAAGGAAAACGGAATTCAACGGTATGTTACTGAAGTGAAAAAGAGTTTAGTATAATCTCAGATAGTCATACGGAAAGAATATCATTAAGATGTGGGTGTACTTTCGACTTAAAAGTTCCCCTATTTTTCTCTTTATAAGTTATAAAGAGTTTTTCACGTTCCAAAGACACGGACGACTGGATCGACGACGTTACTGAGTGTGTCTTCACAAAAAAAAAAAAATTCTTACCGGGAATGTAACCTAAGTGAATAGAACTTTACCACCCGTCAGTGTCGACGTCTGGAGTTAGAGACCATGTATAGTTCGTTAAGTTGAAAAAGAACAGTACAATACTGAAAAGAGACGAAGAATCGTCGTGAAGGTCGTAGTGTTCACCGAGAAGTGTACCCGGGTTACCACAGAAAGTTCCAAATGTTATAACGTGATTTACACTACTTTTTATGTACTGTAGACGTCCCCTAGTGAAAATTGTACTATTCGTCCTGACCTCGATAGTTGACGGGTCCACCTTTATCAGTCACAGTGCACCGCAAAATTCACCTATGAGTGCTACGAACTCGAGTGACGTTATCGCTGTCCCCAAGAGATGTTTTAATGAGGTCGTCGTGCCACTCATGATCTCAATTGAAATATGTCAAATACTAAACTATAACGTAGAAGTGCCAACAAATATAAAGAGATCTGGTGTTTACTACGATACATCCATACACGTATGCAAAGATATTTGAAAAATAAACTGATAAAAATACCCAAAGGGAACACCGAGTCTACCATTTCTTAGGTGGACGTTACACCCTCTGGACCCAAGCTAGGGACCCAACCCTTCTAGGGGACCTCTTCCCTTTCCGATGTATGAGGTCGTAAGACCGGACCTCTTAAGGTACCTGACATAGCAGGTACCCCAGCTTTTCTCACCCAGTACTGACTTACTGAAAGTGAAAGTGAAAAGTACCACTATAAATTCACCCGAAGGGTCCACCGTGATCACCATTTCTTGGACAGACGGTCACGTCCTCTGATTCTCTGTGCCCAAACTAGACGTCCAGTCCTTCCAGGGGACCTCCTCCCGTACCGTTGGATGAGGTCATAAGAACGGACCTCTTAGGATACCTGTCCCTTCGAACCATCCTATATATCAGGTGCCCCAACGTGTCTCAACCTGTACTGACTTTACTGAATCGTGTATACGTACCAACGACGACGACGACGATTCAACGAAGTCAGCACAGGCTAAGACACGCTGGGGTATCTGTCGTCGAGTGGTCCGAGGAGGCAGGGACCCTAAGAGGTCCGTTCTTGTGACCTCACCCAACCGTACAGAAAGAGGTTACGTACTTTCACTTCTCACTTTCACTTCAGCGAGTCAGCACAGGTTGAGAATCGCTGGGGTACCTGACGTCGGATGGTCCGAGGAGGTGGGTACCCTAACAGGTCCGTTCTCATGACCTCACCCAGCGGTAACGGAAGAGACATTATAAACCGTCTTTTGTTGTTTTAAGACATTTCGTTAATAGGAAGTTGATTTTTTTAATTTAATTTAAAATTTTTAGGAGTCGTTTAATTCTTATTTTCATTTGAAGGAGTCGTATTATTTCCTGCAGCTGTTTTTCGGAGTATAAATTAGACTTTGTGACTATTGAGAAGACGGTACTAACCCTTGTTTCGTTTCTATAGACGAGAGTGGTAAAGATAAGTTGTAACATTACTCCAGGATGAGACCGTTATTTCTTTCTTTCTCTTTTTATTGGATGTCTCTGGACTTTCCTTCTTTATTTTCACGGAGATTAACCGTATACTGTACTAAAACGTACATCTTCTAAGATTCCTTAGATGTTTTTTCGATACCTTGATTATTCACTTAAATCGTTTCAGAGTTCTATATTCTCTTTATATGTTTTCCGTTAATATAAATATTCAAGAACGTTACTTTTCAATATTTCTTTTGTCTAAAATTTTTATTACGATGAATTTTATCATCGTGTTTTGAACTTTATATATTTAACTAAATTATGTTACATAGTCTAGATATATAATTTGTGATATTTCATAACGACTCTCTGTAATTTCTTCCATGTACGCCATGGAAAGACGACATTAGTTCTGATTGCAAGTTCCTCTAGTTACTTTGTTTTATCTCTTAAGTCTTTATGTGGGTGTGAATATATTAGTTGACTAAAGAAAATGTTTGCTTGGTTTTTTTAATTCACCCTTTCCATTTCAGAAAGTCTCTCCACGACTTTATTTGTTGATCGATAGGTATACCTTTTTTTGTTTTGTTTTTTAGGACTAGAGTTGAAGTTTGGTGTGTGTTTTTAATTAAGTTCTACTAATATATAGATTTACATTTTCATTTAAAGATTTCGAAAATCTTCTTTTACATCTCATTATCACAATATTTGCATAAATTCCGTTTCTAAAAAAATCTCACCTGGAGTTTCTGGATTGATATTTTCTTTTTTAAGTCTTTTGTCTGAAGTTTGAAGACGAGAAATTTTCTGAAGTAATTCCTTTATTTATTCGGTTTGTCACTCTCTCTAAATTTTATGTATGTAGACTGACCGTTGGTCTTATATATCTCTTGACAAAATTACTAATATTATTTATTGGGTTATTTTTTATCCTTTTTCTACACTTCTCCGTAAAGTATCTTCTTTACCGGTTATTTGTTATTTTTTCACAAGTTGTAGTAATCAGTAGTCCTTTTACGTTTAGTTTTGGTGTTGCTCTATGATCTTTCTCAATGAAGTCTGGGTAATCTTTCCGACTTTAATTTCTGATACGAACGGACTTACACTCCCCTCAAACCCCTTCTCACCGATATACATATATATCCCGACTCAGGAAACGACACGTGGACTTTGATAGTGTCGTAACGATTAACTGATATGAGGTTATATTTTATTCTTCAATTTTTTTTACTGACGAACGAAGTCTTCTTGCATATAATTTTGACCGTGTTATGTCTCTAAGAAATGTTGTGACTCGGTTGACTTCGAAGAGTGGACGGTTACGTCCTCTGTGTTCTCTGTACCCAAACTAGGAACTCAGCCCTTCTAAGGGCTCTCATCCTTTACCGTTGGGTAAGGTCATAAGAACGGACCTTTTGAGGTACCTGTCTCCTCGGGCGGACGGATGTAGGGACTCCAGTGTTTCTTAACCTGTGCTGACTCGCTTTCTCGTGTGTGTCTCTCTACTCGTACCAGGGACACGTTCCTACTGTATGTTCGAACACTTTGTAAGGTGTAAAAAATTTTACTGACATAACACCATTAGTAAAGTGTTATATATGTATATAGTTTAGTAACGTATCATGTGCAATCTGGATGTCTTACAAGATACAGTTAATATAGAGTTTCAACCCCCTTTTTTCTAACTGTTGTGGTTTATAATCGTTCCTACACATTGTTGCCTTTAAAAGTCTGTAACGACTATCCTCATATTTTGTCATGTTGGTTAAACCTTTTATCAAACAGTCACTAAAATGGGAACCTATAAATGGGTTCTCTTTATTTTCGTATATAGGTGTTTTAAGTAGAAGGAAAGTACTAATTTTTGAGACTTGTTTAACCTATATCTTCCTTTCATGGAGTTGTTTTATTTCTGACATATCCTGTTCAGGTGACGAATATGGTATAAGTCGCCATTTTCCAACTTTCGAGAGGGAGATTTCTAGTCCTTGTTCCGTTCCCACGGATAAGAGTGGTAGGGACAAGGTGTGTCATGACGTCAAAAATTGGTCTCGTTAACCCGTTCTTTTTCTTTACTTTTCGTAGGTATAGTCTTTCCTCCTTCATTTTGACAGAGACAAACATCTACTATGCTAGAATATATATCTTTTAGAATTTTTGAGGTTAGATTAGGGATTTGACAATCTTGATTATTTAGTTTAGGTCATTTCAATCTCCTGTGTTTTGGTCGTATGTTTTTAGTCAATGTAAAATTATGTGATTGTCGCTTGGTGGACTTTTTCTTTAATTCTTTTGTTAGGGTAAGTGTTATCGTAGGCTTTGTTATTTTATGGATCCTTATTTAAGTAGGTTCCTTCACTTTCTATACATGTGACTTTCGATGTTCTCAAACTAGTCTTTTAACTTCTTTGTTTGTTTACGTTTCTGTAGGTACAAGTGGTTGACGTTCTTAGTTATTACAATTTTACGAGTATAATGGGCTTCGGTATATGTCTAAGTCACATTAGGGATAGTTTTAAGGTTACCGTAAAAAGTGTCTTTTTTATCTTTTTTTTAGAATTTTAAGTATACTTTGGTGTTTTCTGGGACTTCTTGATTTCGTTAAGACTCTTCCTTCTTATTTCGTCCTCCGTATTGTGCAGAACTGACGTTTGTTATGATGCTTCGATTTCATTAGTTCTGACGTACCATGACCGTAGTTTCGTCTGTGTATCTCGTTACCTTGTTTGAGCTCTTGGGTCTTTATTCGGGTATACATGTCAGTCGATTGTAAACCGTGCTCTCGAGTCTTTCTTATCAGAGAAGTTATTTACCACGACCCTTTTATCCTGTGAGTGTACGTTTTATTAATTTAGTCTGGAGATAAAATTTGGTGTGTATTTTTTATTGAGTGCTACCAAGTTTCCGATTACATTCTGGACTTTGAAAGAAGAGGAGGATCTTCTTTCGTCTTCCCTTTTATAGGAACTATAACTAGAACCGTGGTTAAAAAGACCTATATACTGTGGTTTTCGTATGCGTTTCTTTCGTTTTGTTCTCTTTATAGTCTGATTTTTCAAGGACGTGTCGTTTTCTTTGTTGATTATTTCACTTTTTCGCCTTAAGGGACAATCGGACCACTAATCTTGAGGTACGAAGGTGACGTCCCGTGTGTTCAAACTAGGGACTATCACCTTAATTCTGTGACGTACGGTGTTTCGTACCGGTTTTTTTTCTTCTTCTTCTTCTTTCTTTTCCGTTGGACTCTTTCCCTCTTTTATAGACATTCAGTACATAGACTATTCCCCAATTATAAGTTATACATACCCCTTGAGTTTGTTGAGTTATCGTTTTGTGGTTTCTTAGGTTAAATTTTCCCCGTCTTCTGAGTCTGTACAAAGGTTTCTTCTGTGTCTGCCGGTTGTCTGTCTCCTTTTACACGTTGTAGTGATTAGTAGTCTCTTTACATTTATTTTTGGTGTACTCTATAGTGGAGTGTGGACAGTCCTACCGACAGTGGTTTTTCTGTTGTTCCTACACCCTTTTTCCCTCGGGAACACATGATAACCACGTTGACACACAACCGCGTCGGTGACGCTTTTTGTCATACGTCCAAGGAAATTTTTAATTTTGGTCATGATTGTGTCCTAGGTACTTAATGAAGATCTATAAATGGGCTTCTTTTGTTTTTATGATAAAGTCTTTGTACAGACGTGTCGTTATATACACAAGCGACGTCGTAGTAAATGTTGTCTGTTCCATACCTCCGTTGGACACAGGTACCTCTCTGCTTACGTATTTCTCCCACACCATATGTATAGACATTTCCTTATAATGAGTCGGTATTTTTTCTTTAGAACGGTAGACGTTGTCGTGACTAGTTAGACCTCCCAAAATGTGATTCACTTTGTTTAATCTGTCTCTTTCTGTTTATGGTACACTAGAGTGAACATGAACCTTAGATTTTTTGTTTCACTTTTCAGAGTATCTGTGTCTCTTGTTTGCCCACCCCCCTGTTTTCTCCACTTCACCTAATTCTCCATGTTTGAAGGTCAATATTTTATTTATTCGGTGATCCTACATTGTATGTCGTATTCCATACACCAGTCATTGTCGTATTATTGAAACATACCCCGGTTTACCTATGGTCTGAATGGTACTACTAATGAAGTATTGCCTACGTTTACAGTTTAGTGATACGTCATAAGGTCTNAAGGTCAATATTTTATTTATTCGGTGATCCTACATTGTATGTCGTATTCCATACACCAGTCATTGTCGTATTATTGAAACATACCCCGGTTTACCTATGGTCTGAATGGTACTACTAATGAAGTATTGCCTACGTTTACAGTTTAGCGATACGTCATAAGGTCTTTGATTGTATTATGTCATGTAGTTGATATATATATATGTATATATATATATAAAGAAAAAATTTTCTGTTCACGACCGTTCTTACACCTCTTTACCATTGAGAGTACGTAACCACCCTTACATTTTACGTCGGTGAAATCGTCCGTCCGTCAGAACGGCCACCGAGTCGTCATTTCTTAGATGGACGTTACGTCCTCGGTGTCCTCTGTACCCAAACTAGGGACCCAACCCTTTTAGGGACCTCCTCCCGTGACGTTGGGTGAGGTCGTAAGAACGGACCTCTTGGGGTACGTGTCTCCTCGGACCACCCGATGTCAGGTATCTCAACATTCCTCAACCTGTGCTAACGTCACTGAATCGCGTGTGCGTGTCCGTCCGTTTGTCAAGGAATTTTTCACTTTGCATCCCAATAGTATACTAGGTCGTAGGGCGACGGTCGATATGTAGATTCTCTTTTCTTTGGCACACACAAACACACGAGTCGACGAAGTGACCACAGGTTGAGACACTGGGACACCTGACATCGGGCGGTCTGAGAAGACACGTACCCTAAGAGGTCCGTTCTTATGACCTCACCCAACGGTACGGGAGGAAGTCCCCCAAAAGGACTGGGTGGAAAGAACACAGAGGACGAAACCGTCGTCCCAAGAAATGGTGATCGCGGTGGACCCTTCGGGTCACTTTCGATACAAATGTGTTTTCGAAGGTGTGTTTATAGGTGTCGTCATAATAAGTATTACCGGTTTGTGTGTCTTTGTTGAGTTTGCGGACGGTTACCTACTCATCTATTAATAGTTGACGTATGGGTATGTTGCTTTATGATCAACCGGTATTTTTTTCTTGATTTCATACCTACACTATGTACTTTGTTGTACCTACTTGGAACTGTTATGATAAGACTCACTTTCTTTGGTCTGTGTCTTCAAGTGCACGGCATACCCAGGAAGATATACTTTACGGTCTTGTCCGTTTAGGTCTCTGTCTTTCGTCTGATCGCCAACGGATCCCGACCTTCATCCAGCCACCGACCACCTTTCTCATCCCCATTAGTCATTAATCTCAATGAAGACTCATACCAAAGAAAACTCCCACTCGCCCACTACTTTTACGAGATTTTGACTAACACCAGTGACAACGTGCTGAGACACTTCTATGATTTTGGGTAACTTAACGTACGAAATTTATTCTATTAACATACCGTACACTCAATAGTTAGTTCGATAATAATTTATAAAAAATTTCTTAGTGAATATGGTAAGAAATGACACTTAAAATAAAAGAAGTAAATTATCAGATGACTTAAAAATCTTGAAAATAATAACTAAAAATCCTTGAGACATACATTCCTTTAATCGGGGAGTGAACAATATACAATGTTTATGAAGAGGAACAATTAGAAAATAGAATAAATGTCTTAAGAAACCGGTTCGTCTAAAAGATGGAAAAATTAGATTACTTTATATGGTTAGAAAATACCGAAACTACAAAAAAAACCAGTCAGTATAATTCTTTCCGAAAAGGAAGATAATTTGATATTTACATAAAAGGACACCAAAGAAACTCGTACAAATATCTAAGTTAGAAAAATTTTTTTCTCAATGTAAGGAAAATTGAATTTTTAAAATTTAAGTGAATAAACCCGACGCGACCCGGGGGTGACGACGGTCCCGGAGAGAGCTCAACGCCCCTCGTCCCCACGAGAGAGGAAGAGAGAGCTCCGTGCCCCTCGTCCCCACGAGAGAGGAGAGAGCTCCACGCCCCTCGTCCCCACGAGAGAAGAAGAGAGAGCTCCACGCCCCTCGTCCCCACGAGAGAAGAAGAGAGAACTCCACGCCCCTCGTCCCCACGAGAGAGGAGAGAGCTCAACGCCCCCGCCCCTCGTTCCCACGAGAGAGGAGAGAGCTCGACGCCCCTCGTCCCCACGAGAGAGGAGAGAGCTCAACGCCCCTCGTCCCCACGAGAGAGGAGAGAGCTCAACGCCCCTCGTCCCCACGAGAGAGGAGAGAGCTCGACGCCCCTCGTCCCCACGAGAGAGGAGAGAGCTCAACACCCCTCGTCCCCACGAGAGAGGAGGAGAGAGGTCAACGCCCCTCGTCCCCACGAGTGAGGAACGCCGCGCGACCGAAGAGGGACCCCACCGAAGGGAGCGACGTCTCGCGTCCGAGATCCGCGTGCCCAAAGTCGTCAACGTCGTGCGCGCGAGCCGTCGACGTCGAGGGTCCGAGATCTCGTGTCCGAATTATCAACACCGCGTACCCGGATTAACGAGACTCCGTGCACCCCAGAAGGGTCTAGTCCCTAACTTGGGTGCAGAGGCCGTAACCGTCCGCCTAAGAAGTGGTGACTCCGTGGTCCCTTCGGGGCACCAGAGTAAAAAAGTGTGACCGTAAAAGCTAGGTAGACATTTAAATGAAAGTACATTCCACACTCCTTCCTTAGGTTGAAGTAAAAAATTTTCTACCGCTTGTTAATACGAGTAACTCAAATTCACAGGAGGGAAGAGGTTGTGTCCAATTGAGGTAAAGTATAAACCCAGTCAAAGACCTGAAGAGTTAGACCAAGTGACTAAGGGTGAGTGGATAAGTACAAGACCATTACTTACGAAGATACCGTATCAGCACTTCTCGTACATGTGACCTCGGTCTCCTGGGGCTCAAATTTAAGTTGGAGACGGTGAGTAATTGAGACACTCGAACTCGTTCAATTAGAGGAACCCGTCGACACTCCTAATTTACTTAATAGAGTTTTCACGAATTTTGTCATGGACCGTGTGTCACAAAACGGAATCAATAATAATCATCTTAATAATATCGGAATCTTATCGAAGATTATAGACCTTCCTCGATGATGAGATAATAAAAAAAGAAAGAGTTCTATAAGGACCAATATGACCGGATAAATGAAAAGGACATATTCGAAATGTTAGTCGTACAGAGTGTTTTGTATTCTTTTGTTTTAATTTAGGAGAACCATAAGAAGACTCTAGTACCATTAATATTTAATTTAATCCCTCTTGACTGTCGAAATACTACCAATTCAGAAAGAAAGATTCTCGTCTCATACGAAAAGGTATACGGGTTCAAAAGAAGACTCAAGAAGTCACCCCAAAATTCCGAAGGAAGTATATCAAGAACGTATAAGAATAACCAAATCAGGATCCATAAAATAGAAGAAAACGATATCCTTCCCTGAAAAGAAGAACAAACTGATATATTTCCGATAATAAAAATTTTATTTACCAACCAAAATCACATAAAACAGGTCGGTGGAACGACTTAGAAGTATTTAAAAAAACCAAACAAGCAAATAAACCGACGTAGTCTAGAATCGACCCCGTGTGTCCTAGAAGTAACGTCATACACCCGAGTCTCAACACCACGAACCCAAATCAACAGGGTCCTGTACACCCTAGAATCAAGGGACTGGTTCCTAACTTGGACACAGGGGACACAACCTTCCGTTTAAGATTTGGTGACCTAGTGGTCCCTTCAGGGGAAGTATTACAAATATTATCTAAAGTCAAACCAACAGAAACCGAAAGGTTCATTCGTTGACGTAACGGACGTTTATTACATTAAAAAGGAAGAAATTTTAAAAAATACAGAAAATAAAGAAAGAGGACGGATTATCATGAAAAAAAACTTGTTCTTTCATTTAAAAGGATATAGGAGAATTTGAATCACTGTTCTAAGGAGAAATATTAGCTTGTTACCTTTACATAGTGGAGAAGAAGATTTCTATATCAAAATAATCTCCCGATAATAGAAAAAAGGAAAAAAATTTAAAATAAAAATTAACCTCCTATTAACAAATCCTATACACGACGGCTTCGTTCGTGATTGACCTCCTATTAACGAAATGTTAGAACACATCGAAAGACGGTATATAGTTGTACTTAGTCGGTATCCATTTGTTTACAGTGGTGGGGCAACTTGGAGAGAGGGTGGGGTGGGGTGGGGAGATCCAACAGTGTCTCGTGACCCGATTCGAAGGACGTTCTACGTCGTTTAAGGGTGACCGATACCTTCTTACCTATGAAAGCTTACACCACGACCTCTTCTGAGAACTCTCAGGGAACCTGACGTTCCTCTAGTTTGGTCAGTTAGGATTTCCTTTAGTTGGGACTTATCAGTGACCTTCCTGACTACGACTTTGACTTCGAGGTTATTAAACCGGTGGTTTACGCTTCTCGGTTGAGTAACCTTTTCTGGGACGACGGCCCCTTCTAACTCCCGTTCTCTTCTTCCCCGACTGTCTCCTACTCTACCAACCTGTCGTAGTAGTTGAATTACCTGTACTCAAACTCGTTTGAGGCCCTTCATCACTTCCTGGTCCTTCGGGCCGCACGACGTCAGGTACCCGAGTGTTTCTCAACCTGGTTGGACCACCGACTTGTTGCTGTTAGACAAAATGTATGTACCATTATGTATGCAAAGTTACGAGGAGAGAGTTAAGTAGGGTGGGAGAGGAAGGGGACGACAAGAGATGCAGGCGTAAAGATAACGACGGGACGTTTATCCGAGTAATCATGGTAAAAAGATCTCAGGTGCATATACGCAATTATATACTATAACAAAAAGAGAAAGACTGAATTGAAGTGAGACGTATTGTCCGAAATCAAAGTAGGTGGAGTGATCTTGACCGAGTTTAAGTAAGGAAAAATACAGGACGAATTATCATAGCTGACCATAGAAATCTTTTTACATTTATTACTAAACAACAACAAAAAATAAGTGATTCAGTACAGGTTGAGAAAACGCTGGGGTACCCGACATCGGGTGGTCCGAGGAGACAGGTACCCTAAAGGGTCCGTTCTTATGACCGCACCCAACGGTAAAGGAAGAGGGCCCCTAGAAGGACCTGGTCTCTAGCTTGGGTGTACTGGACGTGACCCTCCACCTAAGAAATGGTGGTTCGGTTGTCTCTTCAGGGCATTTATTACTGTCGTTTGTCATTTATCACTCGAACAAAAATATTAATGTCGATCTTGAGGATAAAGTATAAAGAAGGCAAACTCTCTCCCTGTCTTTTACTTCCGTTTAGTTTCTAAATCTTAATTTTTTTAAGTCTAGAAGTACTTCTATATATACTCTATATATTCTTTGTCTGTACTCCTTATCGAAGATATGATTTTTTTTGGTTGCTCCATATGCTTACAATAAGTCGTATTAGAGATGATACATTTTTGTTACATATTTTTTATAATCAGGTTCCTCTCTCCGGAGTCCTCGTTAGTTTGGACGACTGTGGGACTAAACCTGAGGCTCAGAAGTCTGACGCTCTTTTATTTTAAGATAACAAATTCGTTTTTTCTTTTTTTCTTGGATCTTTAGTGATCGTTTGTATAATTACCACTCACGACAGTCATCACACAAATATTCGTTAGCAAAAAGACGAAGTAATACGAAACGTCATGATGATGTGAAGATATTATCCGTGCACAAAGAAATTACTAGTCTTTTTGTATTTGCCCTCTATCTTTCTTAATTAGTTCATATAACGAATAACCGACTTACACCGAGCCTTGAATACAGAACTACAAACTTTAGGGACAGCGGTACGAGAGGACTGAGTCCGGTCAAAATACTATACGTAGTTCTTACGAAATAGGTCAAGAAGGTAGACCGAGCCATCGGATGTCACTTTAGAGTGTACTACAGTGAAAGACGAAAGTAGACTGAGGTGTACAAGAGGTTGTACGAGGGTGGGAGTCTAAACACAGATCTATAGGTACGTCGATATCTAGAAAAGCTATGGTTCGACGAGACAAAGAGAATTCAGAGAACTTATAGAACGAAAAACAACGGGTACTAAGAGAGGTCTTCTGGGGACGTACTGGGTGTTCGTTTGGATGAGAAACCATGAGGACTCGTCATTGAGAGGAACTCATTCCTAAAAAGAGTTCAAAAACTTGGGACCCTACAGAGGATTCGCCTCTTCCGTTACCGTGGGGTGAGGTCATGAGAACGGACCTTTTAGGGTACCTGCCTCCTCGGACCATCCGACGTCAGGTACCCCAGCGTGTCACAACCTTCGCTGACTCACTGAAGTGAAAGTACGTAACCTCTTCCTTTACCGTTGGGTGAGGTCACAAGAACGGACCTCTTAGGGTCTCTGCCGCCTCGGACCACCCGACGGCAGATACCCCAGCGTGTCTCAACCTGTGTTGCCTTCGCTGAATCGTCGTCGTCGTCGTTGCAGAGGATTCTGTGAGTATCCTTCGGGAAGGGATCGGATCTACTACTGGATATGTTCAAAACCTCTATGTCACAAGAACCTCCTTCAAGTCTTTGGCATGACTAACCGAAATAATGTTTAAGTATGTTAGGTCGGAGTTGACCTACGAGTGCCGATGGCCCATTAGGAAAGTCAGTAGAGGAAACTTGAAACATAACGTAAGGAATGTCGTCGACGGGGTCTGTAAAAGGTAAGAGTTTAAAGATTTGATTGGGAAACGGGGGTGGGGAGGTGAGATTCGTCTGTTAGATAAAATAACTCTTCTAACTTCGGTAGATTAAATTAGGAAGTTAAAGGAAGGAGGTATGGAATTTAGAGGGGCATAGAGGTGAATGGGAGTGGAGAAGGAAGGGAGAGAGAGAGAGGTAGACACAAGGGCTCAGGTGCAAGAGAGTCAAAGAGACCCTGGGAGGAGGCGGTCGACAGGCGGAACGTAGAACGTAGAATGGAAGAGGTGATTGAGCAACGGTAGATGGACGTATACAAACTCACCAGGGAATTAAATTTTCAGAAAGTATCAAATGAATGATTTCGCTGAACGAAGAAAGCGAAAAGTTTCGGTTTAAAGAACCTTCTCACACGATATAAGTAATAGGAGAAAGACTGATGAGTAAGTGAGTGAGTCATCGGGGAAATTACAGCGAAGATAGTGTAGTTTTGACAAGAGAACTTTCAATACCTACTCGAGGGTTAGTGGTACCTAAGTTTCCTGTAAAAAGAATCAAGAAGTGGACACTGGTGACTATGACGACAGGGAGGTCATGAACTTTGAGAGGAGGACACCGAATATGGCGCCATAAGATACGATAAAAGGAAGGACGTACGACGAAGAAGGGACTAAGAAAAAGGAAGAGAGTGGGACATTCATATGTGTAAGGGGTTTCAGGAATGGAAAGAGCGAGGGATATGAAAATAAGGAGCCACTAGAGTAGGTAAGTGTACAAAATTTAAGACTAATATAAGGGTGAAGATTAGAGAAGTAGTCAGAACTTAGGGACGACCTGTTCAAGTAAACTTTCCAAGTGACCGAAAAGTTTGAGTTCACTAAGGTTTGGTTTGATGTCATCGTTGAGAACATTGGTTGAGGTGAATGTGACTTACTCAGAAGACAAGAAGTGAAAGGTAAAGAATTATTATACGAATACGACGATAAAGAGCTCAAAATTTAGAAACTATAACAGAAGCCTGAGAATCAACTTCTACCCTCTAATAGAAAAAATGGTGAGTGTGTGTAAAGGTAGGGAGGTGGAAAGTTTATATAATTACTCCTCGTCTGAGACCTCTCAGGGAACCTGACGTTCCTCTAGGTTGGTCAGGTAGGATTTCCTTTAATCAGGACTTATAAGTAACCTTCCTGACTACGACTTCGACTTTGAGGTTATGAAACCGGTGGACTACGTTTCTGGACTGAGTGACCTTTTCTGGGACTACGACCCTTTCTAACTTCCGTCCTCTTCCCCTGCTGTCTCCTACTCTATCAACCTACCGTAGTGTCTGAGTTACCTGTTCTCAAACTCGTTCGAGGCCCTTAACCACTACTGTCCCTCCGGACCTCACGACGTCCGGTACCCCAACGTTTCTCAACCTGTGTTGACTCGCTGACTTGACTTGGTTATCATTGTTAAGATCAAATTTTATACGTCATAAATATAAAAATATGATGTATTTATAATAAGTGTCGGTTCGGTGTCCGACACGATAATGTATAAGAAAAAAATATGTTGTAAAACAAAGAAAACCTCAATACAACAAGAACCAAACGAACCTCAAACATTCATAATTAATGATAAAGAAACTGACTTCATAAGTAGAGATTAAGAGGTCGGCTTACATTAGATTGCGTCGTCAAAGTAGTCAAGATAAAAATTGCAAAAGAACATCCGTAAGGAGGATCTCTAAAGACTACGACGTTAGACTCGACAAACGATAGATGGAGAGGGCGTGTTTGCTGACAGGACCCTGATTTGAAGTTATAGTAGGCCTCTTCGGGGAAATGAAGGAAGGACACAACCTATCGAAAAAGGTCTAGGATATTAAAGTGGAAAAATCTAAATCGGAGTAAAAACCCATTTTGTGCAGGAGGTCATCAAAGTACTTTTTTCGACGTACCCTCAATTTTAAATATTCGAGAACGGATAGATTTTTAGATATAAGACAAGAGTATCCACTAATTATTAAACTAAACTATTAAAGGGGAATCTTAAGGCTTTCGTAACGAGATAACGAGATGACTAAAAGTTGAAGGTCGTAACAACAACTCTTCGGGTAAGTGTAAGATTAAGGAAAAGAGACTTTCAGGTTAAAAAGTCTACAATGTAAAGACCTCATCCGGAGATTAAGGAACATTACAAGAGAATAAAAGATTAAGAAACGGAGAAGACCCGGTAGAGGAATTGATAGAAGTCGAAAAGATGACTTAAAAATTAAATACGATAATATAAAAATTAAAGGTTTTTAAGGAAGAAAAAGAAACTTCTTTTCTGTATATATACACATAAATACAAACATACATGGACGCCACCACCACCGTCACCAAATCAACGATTCGACACAGGCTGAGAACGCTGGGGACCTGACATCGGACAGTCCGAGGAGAGAGGGACCCTAAGAGGTCCGTTCTTATGGTCTCACCCAACGGTAAAGGAAGAGGTATACATACACACATATATGTATATACCGATCGGACGATCAGGATAAATCACCCAGGTTACAGAAGAGACAAAAGGGACTACCATAATTACTCTCGGAAGAATTTCAAAGAAGACTAGGAACATAACAGCGGCGGGGAAGACTCGAGGGGGGAAGAAATGGGAAAAACAGACCGGAACCAAAGACCGATAGTGTAATCTCTCAAGAAGGTGTACCGACCACTAGGTCCTTATATGGGTAGGTATAAATCTCCTTCTACAGTTTTTCGACCAAAAGACTTACCTACCTCGAACGATTGTGACTCGAGGTGACATCTTGCTTATCCGACTCTGGACAGTAAAGTGTCACCTTGAGGATTTACAGTCTAAACACCCCTGAAAAAGTCCCCGAAGAAATCAAAGGGGTCCATTATGAGGTCTGAGTGTGAAACCCTCATAGGTAAACCGTCGCTCGTAAGACTCTTGATTCGTTCCCTTCACCCCTACTCCATAGTTGTGTGTCGGACTTCTGTGACCAACTAAAGGAATAAAAGTGCTCCGACAGAGTGGAGACGAGACTTGGACCATAAGAACTTAACTCTGCAGAAGTCAAACCAACGAGGTCGGAAGTTGACCTACCTCTTTCTTCATGAACTAGAACTACGAAATACACCCCTTCTTCAAGAGCCCGAGATTGTCAAGGAATATTCCCGAAAGTGGTTTAGGACAAAAGTCGAGAGGAGTGTGGGGATCAAAGTCTCACGGACTGGGTCGTACTTGTCTATGGAAAGAGAAAACATTCAGTCAGTCGTCGAAAGAAACGATTTTGTCAAGGATGATTAGGTAGACGTTAGTTGGACTTCTATCCACATTTTAAATCAAGTGTAGATAGTGCACCTGACTTTCCTCTAGTTTGGTCAGTTAGGATTCCCTTTAGTTGGGACTTATCAGTGACCTTCGTGACTACGACTTCGACTTCGCGGTTATGAAACCGGTGGACTACTCTTCTCGGCTGAGTGACCTTTTCTGGGACTACGACCCTCCCTAATTCCCGTCCTCTTCATCCCCCGCTGTCTCTTACTCTACCGACCTGGTGTAGTGGTTGAGTTACCTGTACTCAGACTCATTTGAGGCCCTCTGTCACTTCCTGTGCCTTCGGACAGAACGACGTCGGGCACCACATCTTTTCTCGACCTGTACCGAGTCACCTACTTGTTGTTGTTGGTGACAGTAGAGCAGAAGAGAAAGCCGAAATGTAGAGAAGAGGGGAAAATAATGTTTAAGTCACACAAACTATCTCTCACGTTCCGGGTTTAGGTCCGTTTAAACCGGAACCTTATACCTTACTTCGTCCCGTTTCCGACTATCTCATAACGGTTCTCTTGCGTGACCAGTATCGTTTGTGGAAGAAGGTTGTTGTATTCTCTTCTGAGATGTGTACCTGTAGTGGTCTACCAGTTGTGACTTTAGTCTGACTAATATAAGAAACGTCGGTTTCTACCTCTTCGAGATAAGTCAGTCGTTTTTGTACTGGCCCTCGACTGACACCGAGTCTAGTCCTTGAGGAATAACGGTTTCAGTCTGAATTTAACTTATTTCATCCCTTTTGGTGATCTGATAAGTCCATACTGGATTTAGTTTAGGGAATACTAATATGTCGTCTTCAATCTTTATCTAAATTCCCTGATCTAGACTATCTCACGGACTGCTTGATACCTACCTCCAAGTACTGTAACATGTCCTCTGTCCCTAGTTCTGGTAGGGGTACCTTTTCTTTACGTATTTTCGTTTTACTGACAGACCCCTTCGGAATGTTTATCGACAATTTTCTTCTCTTCACTTTTCGTTTCCTCTTTTCCTTTCTATATTCGTAGACTTACGTCTCAAGGTTTCTTATCGTTCCTTTATGTTCTTTTGGAAGGAGTCGCTAGTTACGTTTCTTTATCTCCTTTTGTTGTCTTACCTTTTCTGCTCTCTAGAGAAGTTCTTTTAATCTCTCCCTTGTAAAGTACGTTTCTACCCGAGCTATTTCCTGTCTTTACCATACCTGGATTGTCTTCGTCTTCTATAATTCTTCTCCACCGTTCTTATGTGCCTTCTTGACATGTTTTTTCTAGAAGTGCTGGGTCTATTAGTGCTACCATACTAGTGAGCGGATCTCGGTCTGTAGGACCTCTCACTTCAGTTCACCCGGAATCTTTCGTAGTGATACTTGTTTTGATCGCCTCCACTACCTTAAGGTCAACTCGATAAAGTTTAGGACTTTCTACTACGACACTTTCACAACGTGAGTTATACGGTCGTTTAAACCTTTTGAGTCGTCACCGGTGTCCTGACCTTTTCCAGTCAAAAGTAAGGTTAGGGTTTCTTTCCGTTACGGTTTCTTACGAGTTTGATGACGTGTTAACGTGAGTAGAGTGTACGATCATTTCATTACGAGTTTTAAGAGGTTCGGTCCGAAGTCGTTATGTACTTGGCACTTGAAGGTCTACAAGTTCGACCAAAATCTTTTCCGTCTCCTTGGTCTCTAGTTTAACGGTTGTAGGGGACCTAGTAGTCTTTTCGTTCTCTCAAGGTCTTTTTGTAGATAAAGACGAAATAACTGATACGGTTTCGGAAACTGACACCCCTAGTGTTATTTGACACCTTTTAAGACTTTCTCTACCCGTATGGTGTGGTGGACTGGACGGAGAACTCTTTGGATATACGTCTAGTCCTTCGTTGTCAATCTTGACCTGTACCTTGTTGTCTGACCAAGGTTTATCCTTTTCCTCATGCAGTTCCGACATATAACAGTGGGACGAATAAATTGAAGATACGTCTCATGTGGTACTCTTTACGACCCGACCTTCTTTGTGTCTGACCTTAGTTCTATAGGCCCTCCTTATAGTTATTGGAGTCTATACGTCTACTGTGGTGGGAATACCGTCTTTCACTTCTCCTTGATTTTTCGGAGAACTACTTTCACTTTCTCCTCTCACTTTTTCAACCGAATATCGAGTTGTAAGTCTTTTGCTTCTAGTACCGTAGACCAGGGTAGTCAAGTACCCTTTATCTACCCCTTTGTCACCTTTGTCACAGTCTGAAATAAAAAAACCCGAGGTTTTAGTGACGTCTACCACTAACATCGGTACTTTAATTTTCTGCGAATGAAGAACCTTCCTTTCAATACTGGTTTGATCTATCGTATAAGTTTTCGTCTCTGTAATGAAACGGTTGTTTCCAGGCAGATCAGTTGCGATACCAGAAAGGTCATCAGTGCATACCTACACTCTCAACCTGACACTTGTTTCGACTCGCGGCTTCTTAACTACGAAAACTTGACACCACACCCTCTTCTGAGAACTCTCAGGGAACCTGACGTTCCTCTAGGTTGGTCAGGTAAGATTTCCTCTAGTCAGGACCCACAAGTAACCTTCCTGACTACGACTTCGACTTTGAGATTATGAAACCGGTGGAGTAACCTTCTCTGGGACTACGACCCTCCCTAACCCCCGTCCTCCTCTTCCCCTGCTGTCTCCTACTCTACCGACCTACCGTAGTGGCTGAGCTACCTGTACTCAAACCCACTTGAGACCCTCAACCACTACCTGTCCCTCCGGACCGCACGACGCTAAGTACCCCAGCGTTTCTCAGCCTGTGCTGACTCGCTGACTTGACTTGACCCAGAAGTGGCAACGTACCCAAAAGAGACCAACGCTACTCACCCCCGATGAGAAGTGACACCACACCCGAGGGGTACCGCCGTCGAAGAGAACAACGCAACGTGTCCGGGAACCCGTACACCGAAGTCGTCGACGTCGAACCCTCGAGACCTCAACCCGAGTCATCAACACCACATGTCCCAATCAACGAGGCTCCGTACACCTTAAAAGGACCTGGTCCCTAGTTTGGGCATAGGGGACGTAACCGTCTGCCTAAGGATAAATGACATGGCGGTCCTTTCACGGAATTACAGAAAAATAATAAATAAATTATAAATAAAAACTGACTACTAACGAAATGTTACAACCAAACTAAAGACAATATGTAGTAGTTGTACTTAGTTGGCATCCACATAAGGGAGGGAGAGTTTGGAAGGAGGATCGAGGACGGGTAAGGGTGGAGAGATCCAACAATGTCTCGGGGTCACTCGAGTGACGTTTAAGGGTAACCGAGAGACAAATGTACGCAATCGCGTATACGCAGGTACGATGAGAGAGGTAGATAGAGTGGGAGAGAGAGAAGAGGAGGTGGGAGGAGGTGTCAGACACAGAGGTGGCGACGAGACGTTTGTCCAGGTAGTCATGGTAGGAAGATCTAAGGTATATATGCGTGATTATGTGTCATAAACAGAAAGAGAAAGTCTGAATGAAGTGAGACATATCATCCAAGGTCAAAGGGTGGAGTAATCTTGCCTGAGTTTACACGAGGAAATATACCGGCTCATCATAAGGTAACACACGTACTTAGTGTCGAAGGAATAGGTGAGTAGACAGCTACCTGTAGCTCCAACGACGGCACAGAACCGACAACATTTCTCACGACGTTACTTGTGACCTCAGGTACACAGAAAAAGTCAAAACGAAAGAAGTCCCATACCTAGTATACCACCAAAATAAGGATCGAAAATATCCTTGACGGTATGAATAAAGGGTATCACCGACATAGTTAAATGTAAGGGTGGTCGTCACATGAAACTACAGAGAAAAATTCATTTTAAAACGAAAACAAAACCGGGAGTATGAAGTATGAGATGGAAAACTGAAAATCATGTTCTTTCATCCTTGTATAGTCAGTGCTTAATTTTTAGACATGTTTGTCGGTGACTGACTTAACTTTATACCTAATTTTACTGTCGCAATCTCTCGTGCACATGACTTCCGAAAGTAAGAGTTATGTGATTTCTATTACTTTACAAGTATCGTCAGAATTAAAAATACAGTGAAATCTCAGTTATAAGCCCTATCAACACAAATAAAAGGATTCTATAGGAAAAAATTTTACGAGTTCATATGTTTTTATATTAAAAGTTGCATAGTTTTATTTCTATATCTTATTTGAACCGTTCTTTCGTTTAAAGAGATGGAGTTTAATACAAACGAATGATGAGATCTATTTGACCGAGGGGTGACAGAACAGTTTATGGTAATAATAACGAAGTCACGAGTTCGACGGATTTTGCAGGCGGACGGGAGGAGGACCAGTTTAGGACAGGTAGAAAGTTCCAGGTTGAGCTTGGAGGAGAAAGGTCACTTTTGAAGGTGTGCTGGAGAGGAGAAGGACCATCGGAGGTCGTGAAGAAACTTGGCGTACAGGACTACGGACTAGTGGGAGATGGTGTGGCGGGGAATCCTCAGAAGGGTTGACCTTACACTTGTAGAACCACCGATCCGGTGTCGGAAGAAAAGATTAGGGGTGCTGAGGATCATGGGGACACCCGGGTACCGTCTACCACTTTGTTTTAGAAAAAAGTTTTGTTTTTATCGAAATGAAAAAATTACTACTATCGATTACAACTAACACAAAGTCCATAACAAAAACAACAAACAAAACCGGTGTGGTACTCTGACCACCCTAGGATCAAGGGACTGGTCCCGAGTTTGGACGCGGGGGACGTCACCTTCACTCCCCAGAATCGACGACCTGACGGTCCCTTCAGGGGGTTTATCGAAATAAAAATGACACCAATATTTTTACAATGTATCAGTAATATTTTTGAGTTATATTTTTACACACACCCCTTTTTTTTCATTTTAGGATCGTGACTTTCTTTTGGTCATTATTGTAAAACCATTCAAGTCAAGTCAGTGAATCAACACAGGTTGAGAAACGTTGGGGTACTTATCGTCGTGCGGTCCGGAGGGACAGGTAGTGGTTGAGGGCCTCAAGTGAGTCTGAGTGCAGGTAGCTCAGTCACTACGGTAGGTCGGTAGAGTAGGAGACAGCAGGGGAAGAAGAGGACGGGGGTTAGGGAGGGTCGTAGTCTCAGAAAAGGTTACTCAGTTGAGAAACGCACTCCACCGGTTTCATAACCTCAAAGTCGAAGTCGTAGTAAGGAAGGTTTCTTTAGGGTCCTGACTAGAGGAAATCTTACCTGACCAACCTAGAGGAACGTCAGGTTCCCTGAGAGTTCTCAGAAGAGGTTGTAGTGTCAAGTTTTCGTAGTTAAGAAGCCGCGAGTCGAAAGAAGTGTCAGGTCGAGAGTGTAGGTATGTACTGGTGACCTTTTTGGTATCGCAACTGATCTGCCTGGTAACAACCGTTTCATTACAGAGACGAAAATTTATACGACAGATCCATTTGGAGAAAAGTTTGTAAAACATACATATATTTATGTATGTCTGTATTTCATATATATTTACCATAATATGGTAAGACGACAAGACGGTGGACTCTGTTATTTACAACTAAAAGTCTCAGAAGGATTTTAACATAATGAAGGAACAGATAGCGACGAAGGACTTCAATTAAAATAAAATTTTTGTCTTTGTACGAAGGTTCCTTAATAACCGGTTGAATGTACTGTTTATTCCAAAACCTGTGACCCTAATATATAAAAAGTTCAACGATTAAGAAAACAGTAGTCTGGGCAAAACTAATATTGAACCAATTTCAGTAAATAAGCGAGTATAAAATCTTCTATAATCTGTGGACCATTTGTAAAAGCACCTGAATGGGTAGTTAGAAGTATACCAAACAATGTGTAGAAAGTACTCCAAAGTTAATCAATTCATATAAGAATATAAGGAAGACGTTCCCTGTATCTCCCACTATTTACGAGAGACCACAGCGAAGACGGAGTGAATATGTCGGAGAATCGTTATTTTATGGAAATTTACTCTCGCCGCTACCGTTTGGGATGAAACATATTGAACAAGTGTACATCAGATAGTTGTGACCTAAAAACTCTTTCCTGTTAAATTTCGAGGTTTCTGGGAAGAACCAGGACACATAGATCTTTTTCTCGTGTGTCGGGTGCCCCAAAGAAGAGTAGTTAGAGGTACGGTCTACTCTTAAAGGGTTTGACAAAAAGTTTAGTCCCGTTCCCCCTTTCTCGTCCCGTCCCTTAGGAGCCGACGTTGTCGGTCGAGGTTTCTTAAGTCACACGACCCTTGGTGCCGGTTCACCCACGCTGACGGACGCGGGAACGTCGTCTCGGTCTCTTGTTTCTACTTCCCACTCCTTTAATTTCTCTAAGAATTTCACTGAAGGGTCCTCCTGAGCGTCCGGTCGGTGTGGGTCAGGGAAGTAGAACCATTTATTGAGTCGTTTCGCCGTTTTCCGAAATCGACTCAGGGACGTCCTTGGAGAGGGTGTCTCACCCCCTAAAGAAGGAGAAACGACGATGAACGTTGAAGGGTCTGGGTGCGAACGGACGTCCGCTTCACACACGAAAGGGGTTCAGTGCCGTACAAATAGTCTTCTACTTGTTTGTTTGTCGTTTATCGAGAACCTCCCAAAGGGGATAAAGGACCGTCGTCTTCCTCTCGTCGACAACATACCAATTTGACCCCTAAACCGGAAAAATTACGTCAAAAATTTCAAAAATCATTTTTAGGATGAAAGATAGATAGAGGCTACCAATTTAACTTTAAACTGAAGAAGGTTCTACCCGAATGACCTTTCCCTGATATTTATTCGGACCGGGTGCGTTGGTAGGTCGTCTGTGAGTAATTAAATAAGAGGGTCGGACATGACTCGTGGGTGTTGTTCGTTTCCGTGACGTACCTCGAAGTCTCTATTTGGTACGACAGAGGTGGGACTTCCTTTGATTGTTACTACGAGTGGCGTACTGTGTCTGTTGCCCGTGACTACTTGGTCAATGATACACGGTTTTAATTATTCCCGAAATCAGGCAATAGAGTAAATCAAAAGTGTTACCACTTCATCATATACAAGGTAAAATATCTACTCTTTTGATTCCGGACCTTTTTCATTGAATTGACACCAATGTGTCGACATGGGTTAAATTTCAGAAAAGAACTCCCGAAGTATACCTCGAACTGTAATGTCTAAATACTCGACCTCACTCTCCATCCTTTCTGTATTTTTAACTAAATTAAATTGGGCACACTACAGAATGCTTTCTCTGATACAAACGATTATTGATTTATATTCATACTATCTTGTTCACAACATTCTCTCTAGTGTACACCTCTCTTCACTCCCGTTCCTCCCCAACAAAAACAAATCAACGATTCGACACAGACTGAGAAACGCTGGGGTACCTGACATCGGGCGGTCCGAGGAGACAGGTACCCTAAGAGGTCGCTCTTATGACCTCACCCAACGGTAAAGGAAGAGATCCCCTAGAAAGGCTGGGTCCCTAGCTTGGACGTAGAGGACGTAGCCGTCCGCCTAAGAAATGGTGACTCGGTGGTCCCTTCCGGACGTTCCTCCCCTCCTACACCCTTAGTACTTCTGAAAATTTTCTACGTACTGAACTCGACCCAAACGAACTTCTACGCGTCCTTACACTGTCTGAACGTTCTTTCAAGACGGGTTTATCTTTTCTTTTTTGTTTCCACACGACCCTTTTCGCATTCCTCACAAACCCCCTTTCACTTACCGGCGCACACCACTCGCAGTCGACACTCATCCTTCCACGACCGACCTTTCCACTCTAGACCAGACCTACAGTACATTACCCTAAGTGTAAAGGTCCCGACACGAAATCTCTCGACATAAATATGTGCCAGAGCGTCATCAAGAGTTCGAAGTCGCACATAGTGCCAGTGGACGTCTCGAAACTTTTGCGTACCCGGGGTGATTTTCAAGGTCCCGTTGTCCTTGAGAAGTGTCCGATGTCATTTTACACCTTTTACCACGTTAGTAAAACCTTTGGACCCTTATACACGACTTCGACTTGTCTGTGTAAGGGTCGTTAAGGTGAGGATTCATGTATGGATTGTCTTTAGACCCATGGTTCTCTGTGTGTCTTCATACAAATCTCAGTGTGACATGATCGTACTTTGACTTTTGTTGGGTTTACGGTGGTTTGACGTCTTCCCTATTTTTTTTTGGACACCAAATTTATTTTGCCTTAAGACATGTGGTCATTTTCTCTTGTTTGACGTCGATTTAGGTTGTCGTTGAGCCTTCATTCTACAACTCGCTTTCTTCGGTCTGGGACTTGTCGCAAGACACAAGATACTAAGAACGATGAATTTCAAGTTCTAGTCTGTGCAGACCAAATACCACTATTTACAGTCTGATCACCACTGGATCTCCCCTGAGTACTACTTCCCCTGGACCCTCTCTGGCGACCCCACGACCGTTACAGGAGACAGAAATAAACCTCCCTGTAGTGAACTCATACAAACAAAAATTCTTGAGGTAATTCGACATGTAAATAATAAAACGTGAAAAGAGATTTACGACGTGACGTTATTTTAAAGAAAATGAATAAAGTTTTTTTTTTTTTTCTTTTTTCGTATCCAGGGTTTGGTATTCTAAGACTAATTTAGTGAGACCCTACCCCGGACCCGTGGTCGTCCAAAATTTTTGAGGGAACCACTTGAACTGTACGTTGGGCCGAATTTTTAACGACTACATCTCGTTCCTGACCTCGTTTTCCTTTTTTTCAATTCTTTAATAAGTTATGAAACGTGTGAACTCACTAAAATTCTTAGTGGACTTTACGAACAATTTTTTATTTAAGGGTCCAGGGAGGGGACGACTGAGACTAAGTCATCCAACCTCTGCCCTAGTTCCTTAGGCAGACAAACTGTTGGAGAGGCTACACCAATCAATCCCGAGATTTAATCCCAGTCCACCGCCGTCACCCTTCCTTCTCGTCCAATACGGTTCGTTTTATTTTGACCTTTTCTAATTTAAAAGTTGTGATGAATGTGAACGAAAATATGTGAAGGTCGAATTTTGGGTGGTTTTGTTGGTTTAAACTCATACGAAATAATTTGACTGTAGAAATTGGATTCCACCGAAATGAAACTGAGTGTCACACATTTGAAACTAAATCAGTAAATGAAAACAAAGATTGACTTAGTACTCTCGTTCTCTAAAGTCTTCGGAGTCTCCAAGGTAAACCAAAACCCCATCTAGACGACATCTCTTACCCAAATTATTGTAGGGTACCATTTCAGAGTGAAAAATCGGATTAATTTTTTTTTTTGTTTTTTGGAAATCAACATAAGAGTTTCTTGAATGTTTAAGACGAATACAGGAAATTTCGTACTTTATACGTCATTGTGTTCATGGTATGAAGGGAGTCATTGTTCTTAGTACTAAAAAATTAAAATTTATTTTCTACCTTATTGAAAAAAGAGAACTTCTGTCCGTTTTACCTTGAATTTCTTTGAAAGGAGGTAGACAATTCCGTTACTTTCTTCTATCTTTTAGTGTATATTAACGCTACGTAAGAATTTGGAATTGAGTAAACTAGTGTAAGACCCGATCCTTAAATATGTGACTGGAGTCTCTGACTTACTGTATTTTATATATACACAAGTAATTCGTGGTCCCTCTCTCTTGAACTACGATTACCGTTCTAGTGAACCACTCTCAGTCTTCTGACCCTCTGAACTCCGAAGTTAAATATGGACACACTATCCCCTACGCACGTTCCTCAAAAATAAATAAATAAATAAATAAAAAGAATTTTTTTTAATTAAATAAATAAAATTAACCTCCGATCACCAAAAACGGTGTGTAACTGTACTCAGTCGGTACCTTCGTCCTCTGAATTTGGTCCTCTGATCTCGAAAATGTCTCTGTGAACATTCCAAGATGTCTACAAAGTATAATTATGAAAAGAACAATTTTTTATACGGAAAGAAATTTTAAATATTCTTTTTGTTCTACATGTGATTTATCCAATCATGTTTAAAAATCTATACCCGAGGTGGTTGGACGCGAGAGTCCAATTGAGGAGGACCTCGAAGAGGTATTTGCATACACATCTACCGTGCGACCATCTGCACGGTGACTCCCCCTTCGAAAAGTAAACGAGCCCAGAAAAGGAAAAGAAAAGTTGGGTCCTGATGTAATCATATTCCCGATACTAATGTATTTTAGAAGTCACGGTGGCCTACTCTCATGTCTACAATGGTGGGAGAGGAACAAGGATATACTACGCCAGTGCCTGGGTTTGCTTCATCTAGATAATAGGGTATTGTACCGACCTACCTCTTCCGCTGCCGTGGGGTGAGGTCATGAGAGGGGACCTTTTAGGGTACCTGTCTCTTCCGACCACCCGACGTCAGGTACCCCAGCGCTTCTCAGCCTGTACTGATTCGCTGAAGTGAAAGTGAAAAGCGAAAGTACGTGACCTCTTCCTTTACCATTGGGTGAGGTCACAAGAACGGACCTCTTAGGGTCCCTGCCCCCTCGGACCACCCGACGGCAGATACCCCAGCGTATCTCAGTCTGTGCTGACTTCGCTGAATTGTTTTTGTTGTTGTATCGAACTATTGATATTTTGTCTTCAGAAATTTACAATTGTACGATTGTTTATTTCACGCTATCTACATCAGTAAAAACATAGCCCTGACCTTTTCGTCCTAGTCCTTTTTTGAATATCGTATCACCTAGTATCCTTTGTGTCCGGGACGTTACAGTAGCCTACGACACATCTATTCGTGATCGTCAATTGTAGTACGTCCGTCTAAAGTTTTGAGATAACCTATTACATGTTTAACTATGTATGATAATTAAAATAATCCTACTCCGAAAATTTAATCCGGAAAGTCTCAATAGACATCTACGTAGTCATCACTATGACCCTAAATAAGAAAACGTGACTTCAAAAGACTGACACATTCAACAACTTTATTATCAGTTTATTTTATCTTTTAATGAGGATAAAGACGGAATACATATAGATAATTTCAAATAGTTGAACCTTTAGAATGATTATAAAATGTATTTGACTTATCGTGTTAAATGTAAATGTTCTGATTATATGAATGTTGGAGTAATCACCAACATTACTCTATTTTGTAATCACTACGTAGTTTTGTCCTAAACCGAAGTTGTACGTTTTATTTTAGCTAAAAAGACAGATTTCTGACACTCATCTCTCTACCGAAGGTGTAGTCGTCGAGTCCGACGACATCGTGCTGTGGTATCTCGCCCGCTGAATTTGCTGTCTTCAAGAATAAGAGTGCCAACTCCTCGCATCTTCAGGTTCTGGCTCCTCGGTCGTCCCAGTCAAGATCACTCCTTAGTCAGGAACCGACATTTTCCGGTAGAAGAGTGACAAGGAATCTACCCCCTCTCTCCGGTCCGAGAGTCGGCAGAGAAGGATGTTGGTACGATTGGGATGACCTCTTCTCGGGATGGGATTACTGGAGTGACTTAGGATTACTGTAGGACTACCGGGGACGGAGGTTTGTGTCAGTATGACCCCGAATCCCGAAGTTGTATAGTTAGACCCCCCTGTGTTAAATCAGGTGTCGTCGGGGACTCCATAGACTAGAAAGTACTTTATTGTGATAACCTGTTGAGCATACTCTACAATATCTATGTAAATAAAAAGAGGTTTGTTATGTCAAAAATTTGATCGACTCTTTTAACAAGTAACTCAGGAGGTTTCACTAATGAGTGGTTAATCCGTTCTTTTAGTCGAAACTGTGTTTTTAAATGATAGTGATGAAAAAGGAAAAAGTCAACGCGACGTGTAATAGGTGTTATCGGTTTTCCACCTTTGTTGGGTTCACCGATGGCTGTCTACTTCCTTTTTTGTACTTGAGATGTGTCACCTTATAATAAGTCAGTGTCCTTCCTCACTTTAAGACTATGAGTGATGGTGTATCTACTTGACCCTTTTCAGTGTGAATCACCTTATTCAGTCTGTGTTTCTCTGTTTGTGACATACTAAAGTGATTATACACCATGGATCTTCAGTTTGTGTGTCTCTGTCTCTCATTTTGTTACCAATAGTCACCGACCTCCTCCCGTCTTGCCTCTTAATACAAAATTACCAATTTTACAAAATAAAACCCTTCTACGTCTGTTCCTCGACCTACGACCATTATCAAAATATTGTTACACTTATATCAATTATGGTGCCTTGACATTGAATTTTACCATTTAAAATCCAATGAATATAAGATGGTGGTTTTCTTCTAAAGAGTTAAAATTTTCACCAATCTTATCGTTTAAAATACAACACGTATAAAATGATATTTTTTTCTCTTATAATTTTGGGGGGATCTGAATCAAAGTTCTACTCTCCTGAAGATTCCCGGGAAGATTAATACTTTAAAAAACTCTCTGTAGTACTATTGTTCCTCTTTTCTCTTTCTTAGATCGACTCCTTATCCTAGGATTGAGGTACAAGACTTAATTCTCACATTGAAATGGAAAGTTCACTAATATTTCCCTGGTTCTTCAAGATCGTTACTATCGTTTAAGTTTACGGATGTCTCCGGTCCGTCCTTTGCATTCGTCCACTTCGGTCCGTCGACCCCTACCACCATTTAGACTCCGGTGTACGGGACAGATTTCTTTCGTCGACATGGAGGCGGGACCGCTTGACCGAGAGACAACCTTACACCAACGTCATAACCTTCCTGAAACGTAAAAATTCACTTTGACTTTGCTCTGAAAAAACAATTTACAACCGTAGATTAATTTTTATGTATAAAAAAATTGTGTCGTCTGGTTTCTTTTGTATGGACGTCCGGTTTCGTGGATATCAGTCGACTGGTGATCAAACACAAGAGAAAGTTTCGTATTTCCGACCTGGTCTTATGTTTTCTTCCCTTCCTTCATAGCGGTTGGTCTGGGAGTGGTTGCAAATTTCGACCGAATGTCAAGTACTGTATTTAGAAAAATTAGGAACAAATTTTCGTGGTCACCCACAACTTATAATAAAATTCAAAAACCTGAAGGGACCACCGAGCCACCATTTCTTAGACTGACGGTTACGTCCTCTGTGCCCAAGTTAGGGACCAGGTCCTTCTTGGGTGTACGGTGCCTCGTCCGTTCGGCCTTGAGGACTCGGACACGAGACCTCGGACCCCCGTCGTTGATGACTCGGTTCGCGGCGTTGATGACTCGGGTGCGCGGCGTTGATGACTCGGTTCGCGGCGTTGATGACTCGGGTGCGCGGCGTTGATGACTCGGTGCGCGGCGTTGATGACTCGGGTGCGTGTTGATGACTCGGGTGCGCGGCGTTGATGACTCGGTGCGCGGCGTTGATGACTCGGGTGCGTGTCGATGACTCGGGTGCGGGGCGTTGATGACTCGGTGCGTACCTTTAATGACTTCGGCCCCGTGGGTCTCGGGTACGAGACGTTGCTCTCTTCGGTGGGGTCACTCTTCGGGGTCGTAGTGTAGATCTCTCATCGGGGACGAGAGACGCAGATCTCTTTTGGACANGACTCGGGTGCGTGTTGATGACTCGGGTGCGCGGCGTTGATGACTCGGTGCGCGGCGTTGATGACTCGGGTGCGTGTTGATGACTCGGGTGCGCGGCGTTGATGACTCGGGTGCGTGTCGATGACTCGGGTGCGGGGCGTTGATGACTCGGTGCGCACCTTTAATGACTTCGGCCCCGTGGGTCTCGGGTACGAGACGTTGTCTCTTCGGTGGGGTCACTCTTCGGGGTCGTAGTGTAGATCTCTCATCGGGGACGAGAGACGCAGATCTCTTTTGGACACGTGTCGTTGGTTCTAGGTCGTACCAGTTCTTATTTATTTGTTTTCTGTAATATGATGTCATATCGAAACTTTCCCAAGTCAACGACGACCCCGTGAAGCTTGTACTACAAAATCACACACCGTATATAGTCTACCAGTTATTCATCGTCCGTGATAATAAAATTTAGTAGAGGATGTGTTATAACTTTTCAATCTATACTTTTCGTCTATAAACTTCGGCTGGGATGGGGGATTATTTTCCCCACTATTACATTTCGTAAGTTATGAGATAGGAGACAGATCACTGGCCCTTTACCACTTGGAAGTACAATTTATTGTTTAGTGAATGTATACGATCCACAGTCCTTATCGGAGTATTTCCAATGTTATTCTCTTTACGTGTAATTCATTTCCTAGTACGTTTTTTTATAAATCAGTCTTCGCTATTATGTACTACTGATTTTTTAATGTCCTACTAAACTTTTCTCATTACTTCAGTAGATTAAGTCTACTCCTTCCCAGTGTCTCTTCGGGGGAAATTCCTCGACTGGAAATTTGATTCTGGATTTTCCTATTTCTCTCCAGTCGCTGGATTCGCCCGACCCCTCCGAACCCACCCTCTCCTCAACCACTGTCTTCGTAAGGTCTTTACGAAGACACGGCTCTCACTGCCGGGGTCTACTGGTCTTGTCGGTTCTCCCCTTTCGTTTATCTCCTTGTCTACTCTCCGTGACCTCCCTCTCTCCCCTGTCTAAGGTCCGCTGTGGTCGCAAGAGAGACCTCTTTTCTAAGACTTCCTTCATTTTTACTCTTTTCCTCTCCTTCAATCCTTGTCTCTTCTTTATTCATTTTACCCTCGATCCTTTGTCCTTGAACTCCAACTTCTTTAATAAAGGACCGGCAGAGCCCGAGGACCCCTTTTACTGCTCTCTTACCCGCTCCCCTCTCGAGTCTCACTTCGAGTCTCACTTCTCCAGTGTGAAGTGAAACACAAACAAATGTTTTAATGTTTTCGTCGTTTACGAGAAATTATAAAGTTTGTTCTGTCGGTGGGGAGAGGACGTCATTCGTGGCAATTAGGAGTGTCTTACCGAGAAATCACCGCTCCTACTCCTAATCACTGTTCGTCTTAGTTCACCTTCAAACTACGTTAATGTGTCTCTTCAGTCTGGTTTTCGAAGTAGAGTTGATGACTTTGCAGGCACACAAGTGAACTCTAGTGATTTGGGTGGTATGGTAAGTTATAAAATCCCCTTTTCATTGTCCAAAAATAGTATACCAGTAGTTCTGGATGACGTTAGGGGGCTAAGACCCTTACACTTGAGGAAAATATTTTCGTCCCTAAAAAAAACAGGGGGGGTTAGAGAATAACCCGAAGGGAACACCGAGTCCACCAGTTCTTAGGTGGACGTTACGCCCTCTGGACCCAAGCTAGGGACCCAACCCTTCTAGGGGACCTCTTTCCTTTCCGATGGGTGAGACCATGACACCGGACCTCTTGAGGTACCTGATATATATATCAGGTACCGTAGTGTTTCTCAGCCCGTGTTGACTCGCTGAAAGTGCAAGTGAAAGTTAGAGACTAATAGTATGGTGTGTGAGGTACTCTCGTTCTTAAAGACAGATTAGGGTCCGTGGCGACTAGTAACAAGTCAGCGATTCAAGACAGAAAACACTGAGGTCCCTGACATCGGACGGTGTGTATTAAAAAAAAATCACTTATTTATGTGGATCTGTTACTTCTGTTTTGGAGTGGTTTAGGTCTCATTTTGGATTTTCCACTTTCCCTTTTACTTTCCTTTTTTCCTCTCCTCCCTACTTTAACCTTGTTAAAGTCGAAGACCGTAAGTAAAAGCGGAGAAGAGAGGGTATGGGATGGGAGTGTTATTTAGACGTTCAGGACAGTTTGGTTGAGGAATTTATTGAAGAGTAGAGGTGTCGGTGAAGGACAAACTAATGTTGGTAGAGGATGGACCAGAGACCGAAGTCGGAGTGGTAGATGGAAGGTAAGACAAAAGGTGCGAACACGGTCACAGTCTTCACTTTTATAGTGTGCTTAGCTATCTCAGGATGGTACAAATCCCCTTTCGTACGTAAAGTCTCCTGTGTCTCGGGAAACTATGACCCCCATCGTGTCCAAGCCAGATTGTCTCAACAATTCTTACACCGGAACCACTTACTGTAATACGGCTACCGTCCTTGTACCTACCTGGATCTCTACCAGTATCGCTCCCTTCAGTCGGTCTTTTCCCTTTTCGTTTATGGTATCCTATAGCGAATATACACCTTAGAGTTTAGACTGTGTTTGCTTGAATAAATACTTTGTCTGAGTGTCTGTGTCTTTTGTTTGAAGACCAATGGTTTCCCCTTTCCCTCACCCTCTCCCTATTTAATCTTCAAACCCTGATCATCCATATTTGTTGATATGTATTTTGGCTATTTATTCTAGGATAACATATCTTGTCCCTTGATATAAGTTATAGAACATTGTTTCTATTTTCTTTGTATTACCTTTTGTCATACATATATACATATTGACTTAGTGAAACGATATGTAGTCTTTAATTCCGTTGTGACATTTAGTTGATGTTAAGTTATTTTTTTTTACACCGGAAACACTTCTGAATTCACACTTATACTCGACACGATGAATGTTTGGCATATCGGACACGTTCAGTGACTGGAAGAGAGTCAAAGAAGTCCTCTTTACCCTATTATTAGTGTGGTTGAGTTCAACCAACACACTTACTTTATTTACTTATGCACTTGTCTTAAAGACAAGTCACCGACCGTGTTATTCGTAAGTCGTAGCAAAAGACAACGGTGTATCATGAAGAGTGGTAAAGGGTTTTCTTGGTACCACAAAGTACAATATAAACGTTTTGACATCCTCAAAAGACAAATCTTACATGAGGAAACGAGTTATCGGAAGATGATAAGGTTCTAGGTCGGAGTAAGAGGAATGAAGAAATGTCGAAGAGGTCGAAGACGTCCTTCGAAGACGTCGAAGAGGTCGGAGACGTCCTTCCTGATAAAGAGAGGACACGTCAGTGACTGAGAATGTCTGAAATGTCTGAAGTGACTAGTGAATGCGACGTACCCCTGATGAAGATTGGATGAGGCACAGAAGGGGGCCTTGCGCTCTAGGAACTCCCGTTCGTAACGGTAAATGAATAGACATAAAGGTCGTAGAATGTGCGGGAGGTCATCTCTTGTGCAAATGTAATTTTTGTGTTATGACAGAGATCAGTCAAAAGAGACCGAAGAAGACGTAAGGAGCTAGTGTGTGAAAATCCACACACTGGATCTGGTCAATAAATTTAAAGTTTTTAGAGTCGAAGCAAAAGACACGTCTCCTCTATTACTTTCATAGATGGGTTATGTGTCCTAATTTTTTACTCTATTTAGATGAATTATTTATAATTGGTAATAATAATGGTTATAAAAATAAAGACTATGACATAAAATATACAGATCTTTAAGGTAAATCTAGAAGGATTATAGAAAGTAAATAGAGGATTAGTATGAGTACAAAAGGAAATGTATGAACTCATGTAGACATACTGAATTGACAAATTTCCAGGATCCATCGATCAGGGGGGAGAGACAGTAAAGACTCGGACACAAAGATGACTAAATAAAAAAGAGGGCCAATACGCAGTATAAAAGGACGAAGGACATGAAAAATCAGCCTACGGTCTGAAACACTTAAAATACAACGTCTCACGACCTAAAACAACTTAAGGAAATTCCTCATAACTTAAAACAAAACCACACGTCAATGAACGTCTAGTCGGACTACGAATGAATTCACCGACTCCTGAGTCAGGTTACGGGACACACCCAACTCCAAAGAGGTGAGGTTGACCATCTTGAGACTTGATCGGAACACTTGTGCGGTCCTTAGCGGAACGGATGACAAAAGGCCAGCCAGAAAAAGGTTGGGTGTACACGTGTCAAACATCGGTTTCTGAGCTTATGGAGGAACGTCAAGAGACCTCGATTCACTCGTTACATGAGGAGAGGTCACGAACCGGGACGCTTATGTCCGGCGGCGTCGGAGGGATTTGGGGTCGGGAGCAGAGGAGTTGAGTCATTCTGGGAGTACTAGAGGGTCACGACCGTGAACCGTTGACAGAGAGTCTCTGGTGTCAAGGTGTGACTGACAACCAGGTCACAGACTTTGTCAACAATGTCTGTAAAACAGACTAAAAGATCTACAGGAGATCTCCTCCTATGAAGGAAATCGTAGTAATAAAATAATTTATTTTGTATATATAAGGAACCATTTTCGTGTCTCGAGTTTTGATTTAAGAGTATTTGACACTTTTAGTTTACACCTGTTTTCGAGAAACTCGGTTATAGGGATTTATCTTCATTTCCAAATGAAGTCCCCTTAAAGTCAGAAACGGTCTGCACCTTTTAAATCTAATTAGAAAGACATAACTTTCTTTATGGCTTCACTCTTCAGCTTACGATTTCCGAGTAATGTAAACTCATCTAGAAAAACGAAGGTTCTCAGATTTCAACAGATCTATCGTTCTCTAAGTGATGTCAAAAGTACTCCAATAAACTGTAGGTCTGTCTCCCTTTACTCGTGGTAAGTCATGAGTCAGTACGTCCTTCCTGTGACGTAGAGGCCTGAACGATTTTGGGCCCTACTTTGAAAAGAACGGTCTTCCCAGCCCCGGAATGAAAAGATGTCCACCGAAGTGAAAATCTATACACTCCGACCTCGAGACGCGAAGAGAACGATGGAGGCTCTTCTCAATCAAAGGAGAGTTTACTACGATTTTATACATGAACTACAAGATTCCTTCAATAGACGTCCTCTTGTTATATTATCGTCGAGGTAACTCATCCGCAGACCGTGAACCGTAAGATTAACTTTTTTACCCCGACTTGTTTATGAAGGGAAACCTTGGTACGGAGACTCACAAAAACGAGTAAGACCTAACTTTTGACCCCTGACTGTGTAAGACCCTGTCTTACTACAAGATGCCAAAGGACCTTCTTTGACTCTTATATAATTTTGATAAATTGGTTTCTGGACTGTATTTACGACAGAAACCACACATTCTTTAGTCTCTGACTAATTCTTCGTACTGTTATTTATAGGTCGTATTTTAGATCCAGGAAAACCATCGTGTCCTCTTAATTCCTCTTAGACCCCAGCGAAGAAAAGTCGTCGACTTACTTAGTAAGGAACTACGACGACGACGACGATCCAGCGAAGTCAACACAGGCTGAGACACGCTGGGGTATCTGCCGTCGGGTGGTCCGAGGAGACAGGGACTCTAAGAGATCCCTTCTTATGACCTCACCCAACGGTAAATGAAGAGGTTTAAAGAACCACCGAGTCCCCATTTACTTAGACGGATGTTACGACCTCTAAACCCAAACTAGGGACCCAGTTCTTCTAGGGGATCTCCTCCTTGACTGTTGGGTAAGGTCATAAGAACGGACCTCTTAGGGTGTCTGTCTCCTCGGACCATCCGATGTCAGAGACCCCAGGGTTTCTCAACCTGTGCTGACTTCGTTGACTCGTACGTGTGTGTATTTTTTTATTTCTTTTCTTGTGGACAAATATCAGGTGACGAGGTACCTAGGTATTTAGTACTCTTCTTAATTCCTATAGACTCCTGACAAAAGGTATCAATAGAAGTACACGATAAAGTGTTTGGATGAGATCGATATACGTGGTAAGAAGTTATATCACTCACAAGTTATATATAAACGACTGATCAATTCCCTGTCTCTTTCCTAATCCTTTCTGTCCAAGACCTTTCTATCCTTTCTACTTTGTCATGTTTTAAGTGACTATGTGAGTATCGAGGGTCGAATACACCTCTAGTTACTCTATCACAAAGACTCGATCAAGTGAATTTTAAAGTAAGTGTGACTAAAGACGGATGACCAGTAAACATTTCTTCTACTACGATAAGAGTCATGTGACCGTACTCTCGCATTAACTCTACCTACTAGAGATCTCAATGTACAGTCATCATCTTTGTCTCCAGGGGACCACCGAATCTGCCATTTCACAGACAGATAGTTACACCCTCCGGACCCAAACTAGGGACCCAGCCCTTCTAAGAGACCTCTTCCTTTACCGTTGGGTAAGGTCATGAGAACGGATCTTTTAGGGTACCTACCTCTTCGGACCACGTCCGATGACAGGTACCCCAGCGTTTCTCATGGTCATCTTTATCTCATGGTCATTTAGACTCAAGATAAAGATAGAAACGATGACACTTTAGGAAAACGTTCAATGTGTTAAAGTGTGAAATATTTTACCCGTGTTATTATAGATGGAATAGATAAAGAATCCTATCACTGTACTAGATTATTCTTTTGTCCGTCTTTCTCAAAATCGTTTTTGCAGAGTCACAGATATATATTTTATCGTTATTGTAGTTGATCTAGTCCCATCCTTTAGAACGTTTAAGTTATTTTCGTCCCTCGTATGGATAAATGAATGATATTGGGGTCTCGGTCCGTGTACCGTTCAAATGGTCTTTATGAACAACTTACGTACTCCTTTAGCAAAACCGGAAGGAGAGATGAAATTCAATCGTAAGGATATCTTTGACAGAATTTCCGTAAGTTATGAATAAACCTTTTCGTGTATTATACTTTTATCCTTATTTTGGTCTAGGAACTTTTGTCTACACTTGTTTCCAAAACTATATCAGATCTAGACTTTTCACATTAATTTAGATAAAATCATCAGATTTACATTCTTAGATTAGATCACAGTAAAAATTTTTTCTTCGAGAGTGATTCCCAGAAAGTGTGAAGTGGAGTGGTTTCCAGAGTTAGTTATATTCTGTAAAAGTTAAAAGAATTATAAAAGGAACCCAATATTAGTTTTCTACGTCTTGGTTGTCGTACGTTTAACTAGAATTCAAAGTAAACAACATTTTATCCTTAATGTCATAGATGGTCTCTCTCTGCGACACTTCTAATTTACTTAATGACGTGTACTTTGATGTGAACCTAGAATTGTTCATAACAGTCACTACCACTATCATAACGACTGCCGTCACAGAGACTATGTCTGTCTGTCGAGGAACTTTCCTTGCACAAGGCTCTCGGAACTTCTCGTACGTGATTTTGTCATAAGTACGACTCGTTTCTCTTTCTTCAAATCTCCCTTATTTCCTTCCGATCTTTTCTTAAGTCCTTCTGAATGGTGGTAAAAACGGATGACAAGCCTTCGTAGAGGTCTTCCGGGCATCCTTACTACGGGACAACACTCCCCACCGAACCTACTTCGACTTAAGGGCCTTTTCTTATACTCAAGGGACTGTATGTGACAATTTTGACGTTTCTCTTTTTCGTTCTTTAGTAGTGACCTGCCTATCAATGTCTTCTGACCTTAATCTTATTTTTCAGTTCTTCTATATCTTGTTGACGGACCTCTTTTTAGAAAAGAGGTTGTTTTGAGACCTGATGTCGAATCTGGTTCAGCGAGATACTCCTTAAGAGAGGTGTATTGATATAGAGAAACCTTTGAGAACCACAGGCTAAGGAGACTTGCGATGGAGCACACACACACACACACACACACACACACAAACGCAAACGCATGTGTGTGATTCCTTCGAAATTAGTCAACAACCTTGTAGAGTATATCTCCCTTTAGAAACAGAAATCGCCCTACTACGACCGTGAGTATAGAAAAACCTCTTATGCAGAGGGAGATGGGGTAAACTTTAATACAAAGGACCGGACCGCACGACACTAAGTACCCCAGCGTCTCAGTCTGTGCTGACTCGCTGACTTGACTTGACTTGACTTGACTTCTGTAAGAAAAATAGAAGAGAGACCGGAGATAGACCTCTTTCTTTACCGTTAGGTGAGGTGATAAGAACGGACCCTTTAGGGTACCTGTCTCCTCGGACCACCCAATGTCGGATACCCCAACGGTTTCTCACCCTGTGCTGACTCGCCGATTTATTGACTGGATATAATCCACGAAATTCTTGTTGTGCCGAATACCTTTGTGTTGACCTAACAGACAAGGTCAAACCCCCACCGCAACATCTGGAGAGACTGTTATTGGAATCTCCTTTCAGGTGTACGGTTTCTATATTTTTCAAGGTCTGTCTGTGATGTCCGTTTATTCCTTTTGTTCCCATCTTTCACCGGGGACTTACCCTCATACTTCGTTTCGGGGTCCCGGGTTCACTCAGTAACAAACTCGACCCGACCCCTTCCCCTTTTTTATGTGAGGTAACGGAAACCCAAGAAGACGGTTTCTTTATTTCCGACATCTCGGACCGCATTAGATTTTTACCTTTTAGGTGGTTTCTTATCCGTTAATAGGTCATTAGTAGTGATGGTTTCTGTCTGAAGACCAAGGTCTTTTGAGGATTTCAGGGACTGTTTATTTAGTACTCACCTTTTATACAATTAGAAACATCTCTTCGTCTGTAATCGACTTCTACCGTTCGTCATCTCCCTATCACCCTAAGGTTTACGGTGAAAAGTAAACAAATAAATTTCCCCCTTTTATAAGGCTCAGAGGCATGACTTGTCCTTTTTTTGTAGTCCTCGGTAGATTAGGTAAAAGGAAAAGGGACTGGTTCAAATCTCCCTTCACAGATTAGACAGAAATTGTACCTCGTATAATAGTGAACCCTATTTTAATCGGAGAAAGACAATTCTAATTGTTGTGACATACTTTTTCTTTTAATGTACGGGAAGAAAGGCATACCTTTTGCTCGGATCTTGAGAATGAAGATTCTATGACACTCCTTCATACTCCTGTTGTAGACCGTTTCTTAATCTTCTCTCTCAAAATTTTTCGTTGCTTTCACAATTGGACTAATACGTCAAACGTCGCGACAACAGAACTCATTTCCTTTTACTTTTTATTTCGTTTACTCGACAATGTCCATTTACCTCACCCGGTGTAAAGGTCGTTTACCTCAGATCGTTTACTATTGTAAAATCGGATTTAAATACTTCGATGGGTCGTTTCTTAATCAGGGTTTCACATGACGTGTGGGGAGTTCCCTCTGTTCGACCACAGATCCAGTACCAGATCCGATTTTACCTTGATTATGATCACTTTAAGATAAGAAGTACATCGAAAATTTTTTATCGAAAAAATTTTGGTCCCTCATTAAATGAGTAACTTCTTAGATCGACTCGGAGTAAATGTCTACTTATGTTTATATGTGTTCTTGAATATCCTTAAAATATGTTGTCCCGTTCAGTCTATTATGACTTATATTTTTCTAAATCTTAGCACAAATGTGATGGTAGAAATCTATTAAGTATGGTTATTTTGAGTGTAAATTAATTTTTATTTTTCTTCGTCCTTAATCGCTCCGTCGACTAGTCATACCTCTAGTATTAGTGATGGATTCCTCAATTGTCTGTTGGAATTGTGTCGGTCACTTCAAGAAAATCTATTCTACCGACATTTCTTTTTCGTCTTTTGTGTTAATGAGGTTTGAAGTGACAAAAAGAAGTTGGACTTTATAGAAAAAGGATGGTGGGGGTGGAGAATTTAAGATAGGTTAGAAAATCCTGGTAGAGTTTATGGTACACGTACTTCAGAAAAGGACTAAGGTGGTGGTGTCGGTTAAGGGTAGTATGTAGTGAACGTTGAGAGAACTACTATGAGTGTTAAACGACGGAACAAAATTTCATTGACCCAAATATAGGAGATAATGTAAGATATGTCATTAGTTAACCAAACATGAGTAGAAACAGAGTTAACGTAATGGATTGTACATCATCTATACCGAATTCTTTCTATTCTTTTTTTATCTACTTACTATGGTCCTTCTTTCGTAGTCCTAAATACAAACATCGGTCGGTGTGATCACTATGACTTTCAGTTGTAGGATCTATAAAAATAAATAAATAAATAAATAAAATTTTCGGGTCCTGAAACCAGACTATAATCACAATATTAAGACGTTATGATCGTAAAAAAAAGACTAACCATAAACGGACCGTATAAAAAAGGTACGAGAGACCGTATAAAAAAGGTACGAGAGTTAAAGTTAGAAAAACGATTAAAATTTTTCCATTTATGAGCCTAAAACAAAAAAATGGGTAAAATGTAAGATACATAAAACCACTCAAAAATTTTATTTATAAACTAGTTAGAGACGGTAGAATAAAACAGAAAAGAGACTTGACAATGAGAAACTGAAAGGGGTGGAGAAAAGGATGAAAAACCATACGATCATTTCAAAAATTTTTTGTAGTGGGTAGGGTAATCAAACCTTCGATACTGTCTTAGACATTAGAAAATCATAAAGAGAATTTAAATTATGTGTATAAATCGACTTGTAAAAAATTTATATCTTAATTAGTAGAAATAGTTTTGATCCCGGTTTTTCATGTGAATAATCGTGAGAAGATTAGAAACCCATAATAAAAGATCTTAAACTTAAGATGGAAAAAATTTAACTTTTTGAAATAATACCATTCTATTTTTATAATTATAAATAGTAAAATTGGTAACTATTATGAAGAGTAAAATTTATAACATTTCACATGTTAAGTCATCGTAATTCGTATAAGTGTTAGGACCCATTGGTAGCAATGAGAGATATGGGGTTTAAAAAAGTAGTAGGGATTAATTTTGAAATATAGGTAAATTTTTTGACTGAAGGACGAAGATAAGAAGAGGATCTAAGACCATCGAAGATAAGTTGCAAGACAGAGATACTTAACCGGATAAAATCCGCGGAGTAAATTTACTTTAGTATGAACAGGAAGACAAAGACCTAGAAAGTGACACACAAAAGTTCCAGGTAGGTACAACACCCTCTGTAGTTTAAAGTAAGGTAAAATTCCGACTTATCATAAGATGGCGTCCATATATGGTGTAAAACAGACAGGTGAGTAAACAGTTACCTGTGAACCCAACAAAGATGGAAAGCTGACGACACCTTTTACACCGATACTTGAACCCACATATTCATAGACAAGTACAGGGACGAAAGGTAAGAAAACGTAGATACGGTTCTTCAGACGGAGTTTCTCATCAAGATACAAATTACAAAACTCTTTTATGGTTTGACAAAAGGTGTTGCGATCGTGGTAAAATGTGGGAGTGGTCGTCACGTGCTCTCAAAGTCAAAGAGGTATAAAAATAGTTGTAGTCACTAGGATGGTGGAGAAAAAAATTAGTGGGAGAATCGTCCACATTTCACCATAGAGCGAGACCATAACTAAACGTGAAGGGATTACGGATTACTACGACTTGTAGAAAAGTACACGAATAATCGGTAGACATATAGAAGAAACCTCTTTGCCAATAAATTCGAGAAACAGGAAAAAAAAAAAAACTTAACAGAACAAATAAAAAATAACAACAACTGAACATTCTCTAGAAATGTATTAGACCTATGCTTAGGGATTAATCTATGCACTCGACGTTTATACAAGGGAGAAAGACATCCAACAGAAGAATGAAAGAACTATCGTAGAAACTACATATTTTCGAAAATTAAAACTACTTCAGACTAAATAGATAAAAAAGAAAACAAGAGACACAAAAACCACAGTATCGGAACTTTGGTAACGGTTTAAGTTACAGTCCTACTATAACCTAACAAAAGAAGATTCTCAAAGTACCAAAATCGAGAATTCAAATCCAGGAACCACTTAAAACTCAATTAATTAGGTTTTGTGCGAAAGATGGACGTATTTTTACGTGTAAGAGTAATTAAACAGTGACATAAATTACTTTGACTTTACAAGAAATTATCAGTACTTAGAACTCTTGTTAATCACCAATGATCTCCCCTCTCCGTCTCTTCCGTTACCGTGGGGTAAGATCATGAGAACTGACCTTTTAGGGTACCTGTCTCCTCGGACCACCCGACTTCAGGTACCCCAACGCTTCTCAGTCTGTGCTGACTCTCTAAAGTGAAAGTGAAAGTTGCAAGTATGTAACCTCTTCCTTTACCGTTGGGTGAGGTCACAAGAACGGACCTCTTAGGGTCCCTACCCCCTCGGACCACCCGACGGCAGATACCCCAGCGTGTCTCAGCCTGTGCTGACTTCGCTGAATCGTCGTCGTCGTCGTCGTGTCCCCTCTCTCCTCTCCCCCCATTTTATTTACCTATCCTAAGTCTACATATTGATGTTCCATATTTCATTTATTCAATGTTCCTACGTTACATGTCGTGTCCCTTATATCAGTTATAAAATATTATTGAAACAAACTTCATATGAGATATTTTTATAACTTAATAATACGACATGTATACTTTGATTATATTATAACATCCAGTGGATATGAAATTCTTTTTAATTGTTTATTTATTTTAACCTAGTGTTTAAAACTTTTTTTTTTTTTCCAGGAGTTCGAATGGACATTTTAGTTTGTGTTTTCAAGGATTTTTATTAGAATTTTCCCGTACGTTTTCATATGGTCTACGGACGGAGTTTACCTCAAGAGGTTTTGGTAATAAACTTGAAGTAACTCATTTAAGAAAGTAAAAGAAATTCAAAAGTCAAAATAAGGGAACTCTAAAGTACAAAAAGATGACACTTTATTAAAGTTTAAATGTTCTTTCACTGTTCTTATCGTGTTCCCTAAGGACTTATGGGGAGTGGAGCTAATGGACTTACACTTATAAAATGGTGTAAGTGAGAGGGATGTGGCAAGAAGGAAAGAGTCGGAGATGGTGTGGGTGTGTGCGTACACATGTATATATATATGTGTATAAAGTCTTGATCAGTTCTCGTTGAACACCTGTACTACACGGAAATGGGGATTTGTGTAATACATAAAGGATTTTTTATCCGTCAAAAGAATACATTGTTATTATGTTACTTGTTATGTTATGGTAACTATATTGTGGAATAAAATATATTATTTTGACTATATTATGAAAATAGACGAGATGTCTGGAATAATTCTAAAGTGGTTGACAAAGTTATTGCAGCGGAAATGTCCTTTTCTCTTAAGTTCTGTTTTGTGACGTAAGTCAACAGTACTGAAAAATCAGAGGAAATTGACCTTTGTCAAGGACCCAGAAACATAAAGTACTGTGACTGTAAAATTCTCGTGTCCAAAAGGAGGTCAACCCCAAGCAGACGACAAAGGAGTGATGATCCAGGTCCAATATGAGAAAACCCTCCTAATAGCGTCTTCACTACGACCCAAAAGGATCATGTAGTATAGTTCTCCGTGAACGACCCCCAATTAGATTAGTGACCACTATAATTGAATCTAATAAATCCATTTCGTCACAGACGGTCCAAGTGGGTGACATCTCACCACTTGAGTAGGAAACATTACTCATTCAGAACACCCTTTATGTGACACTGAGAAGTTTGGAAGTAAATGATGAAAGTCGTAGATTACTGTTAAGAACGGTCTTCGTTATTTTTAATACTACCAAAACGGCTTACCACTAAAAGACGGATTAATGTAGTAAAGCAGATGTAAATGTTCAGACAAAAGATATGATTTCTTATCCATCTACATATATAAAAATAAAGGATAAGAAAGAATACGATTTCAATCGTATTATATCCACAAGAAAACAGGCTTAGACTACTGAAGAAAAATTCTACAGTACTTATTTTTCAAGTCCTTGAGAGACCTAGAAACGCTTATTAAAAATTAGGATTTTCCATATTTCGTTTAAATAATTTTACTTTAACAGACTCCTGTTTTCAGAGTTTAACTAAAATTGTTCTTTTATTTAATTAATTTAAAGTCAAAATGGTAAAATAAACGAATGATAAATTAATTAAGAACTCATTGTATAGTTTTTTATGTCGTCTTCGACAAATTTTAATTACTGGAAATGTTGGTCTGTAAACATTCATACAATTTATCAAAACTATGTTAAAGTTTTTTCAGTTGTCTGAAGATAATTCACCATAGACAAAAGAGGTCTTTTTGATTTCTTCAAGATTCCTAAGTAAATACTATAGTTAAAGTGTATTTATAGAATTAAAACTTATAATTTTTCGTTTTCCAATCTTGACTAAATTCAATGAAACCAATTCATCAGTCATTGAGTTCCTGATGGTTTCCTTCTTAATTTATATTTACATTAGTATCATCTAAATATATGTATCGGTAAGTGTAAGATATATTTCTTTGTCATTTCTCGTTTTCCTGGTTTAATTTTATAAGGTGGAGTACAAGTTACACGGTTCTCCGTTTTCAAGTTTCGAAGATGTTATGAAGTGTGGAAGGTCTATGAGAAACGAGAATGAGTTTTGCTTTTACCGGTTACTCAGAACTGGATGTGTCAATTTAACCTAACGTTGTCAAGGCAGAAGAATCCGGTCAGTGCCTAGAGGAAAAAAAAGAGAGATTTTAGTCCGATCGAGTAATCTCATATACTAGAAGACAATCTTAACCTTGACGGCAAACGACAAGACTCTACTCAAAATAAACGTTCTTTAGGATTTGTCTAGATAGTTTCTTCGTTAGATACTCTTGTCTAGTGTGGGTTAATACGTCGTGTTTGACCGGTGTGGTTCCACTATTTATATATCCCACATCTAGTTGGAGACTTTTTATTTATTCTAGTCTCTAGGTTTTATGAAATCTTTCTTAGTACTAAATTTCATTGGGAAATGACAAAGACCTTCGTCTTCCTTTTTTATATAAGGGATATCTCCCTTATCTCTTCTTTGGAAAACACCGGATAAAGGGTGATAGTTTAACCGTTCTGATTGTCTGACCTCAAGACAAGACGTTTTTCAGCGGTTTGTGATTTCTATATAAGGGCACCACACTAAACCAGGGGACTTGATTGATACGGACACAAACAAGAAAGGGCGGAATACTTTAAGTCTACTTCGGATTTCGGGAATTTACAAAAGAAAGGTAACGAAAAGACGATATCTTAAAACGTTACGGTTGAATACTCTCTTCAGTCACTTCGTACAGTCGCACCAGATGCAACGTCAAAGCTGTTGTGTGAACTCGTCTTCAACAGAGTGTGGTTAAAGAAAGTGTATTACGATGTTTCTTTAAAGACGTGTTTTCAACTGACGTCTTAAAGATTTTTGAAGATTGAGAGAGGACCCGACAATATTAGATAACAAGTCATATGTTATATGAGTGTTGTCCTTTTTTTTGATTACTTATTATACTAAGACACAGGTGTCCCTTTAGGTTGGTTCACACAGGAATGACGTGTCATGTACACCTTATCCGAGACGGGGCAAGTACGTAGTCCACTTGACCGACGTCCCGGAGAAGAGACAACCCGTCCTTCTACATTCACAGTCGTCGTATCTTTTACCTTTGGGTGGCACGACGTCCGCCCACAGGTGGTAGGAGGAGTAGAAGAGTAAGCGTCGATTTAATCCTCATCTCATAGACTCTAGTAACCGAAGATTTGTTTGTTTGCTTTTTTAGAGGCTAACTCCTTCTTTAAGTTGTCCCTGATTAGCTAGAAGTCAGGGACCACTTGGTTGGGCACTCTGGACTCGACGGGAACACAACCTACTCTCGTCATTAGAGACGTTCTCGCCTTGGTGACTTAGTCTTCGAATAGTCAAGTGAGACTTCTGAATCGTCACCGTAAAGTATGGTCCTAAGAAAAAAAAAAAAGGGGACGGACTGACTCATTAGGAGCCGTCGTCTCAATCAAAAGTCTGACACTATAGTCACTCTAGTGTAGCTTGACGTAATACTTCTCTTTTTGAGTACTCTGCCGGAGCATCCGGGGCTCTCGACACGTTTCAAGACGTTACCCTCCGTATTCGTCACGACCCAAAAGAAAGGAGTCAATGAAGCGGTTCACGAGAAGACAGTGGTTTGACGTCTTTCTTAGATGAAGTTCGGCACCTAACACGGTGAGACCCGTAGACTACGGTTCCCCTTTCCTCTCACAAAGATGTGTCCCACTACGGACTCGTTTAAGAGTACGACGAAGAGACTTTCATTTGGTGAGAGGTGACCTAGAAACAAAGATTAAGTCATTCCTGGGGGACGGTCTCAATTTTTTCTTTTACAAGGTTTGAGGGAAAAGTTCATAAGGTTGAAGTTTTGAATAACGACTTCCGGACCATACGATGTCATTTGAGGGTTAACGTATATTTGAGGAATGAGTGAACGTAATTACCTCTTCATTCTACTAAGTAATTGTAGACAATGACAGACACCATTCACAATTCCTTGTAATGAAAATTTACCAACAAATGAAGTATGCTCATCTTTGTCCGTTTATGTACATTGAGTCCTCCCTTTAGTTACGTGTCTCGTGGTCCTCTGTTAATGATTTATGTATGAGAAATATCGTACAATCTTTAAATTTAATATTTTTCTGTTACATCGTTAAATCTTTTACTAAAAGTATGTACTATTTTTTGTCCTTTATTTCAACACTCATGAAATATAAACTCGATGTAATATCATCCAGATGTTATTCCTTTCACTAAATTTTTTAATTTTCCGTTGACATAAATGAGTAACATAATCCCAACAGCTGAAGACTAACTAAAGAAAGACAGAAGGTATATAAGACGTTCATTACATCATTTCTGAAAAAAAATTGTTCTCAATGGTATCTAGAGATCAAAAGAAATAAAGATGAACCAGAGATTTATCTCAAGAACTATTGTCTTGCAGGTCCTCGAACAGATTGAAGTGCACTTTAAGTCTCATTAAAACAAAAATGCTAAAGAGCCCCCTTTACAGAGGATGGGCATCTCCTTGTAAAAGACCTGTCTCTTACGAGGAGAAATCTTTCGACGTTATAAAGACAGTCGGAATGGAGCACAAGGTGCAGTATAGAGTGTGTAAAAGGATCCACCAGAGATTTGGACAACAGACAACAAAGAGAGAGGAACCGGGATAGAAATTTGGAGACATAGAGAAAATAGTTGTCCGAGTAGGGTAGACATGATGAAAAAAGCGAGTCAGTACAGGCTGAGAAACGCTGGGCTACCTGATGTCGGGTGGTCCGAGGAGGTAGGTACCTTAAGAGGTCCGTTCTTCGGGTCTCGCCCAACGGTAAGGGACGAGGTCCCCTAGAAGGACGTAACGTCCGTCTAAGAAATGGTCGATTCATCGGTGCCCTTCGGGAGAAAAGACGACGACTTCAATTTAAATCACGGAGTCCATTCCGAGAGGAATCAGTGGGAGTTGTGTACGACGGCAAGGAGAGAAGTGTCACAAATGAGAGATGCGGGCCTGGAGTTTTGTCGAAAGTAGACAAAATGACGGTCTATCGTTTAGTATAAGAGTAGATTAAAGAACAGTTAAAAGAAGAAATCGAAAAAGTTGAGTTATGATTAAAGGAAGGTCCAAAAGAGATGGGTAACGTTCAGACTCGAAACATAGTCATGTTGTCATCTGCTGTAAAATTCCTTATAAGATGAAAGACGGATGTTGATATTCCAAAAGAAGAAATAGTAGAAAGATAAGAGTAATCCTAGACTTCTGGGTTGGGATAAAAATACCCAGGGAATTTACAATTTTTATGAAGGGAGGTGGGGTAAGTTCTCGACCTCCGTAATGTAAATAGTCGAGAGAGCCAAGTTTCGGTCGTTCATTAAGAGTTTGGTAGTAGGAAACAAGAACAAGTTCTACTATACTTAATTCGACTTTTTTTTTTTTTCGAAGTATCTTTACGAAATCAGTATCCTGTTTCAGAAAAAACCTAAACTAGTATTAAGTTTTACTTTTATTTCAACTTCCCCTCAACACTACGTCCCAAACGAGACAATCTTAGTGTATGTAGTCCGAACGTCGACGACTAGGACGAAAGAAGTCCCAATAGTAGAGCAGAGTAGTACAGAACGTAATGCAATGATGGTGATAAAGGTCAATAGCAGAAACACAATAAAAAACAAAATAGAGGTTTCAACCAGAATGAAAAATCTTTTATTTACGTCAAAGAAAACCATACATATGAATAGAAATTTTCGACGATCAACTGAGTAAATATGAAATTTTTATGAGTAAAAGGACTGAAATCCATTTGCAATAAAACACAAGAAAATGAAAAGGTTTAAGTTCAGGTAAGAAAAATTAAAAAAACGTAATGGACCCTTGAGGATTTTACTCTCTCGAGATCCGTGTGCACTGATTTCGTCAGAACCACTAAGTCACCAGACACTACCTTTCTTCAGCCGAAGAAGGACTATGGAAATATTTATAGGAAAGTTTACAAGAATATTTGAATAGTCTAAGGTTATAGTGAAACTAAATGAAATAAAGGTTGTCTCTTAAAATAAAGATTTCTATGTACTCCTTTCTTGAGATCTATCATCCATCCCAGAATGTGTTTCGAAACATTTGTGTACTCTTAGATTACACAGTAAATCAATTTTTAGAGTCTCTTTTCCCATAGTGTTTCAGAGACTACTAGGACCCTATCAATGAAGTCCTTTAGAATTTCCTTCTTGTATTTTTAAATTGACCATTTCTTAGACGGACGTTACACCCTCTGGACCCAAGTTAGGGACCTACCCCTTCTAGGAGTCCTCGTCCCTTTCCGATGGGTGAGGTCATAAGACCGGACCTCTTAAGGTACCTGACATATCAGGTTCCTCAGCGTTTCTCACCCTGTGCTGGTTCACTGAAAGTGAAAGTGAAAGTGAAAGGGTAAGGGGTCTGTGGACGAACAGTCCAAGTCAGAACTTAAGTAAGTGTAATTTGAAAGAGACACTATATATGGAAGAATCATAACTGAATAAAATCTTGTGACGGTAAGAGATTAAGAAGTGAACCATAGTAAATTGGTTAATGGTTAGAAGATTTTGTGTTTCCTGTAAAAGTTACAAAAAAACACTGACTTTTAGTGTTTCGTCAATATCTACTGTCTTGAATTACCTTTAGATATGACTTTGAGTGAAAAGGACGGTTTGGAAATTTCTAAGTAAATTCATTCTTTAAGAAAAAGAAAAAAACTTTTTCTCCCTGTGTTTGTTATGGAACTTGTATTTGAACATGGAATCCTTCATGCTATAACCGTCTTAATGATATATAAGGTCGTTAAAGTGAAGGTCGAAATAACAGTTTTTTTTTTTCTTTCATCATGAGTCTATAAACATGTGGGCACAAGTACCGTCATAGTAAGTGTTATCGGTGTTTCACCTTCATTGGGTTTCCGGGTAGCTGTCCACGTACCTATTAGTTTTACACTGTCGTCGTATGTTAGTTTGTAATAAATCGGAGTTTTTCCTTCGTCTAAGACTATGTTCGATGTTGAGCCTACTTGGAACTCCTGTCATTCGATTTATTTCATTCGGTCAGTGTTTTTCTGTTGCTGCCACACTGAGATGCATACACGTCGTAGAAAACGACAAATCAACGATTCGGCCGGACTGAGAAGACGCTGGGGTCCGTGACGTCGAGAGGCCCGAGGAGACAAGTACTCTAAAAGGTCCATTCCTATGACCTCACCCAACGGCAAAGGAAGGGGTCCTTACGTCATAGATCTCGTCAGTATAAACATCTCGATCTTTCGTCTTACCACCAATGGCCCCTTATCCCCTGCTCCTTTACCCTTTAATCACAAGTTACCGATCTCAAAACCAAACCCTTCCACTTTTGCAAGACCTCTACCTACCGCCACTACCGACGTTTTATTACACTTACATGAATTACAGTGTCTTTACATCTCAATCTTAACAATGTTACCCTTTACAATCAGTACATATAAAATGGCGTTACTTTTATTTCTTTACTTCTATGGCCAATTCTATTGTTATTACATTGTGTTTTCGGGTCATACACATAAATATCTTAACGAACTACCTTTCTCTTTAAGTCAATATTGATTTAAAAAGTCTTGGTGTAAAAATCTCGCCAAGACTTCATTCTTACTGACGTCGAAACAGTGACTTTCACACCTGGTTCCTACCGCCGTGGTCACAATGTGTCTTCGGAGATTCTTCGGTCTTAGAGTCCGGGGTAGGGTCTGGATGACTTAGGGTAAGTAATAAAATTGTTCTACGGGTTCACTAAGTATATGTTTAATTTCAAACTCTTCGTGATCAGACCCCGGCCTCTTCCGTTACCGTTGGGTGAGGTCAGGAGAACGGACCTTTTAGGGTACCCGTCTCCTCGGACCATCCGACGTCAGGTGCCCCAGTGCTTCTCAACCTGTGCTGACTCGCTGAAGTGAGAGTGAAAAGTGAAAGTACGTAACCTCTTCCTTTACCGTTGGGTGAGGTCACAAGAACGGACCTCTTAGGGTCCCTGCCCCCTCGGACCACCCGACGGCAGAGACCCCAGTGTGTCTCAGCCTGTGCTGACTTTACTGAATCGTCGACATCGTCAGACCCCGTGTGGAATAGTGTGGAATAGTGAAAAATCAACACACTGAGCCGGGTCCATGAATTGGTGAGACACGGAGTTAATAAAAAAATAGACATTTTACCACTGTTATCCTTACGAATGATATATTCCGACGGTTTCGAGTTTGCACTGTCATTACGGACAACATATCACGAACGGTGTAAGTCCCTTATGGTCGATATTAATAATGAAACGACGCGACACGAGTCAACGAGTCAACACAGACTGAGAAACTCTGGGCACCTGACGTCGGGGGGTCCATGGAGACAGATACCCCTAAGAGGTCCGTTCTTATGACCTCACCAACGGTACGGAGGGAGGTCCCCTAGAAGGGTTGAGTCCCTACCTTGGGTCCAGAGGGCGTAAAGTCCACCTAAGAAATAGCAGACTCAGTGGTGCCTTCGAGTGATGACAATGAAACGAAATGTCTTTTAGACACTTTCATCTAAAGTCCCAGAAAAGATTTTTATCATTTAAATCCTCCAGTCATAAAAGGTCTCCTATACTTACCACGGACCGAAAATTCTCCATTATCACTTTTTTTCTATATACCCTCTATTATCAAAACCGTTTCGTGTTTCCCTACCTTCACTGAAAGAAGTCTTCTGGATTATATCAACTCCCTTCCACAGTTTAAGCAAGTGTCACCCCCTTTAAAAAGAACGATGTCACACACTCCTGGTCTGTCTATTATAAATATTTTATATTTACCTTACCTTCATCGAAAATTACTGTCATAAACTTTTTATAAAATCCCCGAGTTACCATACGAAAAGTGCACAACCTTTAGGGGGACTCCCTATATTAGAAAGTCGACTGTATAGTGTTTATATAAACTGAAGACACTATTTCCTGGTCATAAACCGGTTCCTCGTTCGACCTTCTCCCTCCTTATAAGTGCTCCACCCCTCTGTTTTTCCTGTCAGTACGTCCGGGGTACTTGACGATCGTGGACCCGGTGTTAAGGGTCTTCTGCAGCGACTCAAGGATTGGATGAAAGAGACTGACCTCTAGAAAGGAACAGGGTCTTTTCTGAAAACCTCTGTCTCTCCTAATTTTTTTTATTATCAATTCTTCACTCCAACGACCCGAACGTGAAAGGATCGGCCTTAGGGAAATAGAAAGGACTCTTGGGGGGTCTAGACAAAATAAGATCCAGTCATTAAATTGTGAGAGTCGAGAGTTAAGTTTCGGTCATTACTGGAACGACACGACTTAATAATCAGATCCTATATCTTTCTCTCTCTCTCCCTTCCTCTCCCCCTTTTTTCTTTGGGATTTTTGTTGTCTTCGGAAAACTAGTCTCGTGGTTTGACGTCAAGCGACATTGAGTTCGACGGGTAAGAATATACCGTCCTTAATTCCTGAGGGGGACGGTCCGGTCTGGGATAATTTTCTGTTATCGACAAACTTTTCCCATTCGTTCAACTATACCTATATTATCCGGTGTATACCCCCGGGAAAAGATGAGACTTTATTTCGAGGAAGAATTCTCAACACTCGACCCTTTAGGTCGTAAGTCATTCCGTCCTCCTCCTCTACCTTGTCTTCTCTCACCCATCGGTACGTCTTTACGGACTTCCACGAAGTCCCTTTCGCCCCTCCCGAAAGCCCTCGGACGTCTCTGCGCGTAGTTAGTGACGCATCTCCGAAAGTCTTACCGGTCCACGAGACTCTAGGGGGTCTCCAAAAATCGTGGTCACTACTGTTCCTAAACCGGCCTTGATTATATCGCCAATCAAAGAGATTACCCAATTGTTGCTGTTGTTTTTTAGTTCGTCGTTTGAACACTCGAGAGCGGTCCTTACTACGTCGGCCGTCTTTCATTGGAAAAGACAGAACAAAATTTGTTGGAGAGTACAGTTGTAGGATTTGAGGACTACTCATGGTAGCTCACGGTGATTTACAAGAACAAGAGAGATCCTACTATATAATGTTTTTTTTTTTCCTTTTTCGGAACGTTTTGTTTCATTTGAGGTTTTCTTTAACGGAGAACGGATGTTTGATGTGTGAAGGAGACACGTCTCCATTGGTGTCCTGTACCCTGAAGAGTGAGATAATCGATTAGGTAGAACCGCGAACAGATCGCGGTTTTGTGAGACGGGTAATTACCTACTACGAAAAGCTCCTAGAATTTAGGTGTTGTCTTAAAAGGTTGGTGACAAAGTCGATAGAGATTCTAGAACAATCATACAATGTTTTGTTCCTTCCTAAATTCTCACTAGGTTCAATAAATTTGTGTAATTAGATCAACAAATACTGATTGAAGACTTAAGGGTTTAAGGATTCGTCTTTATAGTCTTTCCATAAAAGGAAAGGAGGTGGTGGGAAACGATTAACGGTTTACTTGTCGAGAGGTTAAGGGTAGGTGACGTTAATTACCCGATCGGACTACCTTAAATGTTCGTTTCTTTTTTGTGTTCCCGAGAGATTATGAACGAACAAAGTGACTCGTCAGTTGCCCCGTGTTTTGACTAGAAAACGTTTAATTTCCCAAAGCGACTAATTTCTCTTCCAGACCTAAGGATTCTTTTTTTTAAGACGGAGTGGTGATCCGAATTCTGAGGTTTTGTTTGTCTACTAAAAATGTTTTTCAATAATCTCTATTAACAAAGGTATTTTATAACGTTAAGACTTGATGAGAGGTAATGCATCTGCGTAAAGTCTACCCCAGTAGCACATCCTTCCCTCCCTGTTCGTTACCTCTCGATACTTTTCTCATTACCCCTTGTAGTTTGTGGTGCGAGTAAAGGATTGAGTACGGATTCGTATACCACTGGTATAAAAGTCTTCAAGTTTAACCCTGTGCCTCAGATTTTTTCACAAAATAAACCACACACCCGGTGAAGGTCCACACTCTTTGCCAGATTTCTAAAATGTATATCTATATCCACCTTACCGATACAAATGTACGGTGCGATTAACTATTTTTAATTTACAGTGTGGTAAACTATTAAAAAAAAAAAAAAATTCTAAACAAACAAAAACCAACGTGACCCAGAAGCAACGAGACACTCGTCCGAAAAAGATCAACGCCGTTCCCTCCCCCCGATGAGAACCAACGCCACGTGCCGAGCGAGTAACGCTGCCGAAGAGAACAACGTCTCCTGTCCGAGGTCCGTGAACGCGAAGTCATCGACACGACGCACCCGAATCGACGAAGTACCGTACACCCCAGAAGGGCCTGGTCCTTAGTGTGGGCACAGGGGACGTAGCCGCACACTCAGTAGTTGGTGATCTGATGGTCCCTTTGGGTTTAGCACTAAATGAATAAATAAACCGACGTAGTCGAGAAGCAACGTCGTACGTCCTAGACATCGACACCGTACGATTGAGAAGGAACGTTGCATACTCAGGGACTGGTTCCTGACTTGGACCTGGGAGACGTAACCCTCCCTCACACACCTCAGAGTCGGTGACCGGGTGGTCCCTTCATGACTATTTACAATTTTCTGTATGTCGGATTTATTAGACTTTTTATCATAAAACATGTCTCGTCGTACCTATCATATTATGGTGACTATGTTTTGATGTACAGACACCCACATATACGGTCATCTGTTCTACAAACTTTCTTGTCTCTTTTACTTCCGTTCTTTTTTCAACTTCCTTTAAAGGGTCTTGACTTTCTATCCTCCAGGGTCTAACTTTCCTAGGACTTTTCGGGTCGTACTACTTGCTGATGTCTACGTACGGTTCCAGGTAGTGACACCTTTACGTCTGAGACGGAAAACGACCCCGCACCGTTCCAGCGAGACGTCGTCTTACCTACTGACCTCTGTGACCACGTCGACGGAGACCTTTTGTCTTGGACGGTCGAAGGGAGACCGGTGTTGTTGAAGTGCAAGAAGGGTTGACGAGAGACTTTGGGGATTTCAGATTAAGGTAAAGTCGCAGCTGGGCTTTCAGATCCTAGAACAGCATATTTAGTTTCGGTCCAGGTCTACCTCAGGGAAGTCACGTTACAGAACCCACACCGAGGACCTCAGGCCGAGGAGTACACTCGTGACATGTGGCTCCTCTACTCAATAATTATGTACGAGGGGATGTAGGTCCCACGTGTCGCTACCATGTCCACGTCCTATTGACGTTTTGTGAAGATAAGTTTTTGTCCCTCCTCCTCTCCTACGTTGGTGACCAGGCAACGTCGAGACTTTAGGTAGGTCCGTGTCCAGAATAAAGGAACTAAACCCGGGTTAGGAAGAAGGGCCATTACTAAAAGACACCGGAAACTGAGACATGAGACTCGAAAACCTAGGTAGAAGACTTAGTATGCAAGTAGAGGTACTTTGTAACGAAGTCAGACATCGGCTCATCGAAAGAACCGAACGAAGGACAGGTAACTTCAGGTCCCCAGGTTTCTATTGAAACAATAAAACATAATAGAGATAGAAGAACTCAGGTTTGACCACCGTGAAGGTGGTTATGTTAAGAGAATTTTTGTACCCAAAAAGATAATGGAATTAACCTCAAATGAAGTAGTCTGTTTTCGATATGTGAGTTTAAAGGGACTTTGTCCAGGATAAACCCAAAAGAATACTCCAGAAGACTTTGTCAGATTCTCCGAGGTGGAACTTTAGACTTCCAAATTGCTTACCATGGAGAAATATTCTGGTGTAGAAAGACTGTCGTGAGACCTAAACTAGAAACGGGACTCCGTGAAAGAATGAAACTCATGAAAAACGACCAACCTTTGTGATAGGTACGAGAGACATAAAGGAGAGTTAAGATGAACTTTTGCATTATCGAGTAAAGAGAGTGTAAAATGACACTTTCACTTTCAGTGAGTCAGCACAGGCTGAGACACTGGGGTGCCTGATATGTCAGGTGCCTAAAGAGGTCCGGTCTTATGATCTCACCCATCGGAAAGGGTATAAGTCCCCTAGAAGGGTTGGGTCTCTAGTTTGGGTCCAGAAGGCGTAGCGTGTGCCAAAGAAATGGTCGACTCGATGTTCCCTTCGGGTTCTTATGACCTCACCCATCGGATAGGGAAGAGGTCCCCCAGAAGGGTTGGGTCCTTAGTTTGGCCCCAGAGGACACAACGTCCGCCTAAGAAATGGTTGACTCGATAGTCCCTTCGGGTGTGTAAAATGACATCCGTCGATCCTTTTCTGTCTGTCCACAGGGTCTTTAGAGGTACCGATCGGGTGACAGAAGTGGTCCATGTCAAGGATAAAAAAGTGTAATGGTTTCCACTGTCATGCGGTTAGAAGGACAGAGACATATTGTTCCCAGAAAACAAGGGGGGTTGTAAATAAACCGACACGGCCCTGTATTGACACCGTGAGTCCTAGAAACTAGAAACAACGTCGTACGTCCTAGAAAGTCAATGTCGTACACCCTAGATCAAGGGACTGGTCCCTACCTTGGGTTCGGGGGACGTAACTAACTCTCGCACCTCAGAATCGGTAACCTGGTGGTCCCTTCAGGGTAGAGGTCGAAGGTTTTGGTAAAAAGGAGTGGGAAAAAAGTCGGAAGTACCTATCGGAGGAGCTCCGGGTCGTCTGAAGGTGATTAGAGAGGAATTCCAGGGAGACTAAAGAACGGGCGACGGACCAGAGGTCCGGTTACCACGTACGAAAGCCAAAAACAATGACTCGAAGGAGTAAGGATCCTCGTTTACGACAAGGTCTGGAGATGCCGACGAATTGCTTGGTGTGGTTTCAACCACCGTACTTTTTATTTTTACGACAGTACGAGTACGTAAGTCATCCCAACCCTTAATATGTCTCACGTCGTCAGAAACGAGGTGCTACAGACCTCGGATTTGACCCTTCCGAACTCACCGACCCCAGTCACATTTCCCGACCCCTGTCTTAGGCGACCTCCGAAGAAGTGAGAGTCCAACCCGTGGACCTGACCCTGCTGGACTTCTGGTCCGAGCACCGACCCGAAGAGTGTCGTGCCACCGACCAGTCATTGCCCCCAGGACTCCCCGTTACCGACTTCGGACTCCAGGGTCCCTGTCTTAGATGTACCGGAAACACTGGATCGGGACCCTTGAGTGTTTCGGAAAGAAGATAGCATAAGCATAAGTTCACCTCCCGTGTATCTGAGGTGAAGAGGTCCCGTCCTTATAGTTTCTTACACCCTAGGAAAAAATTCTGGTGATATGGTTTTTATTTCTACTTTCTTCTCTCCCCTAGACTTCCCATCACCACTTTCAGGTCTCTAGGGACTATCGTCGATATATCGTGTGCCTCTCTAGTTCATTACTTCTGTCTCGTCTTTTGTTCTAAGACCTCCTCTGAAGAAATTCCTCGGTCTTTTCTGTCTTATGTATGTATGTTTATAATTGCGTAAACGAAGGCAGTCTTAGGACCGTCACTTGTCTATTGCGTGACTTTCTCCTATCGACTCCTTACACAAAATCTTTTTCCCATAAATGTTTCCACACCTGTCCCGACTCCCTCTTACCTAATGGATTCCCGATCAATCGTAGACACAAATGGGGATCCGGACCTCTCCTTCCACCTCCCTTTCGAAGGACCTTAGGTCTTTCTCATCCCTGGAAAGCTGGACTCGACACTGTCAGTCATTTCCTTTTCTCGGTTGGGTCGGGTGTCGTCTGACCATCTTTCTCTTTGTTTACTTGTATATGGGGGTAGAGTGAGAGAGGGGAGGACGGGAAGTTAGAGGACGGTCATGGAGGGTGACCGAAATTGGGTTTACCTTCGGTGTCCCGTTCCCTCAGACATCTAAGTTTAGGGATGTCTAGTCGGGGGGTCTCGTCTCTTTACGCCTCTGACCTAGACCTCCCCGTTCACCTTATTGTGTCGTGAGTCCCTTCAAATCCGTTGACCTATCTTAAACCAAGTCAACCACTATTTAGATATCCTTTAATTGGTTTGTTCTTTTTTTTTTTCATCGTCCCCTTTAGGATCCCCGTTCTTCCAATATGTTGTATCAAGGTCCCAACTATCACAAATATATTAATGTTTTATATTTGTGTCTCATTATTGTTTTTAGACCTGCATTCATATGACCCTCTAACACCCCCCATTCATTTCCATGTATACACACCATTTCCTTTATTATAGAATGTTTTCCTTCAGTTATCCCTTACGGACGTAAACTTTTTTTTTAGTTCTTCATCGTTGTATTCGATCATTAAATCTCTAGACCTTTATTTACGGTTTATTTAGTGAGACTCAACTTTCGCCAATAGAAACTCCTTACCCTTTGACTTGACTCTCAACCGCCTGAAAAAGAAAAAATGTTAAGAATATCTTGATAAAGTAAGAAATTTGACATACGTACATATTGAAACTAAATTTTATTTATTTATTTAATCCTTTTCTTATGAGTCGAATCTCCCGATGGACAAGACACTGGGGAAGACACTGGGAAGGTCAAATTAATTCTACAGACAGGAGACCTGTCAGAATAAGAATGTGGAATTTGGAGATCAATCGAGTTTAGTGTTCATTAAATTGGTGACCGAATAAACACTCAAGAGAGTTCCATCCCTGGTACGGAACAATTAGTGACCAAGAGGTCGTGGACACTATTTGGTTCCGTAGTCAGTCAAGTCAGTGAGTCAGCACAGGCTGAGAAACGCTGGGGTACTTGACGTCGTGCGGTCCGGAGGGACAGGTAATGGTTGAGGGTCTCAAGTGGGTTTGGGTACAGGTAACTCAGTCACTGCGGTAGGTCGGTAGAGTAGGAGACAACAGGGGAAGAGGAGGACGGGGTTAGGGAGGGTCGTAGTCAGAAAAGGTTACTCAGTTGAGAAGCGTACTCCACCGGTTTCATAACCTCAAAGTCGAACTCGCAGTAAGGAAGGTTTCTTGTGGGTCCGGAGTAGAGGAAATCTTACCTGACCAACCTAGAGGAACGTCAGGTTCCCTGAGAATTCTCAGAAGAGGTTGTGGTGTCAAGTTTTCGTAGTGTAGAAGCCGCGAGTCGAAAGAAATATCAGGTTGAGAGAGTAGGTATGTACTGGTGACCTTTTTGGTATCGCAACTGATCTGTCTGGAAACAACTGTTTCGTTACAGAGACGAAAAGTTATACGACAGATACAACCAGTATTGAAAGGAAGGTTCCTCATTCGTAGAAAATTAAAGTACCGACGTCAGTGGTAGACGTCACTAAAACCTCGGGTCTTTTTATTTCAGCCGGTGACAAAGGGGTGGATAAAGGGTACTTCACTACCCTGGCCTACGGTACTAGAATCAAAAGACTTACAACTTGAAATTCGATTGAAAAAGTGAGAGAAGAAAGTGGAAGTAGTTCTCCGAGAAATCAAGAAGTGAAAGACGGTATTCCCACCACAGTAGACGTACAGACTCCAGTAACTATAAAGAGGACCGTTAGAAATAAGGTCGGACACGAAGAAGGTCGGGTCGTAAAGAGTACTACATGAGACGAATATTCAATTTATTCGTCCCACTGTTATATGTCGGAACTGTGTGAGAAAAAGGATAAACCTTGGTCAGACAACAAGGTACAGGTCAAGATTGACAACGAAGGACTGGACGTACATCCAAAGAGTTCTCCGTCCAGTCCACCAGAACATAAGGGTAGAGAAAGTCTTAAAAGGTATCAAAATAACACTAGGTGTGTCAGTTTCCGAAACCGTATCAATTATTTCGTCTTTATCTACAAAAAGACCTTGAGAGAACGAAAAAACTACTAGGTCACCCACAACCGTTGAACTAGAGACCAAGGAGACGGAAAAGATTATGGTCGAACTTGTAGACCTTCAAGTGCCAAGTGGATATATTCCCCATAAATTCTTCATCAAGGATTTAACTTACTAGAGTCAGTTACCGTGGTTATGGGATAGTCAGTGTCTCCTCTCTTTTGATGGAAAGATTGGGGAGTGCATTCATACAAGGATCCGAGATAATGGAGTGACGTTATACGACTTATAAACATCGGGAAAGTTTTAAGCATACAACTTTGGATTAAGGGTTCCACTACCATAAACTTCTACCCCGAAACCCCTCCATCCAGTCCTCCTACCTCGCGAGTACTTGCCCTGAACACGGGAATGTCTTCTCCGAGTGTCCTCGAGGGACCGGGGAAGACGGTACCTGATGACGACGACGTCGTTTTTCTACCGGTAGATACTTGGTCCTACGTCCCAAGTTGTCTGTCTTAGGGTGGTTGGAGACGTTCCTTGACTGGAACGTGAAGTTCGTAGGTCTGGACACTCCTCATTTAAGGACAAACATTCGGTGTATCAGATGGTATCAAACAATGTCGTCCAGCTTGTCTGACCACGTGTCTGGTGTCTGGGAAACAAGAGACTTATGGGGTTGGGAGACGCGGGAACGAGTACGATAAGGGACTCGATCTCTACGAGAGGAACGAGTCAAAGGTAAAAGGTAATAAGTAAAAGATTTCTGGCAAACTTCGAAAGGAGTTTTAAATATCAGTCTTATTTAGAGAAGAAGGTGAATAGGGTTTTGTACAACGGACTTTAAGATGAGCCGTGAATGACTCGTCATAGAATTATTAATACGAATGTAGACCAAAAGAGGAACTCAAGTAATCGAGGAGCTCAAGTTGACCGAATAAGTAGAATATAGGAAGTAATGGTACCACAGATCGTATATCACCTAGGTGTTCGTAACATCCTATGTGACAAAAGACCATACATTTGACAGTAGTAAAGACGAAGGACATTCTTACTGTCACTTAAGGAGCTCCTGGTACAGACTGTGTCACCAACCGTAAAATGATTTACGGTTGATCTCCATTGGAGATCGAATCTCCAAATTCCAAATTTCCGAATAATTCCCGAAGAACCCACCGTGGTCACCATTTCTTGGACGGACGGTTACGTCCTTCGTAGTCCCTATGTCCAAACTAGGGACTCAACTCTTCTAGGGGACCTCCTCCCGTACCATCATAAGAACCTAACCCTTCTAGGAGATCTCCTCCCGTACGGTCATAAGAACGGACCTCTTGGGTACCTGTCTCCTCGGACCTCCCGATGTCAGATATTGTAACGTTTCTCAACCTGTACTGACTTCGTTGGATAGTACGCGTCCCGAATTGTTTATCATTGGTTCAAAATTTTTAATTTTCTGGTTCGTCACTCAAATGAAGAGTCGGAAATATTCCATGACAGGAAGTGAAACGGAAAGAAGAATAGAGTTATATTAACTCGGAAGGTGTTTGGCCGGGATAGGATTAATGAATAAAGGACAACCAATGAAAAGTTGTCCACGGCCGGGAGGTGTTCAGTCCCCTCTGAGAAAGTACTGAGGCACGTCACAGACCATGAAAGATGAAGACGATTATATTATGATAAGGCGATCTTACTTTCAAGGTTTGTGAGGGAGAATGTTCCTCCATCTGATTCCTTAAGTCTGGTTGGGAGGACCGACTCTTTTCGACCTAGTTAATAATTTTCGTGGACAAACTTCAGTAGTCGTTCGGTGGTTCAGTTTACTTCTTACTGTTCCGGTCCATATTCTCCTCTTATTTTAGGTTTCTCCGCTCAGATGACAAACCTTAATAAAAAGGGGTACCCGTCCCTAAGATTTGCCTTCCTAGGTACCTAACTTCAGCTCCGTAGATGTTTGAACCTATCCTTTTTTTTAATGTAGAAATAGAAATGATTAGAAATTAACCCTAAATCATAAAGGAAGTTGATACTTTCATTTTTATTATCTTAATCGTCACGGACACTAAAAAAAAGTTGTTATCTGTGGAGTCTATAAAAGTATAGTATAATTTCAACAAGGTCTGTGAAGTGTTATAGTAAATATGAGTAATGGTGAAGTTTTTGTTCCATTATCGTATGGGTGATCATCAAGGTTCTCGACGCAATCAGTACTTTCTCCGTCGACTATCTGACTCGTCATCAGTACAACTTAATAGCAATTCAGGAACTTAAAAGTTTACTAAGAATTCTGAACCGTCAGTTTTAAGACCTCAAGTCCTGAGTCCCTGAAACCATTTAAGAGATTCCGAGGTCCTTTTCCGAGGTATTTTTGACATTGACCTTTATTTAGTCGGGAGGGACTACGAATTCGGGTCAAAGATTACTAAAGTTGGGGACTAACCTAACTCCATTAGGTCCTAACACTCACGCGATCGGTAGACGGTCTTCGTTTATATTTAGGAGAGACTTTTATCTATTGTAGTAAGATCCGGAGTGTAATAGAGATATCAAAAAGTATATGTTATATATTGTGTTGATTCCCTCTTTCCATATGATGTTTTATTCCGTTACCTCATTTTTAGGTTCTCTTTCCTATCTATTATCTGTGTCTGGGTGTCTCTTAGGTTTATTACTGACTACCTGACGGATATTGGTATCCGAAATCATACCAGTTCGTTTACTTTCTATTCCAGATCATTTCTTCGGTAATTTTTTCTTGACTTACCGTCAGGAGAAGTAATTTTTAACGTAACTTCATGTCAACTAAATATTAGAGCACAATCAAAGACTACGTGTTTAAATTAAAAACGATATTCACTAAGTCAATATACATATATTATATATTGATATGTGTCATATGTATTAAAAGTTTAAGAAAAAGTAACTGATGTCAAGGGTCACAATATGACCTCCTGGAACAACGACTAGGTAGAATGTATACTATCAAACGTAGACAATTGGCGCGTGAGGGTCAGTGGGCGGGGGGGTCGAGGGGAGGGGGGCGGTTGGTGTGCAGACAAGGGACGCAGACACCCAGACACGGACAGAGTATCTATACACGTAAACACAGTATCAAATCTAAGATGTGTATGCACTATAGTATCCCGTAAAGACACCATGAACAGAAAGAGAAAGACTGAATGAAACGAATCATACTATTAGAGATCCAGGTAGGTACAACGACCCTTTCTAACTCTCGTCCTTCTCTTCCCCCTCTGTCTCCTACTCTATCAACCTACCGTGTGGCTGAACTACCTGTACTCAAACTCGTTCGAGACCCTCGACCACTACCTGTCCCTTCGGAGTGCGTGACGTCAAGTTCCCCAGCGTTTCTCAGCCTGTGCTGAATCCCTGACTTGCTGTTGATAGGTACAACGACGTTTACTGCAATAAAGCAAGAAAAACTACCGACTCATATAAGGTAACATATGTACATGGTGTAATAGAAATAGGCAAGTAGACGACTACCTGTGAATCCAGGTTCTGAAGGTACAGAACCAATAACATTTGTCGCGACGACATTTGTCTGCCCACGTACATGGGAAAGCTTAATATCAAAAGAGACTTATATACGGGTCCTCACCCTAACGACCTAGTATACTGTTGAGATAAAAATCAAAAAAACTCCTTGGATATATGATAAAAAGTATCGCCGGCGTGGTTAAATGTAAGGGTAGTTGTACGGTTTCCCAAGGGAAAAGGGATTTGGGAGAGGTCGTACACGATAAACATCTGAAAATTTTACTACCGACTTATCGTCAAGAAGTTGATGTTTTATATTACTAGTCTTTTACGATGTATAATATACTAAGGTTGATATACTATAGGACTTTTTCCTTTTTGATACTTCTGTGATTTTTTATAATCTTCAACCCCACCCCTTTCCCTATTTGTCCGTCTCGTCTTCCAAATTTTTATTAAGACAGGTCAATGAAAACCGACAACCCAGAACCGACACCATGTGTCGGAGTCATCAACGTCGCCCGTCCGAATCAACGGGGTGTCGTACACCTTAGAATCAAGGGACTTGTCTCCAGTCTGGGTGTAGGGGACGTAACCTTCTGTCCAAGAATTAATGACCTGATGGGCCCTTCAGGGTCTCGTCTCCTAAAAATCTCGTGATTTTTTATAAGACATACTATAATGTTACTACCTATACACGGTAATATGTGGACAGGTTTGGACCTCTTACATGTTATAGTTTTCACTTGGGATTCCATTTGACCCAAAAGGTCCACCGAGTCACCTATTTATTAGACGGATGTTACGTCCCCTGTGTCCTCTACGCCCAAGATAGGGGTCCCACCCTTCTAAAGGGCCTCCTCCCGTACCGTTGGGTGAGGTCATAAGAACGGACCTCTTGCGGTACCTGACTCCTCGGATCGTCCGATGCTAGGTATCCCAGAGTTTCTCTGCCTGTGCTGGCTCCATTTGACATCCGAAACCCACTATTACTACACAGTTGTGTCCGAGTATTTGACATTGTCCGCCGATGAGACCACCCTACAACCGTACTCTCTTCGTGTGTAAAACCCCCTCGTCTCCTATATATTTTTTTAGAGATAGAAGGACACTTGTATTTTGACGAGATTTCTATTCGGAAATTTTTTGTTTGTTTGTTTGTTTTTTGGTATAAACTTGATGATAAACTTTGGATTCCAAAAGTGTTATTAGATCTTCTTATTTAATATCTTTCATTCGATTAATTTTAGATAAGACGACAACCTTTATTTTTATTCTTTCTTAATTCTACGTCACATCCCCTCCGTTCTGACACACTACCAATGAAAAGTATAGCTAGGCTGGTCCGATTCCCCACGAGGTTATCAACTATTTTGTAATAAAGACCTACACAGATACTTCTACAAAAGTCTTCTCTAATCAAAGAAGTCTGATTGAAAGTTGGTAAATATAACTATCAAAGGGGTTGAACGTTAAAGGGAAAAGGAAGAAAACATAAATTTTCTGACTAATTTTCACGGTGTCATTTGTGTGTGTGTGTTTGTTATGTTATTAACCCTCGATTCTTGAGTTATCTACCCAAATTGTCGTTTAATCTGTATTTATTTTCCTCTTAATTACTTGACATTTTTATCGAGTCTTTTTTTATAAGTGTGGCTTTCTGTTTTACTACTTTTTTTACGTCTTTCCTGCATTCTCTCCTATGGTGCTTTTTCAGATTACCAACACATTAGTCTTAAGGACTTCACTTCTATCACCTTGTCTCCATTTAAACTTTTCAATTTTAACTCTGGAAAGGTTTTGACTATTTTCTATAGTTCAATGTACAAGTTCTTTGTGAATTCTAGGGTTTATCAAATATTTATGTTTCTTTTCGTTTGGATCCGTGTGGTGTCTTTTTGATCGTTTTTAAGTCTGGTTTATAGGTTTTTCATCAGTCTCTAATAATATTTTCCCATCTAATAAAAGTTTTCATATGCTTATTCTGACTATTGACTGAAGAGTTGTCTTTACCACATTTGTTCTTCTCTTACCTTACCATATACGTTTCACGGTTTGACGGTTGGATCTTAAATATGTTCTTTTTTGACCGGAAGGTTTTGCCTCCACTTTTAAGGTTATTTCAGATATTAATTATCGAAAGTTAATTATTCAGAGACTAGAAGTATTAATATGATGCCAATATCTTTTACTATTGTAATTACCTTCGACCCACTTTCTTACCTTATTACCTTCGACCGATATCTTTGAGTCATTATAAAAACACTAAAAAAACCATTCAGAGTTTATCAATTTTCTCTTTTATTGCTTTGTTTCTATCAAAGTCTTACTATCTATTAAAATCTCACCTTCACGGCACTTCCAACTCTAGAACAGGCAGGACAAGTGAAGACATAGGGGATCACAGATCTTGTGATGGTTTTACGTCAGTCATTTATAAAAAATTACTTTCTTGTTATCATCGTCATCGATAATAAATAAGTTGTGAATCATACAGAATCCATCTTACGGTTCGTGAAATATGAGTAATAGAGTAAATTCGGAAGATAGTTAGTACATTGTACTAAAATACAAATATACTTAGAGGGATAAAATATCCATTCCCATTCGTTGGACGGGTTCTAGTGTATGTTCAATTTACCGTCCGAGCTTTAGTCTAGAGCTTGTATCTAGACTAAGGTTTCAGACACAAGAATTGGTGACACGATGTCACGAAAGTTCAGTATATTTTTAAGGAGAAAGAAAAAGTGAATAGGTATAAGATGAGTGGAAAGATCCAATATAATTAGTCCCAATAGGTCTCTTTGTCTATAATATATATATACTCCTCTAAATCGAATGGACTAATACCTTAATTGAGTACACTAATGTCTCCGGTTTTTTCTATACGGTAAACATTAGAGCTATTGGCTTTTTCAACCATTTAAGGTGGTTCAGATTTCCGGATTCTCGGTCCCCTCGGTTGTCATATTCAGGGTCAAACTCAGACTTATTGGTTCTTCGTCCCCCGGTCACCAAATTCAAGATCAAGTCCAACCTCCCCAATGGTCACAGATTCCCTTCCTCTTTTACCTGAAGGGTCGAGTTCGTTACTCTCGTCTAAATGGAAAGAAATGGAAAAACAAGATTAGTCCAGTTACCTAATCTACTACGGGTTTACGTGACCCCTCCCGTTAGAAAGAAATCAAATGACCAAGTTTACGATTAGACGAGACTTTTGGAGAAGTATCTGCGTAGGTCTTTATTACAAAATGGTCGATAACCCAGTGGGGAATCGGACCAATCCAATTGTGTATTTTAATTGGTAGTGTGTCCAGTTCTGTTTAAGAAGGCACTACATTAATGAGATCACGGGTAATACAGTGGTATGAGAGTCTAGAGGTTCGTGCTAAATTTCGGTAATATATTCCAGAACTTACCAAGAGATCAACAATTAGTTATTCGTAATTGAGGAGTTGGTCTACTGTGTGGGGTTCGGTACACTGGTATAGAATATAAGGATAACTATATCTGGTGTAAATTTCGAGATATTGTTATGAAGCCATTTCTGTACTTCTTTTTATAAATCGACCCTTTTGGTAGGTACCTTATAACAAACCCCTACGGAATCTCTAACCCGGACATACCAAATTCTAAGATTTGTTGTTTGGACTGAGTCTTTTTGTGATGGAATTTTTTTCACGAAAAAATGTAGTTCAAAAGATATTATAGAAAAAAAGGCATTGCCGCTCAATCACCTACAAGCTCTGTCAGACTTGTCTCGAGAGAGCCAATTTGGGGAAACTCTCCCGTGTATATAACGTGTCGTTCACTTCAGACTCCGGCACGGGTCCTTGTTAATAAGGGTGTATACGTTTGACATTGAACACACCACACTTATATGAGAGGGACGGACCTTGACGGGCACAGTGTAAGAGAGGAACCCGAGACACCAAAGAGTTATGTAAGGTTGACAAACCTCCGACCTCGAACCGAGTCGTTCGTGTCTATTTGTCGAAGGACCTCGTTCGACGGTCACACTGCTCGTTACTGGAGTCGTCTCTTACAGACGAAAAGTAATGGGAGTCGTGTAGTGACATGACGACCTCGATTCTTGTCCTTGTTATGTTCGACCTATCCGAACTGACTGAGTCCAGAGGGTACTGTGGAACTTAAAAATTTTGGAACCGTCGGTCTCCTTTCTCCCATATCTGTCCTTCATTCCTTTATCGAATATACAACCCCCCCCCCCTTCGAAAGAATCCAATAAGAGACTTATTTAATTGTGATTTGCCGATGGTCAGTACATCTTTTAGTTTACAGAAATTAGGTTCGTCACGTGCGTCACAATGTCTTTTGTTCTCTCCGATTGTTCAGGATTCCTAGAAGTAGAGATTATGATAAATTCTCTTTATGATAGTGAAAGGTTTTTCCGGTACTTTATCCTCCCTACGTTTGTAGGGTCTTTTGACCTCGATTTGTCCTTACTCTGCATGTACTTTTACTTAGTAGTTATGTATTTCAGTCTATGACCTCTTCCTTTGCCGTTGGGTGAGGTCATAAGTACGGACCTCTTAGGGTACCTGTCTCCTCGGATTGCCCGATGTCAGGTATCCCACCGTTTCTCAGTCTAAGCTGACTCGTGCGTACGTCTGCGTGTGGTACGACTAGTCTCGGCGTAGACAATCGACTTCTGCCCTCGCGAGTCAAGACTGGAGCCTGTCCTCGAACCAACCTATGCTGGGAAGAACTGCCTATGACTCTTTGTCAAACAAAACACCCGTTCAGTGACTCACGTCTCTACGTGGACGGTCCCCGACCTTCGCTGTGTGTCCGCCTGTAGATTTGTTTAGTATCATTGTCTCTCTTCGAAGCAAACTGAAAGCAAAGGGAAAAGAGCCCCTTCTTCCTGGAAACACACCGACGGTTTTTAGACTGACAGGTAGGAGGAAGGGGACAGAGGGAGGGTGGGGTAGAGTCAAGTAATCGTTGGAAGACCAAGGTCCACGGTCTGACACAGTAAGAAAGGACGAGAGTACGGTCCGGACACGACGGTCGAGGTGACTAGAAGGTCTCAGCACTCGTTTAATACCCTCTTTAATTTTGGTGACTACTTAAAAAAATTTATTGGAAAAATAAAGAAGTAAAAACCGACACGATCCAGAAACGACGACACGCTCACAAAAAAGGATCAACACCACTCGTCCCCGATGACAGATCAACACTACGACCCCGAAGAGTGACCCCACCGAAGAGAGCAACGTCTCGTGCCCGAGACCCGCGGACCCGAAGTCATCGACGCCGCGCACCGAGTCCTCAACGTCGAGGGTCCCGAGACCTCGTGTCCGAGTCGTCAACACCGTTGTGTCCGAATCAACGAGGCACCGTCCACCCTAGAAGGGCCGGATCCCTAGGCTGGTCCCAGAGATTGGGACCGTCCGGTCTAAGAAATGGTGACTCGGTCCTCCCTTCGGGACTAAGTAAATTTACCAAGATAACAACTAATCCATTTCGAAGAATTGAAGACTAATCGTTATCGTGATAACTGCGCAACGGGGTCTAAACATACACAGATGAACTAACGGTCTCCACGTGAGCCTTACTAGTCTCACTCTTCCTTATAGTCCCGAACCTGACCCGGTTCATTTCCAATAAATATAATAAATATCTAATGTTATTTAGTTCATTAAAGAGATTCCCCTTTGTCAAGTCACACCTCTTCCTTTGGGTTGTAAATGTGATCGATCGACATTCTCGTCGAGGGTTCTTTTGTCTTTGTCATAGTGACCCAGAACTCTTAGGAAGTCGGTTCCTACCTCGAGGAAGTAAGGGAGAATGACTTGCCAAAGTACTGTCGATTTGAGGAGAATTGAGCATCGTCCCTCCCCCACCCCTTCATTCCAGACAGGACTGTCCCTCTTAGACCCGGGTTAGTAAGGAACGTATCGGAACCTGAGGCCGAAGATCTCCTCAGTCCCCCGGCGACCCGACACTTTACCGAAGGAGCCGGCGGTCCGGTTCGAGACGACCCACCAACGGACACGAGTTTTGCACTTCCCGGACCTCTTCTTTCTGCCTAAGGTTCGTTTGTTCGTCGAAGAATGTAGGAGTCACTTGGACCTAAAAATTCGAAGTCTTGTGAAAGTTTGGGCGGTGACAAAGAAACCGCAGGAAAAAGATGTTCTACGGAAACCATTATATCTTTTCTTGGTCTTAGGAGATGTCTAAAGTATTTATTACCGACTTGTCTTTACGGACCCGGTCCTAGTCACTCCCGTCCTAACGAAGTCGAGACCGTTTTACATAAAGTCCGTTGGGAGACTCTTACGTCTACCACTGTCACTTTTCACCTATTGCAAGACAATGTCTTACAGTTGACGTCGATTCTTGACTTGACGCCTTTTTTCTCCCCCTACTCCCCGTCCGGTCCTGTTCGTAATGGGGACCACTTCTGCGGACACTATGCTAGTCAGTGGTAATGAAGTGGTGCGATGTGAGACCGAGTTGACATGTTGTTAGTCAACCCTCTTACACCTCGTCTTTTCCGGGTCTCTTCAGAACCCAGGTGAGGAGTGAGTCTCGACGACGACGACGACGACGACGACGACGCTTCAGCGAAGTCAGCACAGGCTGAGACACACTGGGGTATCTACCGTCGGGTGGTCCGAGGAGGTAGGTACCCTAAAAGGTCCGTTCTCATGACCTCACCCCACGGTAACGGAAGAGGCAGTAAGTCTCGATGCTCGGACTTTTAGTCACTCCAGGACCAAACAAGAGCACACGAAGAGTTACGGGGTCTGGACGAGGAGACAATGGTACCCGTGTTCTTCTCGGGTTTGTACTGAATTTACGACCCACCACCTATTAGGATGTTTTGGACGGTTGAAATCTTGACTTTCAAATGCGGGACTAGCAAGATCTAATGACTCCTCTCTTCACCCAGTAGAAAGTATCCCGAATTTCGTGGACAAATTTTTTCTTTTTCATTATGTACAAAATATTGGTACCTGACAAAAGTAATCTCAATGTAAAATTTACTAAATTCTTATACGTGATAACCTTAGAGGAAAGGAGGTTCTCATTTAATTACTTTGAGTGTAAAGTACCTGAATAAGATTGATTTTGTTATTTTTTTCCTTAAACTACGACCGTGGAAAATGATGATTTCGTATATTTTGTTCGTACGTTCAAGGGTTGACTTAAGACTATTAACTATACATAGTCTTACCTTAATTATTAAAAAAGATTTTAACTATGTATGAAGGTAGAGGTATAAATTTGATATATATCATATATAATGTATTGTGTTTATTAAAATACTGATTAATAAAATAATAAGAATGAATAATATATGTTCGTCACGGGTACTCTCTCCGGTTAATGGATATTCCATCTAAAGATACTGATAATGGATAATTTCCATAAGATGAGACTCTTCGTCGTTTATTTTAATCAGGTTAAAAGAAAAAACCTATTTCTTTCACTATCTCCACCTGTTTTTGTTCCATTCAGTGGACTCGACTTCATTGAATAGTCGAGAGCTTACTCCTCGGTTAGTAAGATATTAAACTCGGAAGTTTACTATTCAAACTATTTAATATGTAACTATTTAAGAGTCATTATTAAACTACTCGGCAGTTTACGGTAGGGGAGGGTCCCCGGAAGGACCGGCAAGATATTTGGTGTAATAAGATCCATTGAAGAAACAACAAATAGAACAATGATAGTCGACACATTGGACCCCTTACAATGAAAACACCCGGACTTAAAGGATTACATATTTTACTTCTATTATGATTATGAGGTGGAGCATCATAAAAACTCTTAATTTACGGTACTATGTACAATGCCCGAACCTTGTTACGGGTCTTATATCGTTCATAAATAGATGATAATCGATAACAGTAGTAGTGATCAAATGAACAAATAACTGATAGAGAGTGACTTGGAGGTCCAGGTACTCCCGTTAATAATTGTGGAATAAACAGAACACGTGGTGAGAAGAAGTAACGGTTTATGCGTGTCCGTGGACGTCACGAGTTTTTGTTAGTGACGTACTTACTTCAGTTCTTCACAACAGTATATCAGAGTGTATAGGAATTCCATTTGGAGGTAGATGCTTCCATTAGACATATACATGAACATTGGTTTCATCAGCAGTACGTTTGAAGGGATCCTTCGATTTAAGTAGTAAATTTTTTTTTTTTTGTTTTTGTTCTGCGAACTAGTATTTTTTCTCGGGAAGACCCGGGTGGTCGGTTCTGGTGTCTCATGGTAAGAAAAGATATAAGCATGCACCTCCAGTTCGAGGGACTACGGTGTCCCAACATTGATAGTTAAATCGGACACTTCTTACCAAGGGTTAGCACTATCCTTAAGAGTCTAAAGTCGGACAAAAAGAGAGTAGTAATAAAAGGTCACAGAATTTTTTGGTGTAAAGAGTAAAATAGAAACGGTGTTCTTGGACCAGTGTGAGATGACACCAAAGACTCAAAGTCGATGAGATAAGATCGGAGAAAAAGAACCTACATGAAGAAGTTTCCAGGACTGGGCCACGACTGTGAACCAGATAAGAATCTCACCGTGGAGATTTGCAGTTAAGGAAAATGGAAGGTGACCAACTTTCTGTTGTAAGTCTCCATCTCCAACGTATGTTGTATTTTCTTTTAGGAGGCCCTAGACCATAGGAAGAAAGTTCTCACAGGTCTCCTTAGACTAGACTTCTCGAGTGTCAGAATGTCTGTGTGTGTGTGTGTGTCTCATGTCGAATCGATGAGTACAAAATGTCGAATAGGTCTAAACGACCTTGTTAGTACCTAAACAACCTCTTGTGGTTGGTGGTCCCTCACTTCCGTGTCCACTCTCCCGTTCGGTTAGGTGTCTTCTTTTAGCCGTCTTTTTGGAAGGTTTTTGTCAAACCTTCTCATTAGAAATAGTAACAAGTTATCTGACCAAGTTTTATCCTTTTCCTCATGCAGTTCCGATATATAACAGTGGGACGAATAAATTAAAGATACGTCTCATGTAGTACTCTTTACGACCCGACCTTCTTCGTGTTCGACCTTAGTTCTAACGGCCCTCTTTATAGTTAGTGGAGTCTATACGTCTACTGTGGTGGGAATACCGTCTTTCACTTCTCCTCGATTTTTCGGAGAACTACTTTCACTTTCTCCTCTCACTTTTTCAACCGAATTTCGAGTTGTAAGTCTTTTGCTTCTAGTACCGTAAACCGGGGTAGTGAAGTACCCTTTATCTACCCCTTTGTCACCTTTGTCACAGTCTAAAATAAAAAGCCCCGAGGTTTTAGTGACGTTTATCACTGACGTCGGTACTTTAATTTTCTACGAATGAGGAACCTCCCTTTCAATACTGGTTGGATCTATCGTATAATTTTTCGTGTCTGTAATGAAACGGTTGTCTCCAGGTAGATCAGTTCCGATACCAAAAAGGTCACCAGTACATACCTACCTACACTCTCAACCTGACACTTCTTTCGACTCGTGGCTTCTTAACTACGAAAACTTGACACCACAACCTCTTCTGAGAACTCTCAGGGAACCTGACGTTCCTCTAGGTTGGTCAGGTAGAATTTCCTCTAGCCAGGACCCACAAGAAACCTTCGTTACTACGAGTTCGACTTTGAGGTCATGAAACCGGTGGAGTACTCTTCTCAACTGAGTGATCTTTTCTGAGACTACGATCCTCCCTAACTCCCGTCCTCCTCTTCCCCTGCTGGTTCCTACTCTACCGACCTACCGTAGTGGCTGAGCTGCCTACACTTACACTCACTTGAGGCCCTCAACCACTACCTGTCCTTCCGGACCGCACGGACACTAAGTACCCCAGCGTTTCTCAACCTGTGCTGACTCGTTGACTTGACTTGACTTTTTGTCCATTTAATAGGTGGTAAATAACATACTTTTATAGTTACAGACTTGAACTTTGACCCTCTACCTTCACGCGTGAATTGTATAAAAAATTCTCTAAATACATAAATTAAAAAACCGACACCACCCAGAAGCAACGACACACACCCGAAAGAGATCAACGTCGAGTGCCCGAAATCGTTTGACCGAGTCATCAAAACCACGTGCCCCAATCGACGAGACACCGCACACTCTAGAAGGGTCTAGTCCCTAGTTTGTCCACAGGGAACGTAAGGTTCCGCCGAAGAATTGGTGACCTGGTGGCCCCTTCGGGTTGTGTAAAAAATGTTTTTAATACAGAGGATAACAAATCTCTATCGAGGTTAAATAGGGGAGGTTTTCCGGTTACAATTTGTAAATTTACCGTTACATAACTCCAGTGGTCTGTTTCGACACACTATTGGACACACTTCATATTAAGTATTCCCTTTGGAGTTTCTTAAATCTTTAATATCGTTCTTCTCTGGAGTTTAATAATAGACCAATCCGGAGGTCATTGTAATCCGTAATGTCTCTGAACCTCTGTCATCTCTTGTCACCGAAAAATTATGGCGTCCACTCCGAACCAAGAATTAAGACATCGAGTGCTTGACTTTCTTCGATAAAATTGGAAGGACTCTGAGTCAAAGACGTAGATATTTTGTCTCTATTATTATAATGGATGAATTCTTAATATCAATGACGTTATATCATACTCAAACTATTTTTGAAATAATATTATATATTGATAGTGTAGTAAAAATAATCGTACAATCTGAAATAATATGGGTAAAGTGTCTACTCCGTCGACTCGGGTCCCTTAAAGTCGTTAACCGAGTTCTAATATCTCACTCCTGAACCCTATCGTCGAGAAGAAGAAGGGTCTCGAGGCAAGAAAAGTGAAGTAACACACACACACACACACACACTTAACCTCCTCCTTTACCGTTGGGGGAGGTCGCAAGAAGGGACCTCTTAGGGTCCCTGCCCCCTCGGACCACCCGACGGCAGATACCCCAACGTGTCTCAGTCTGAGCTGACTTCGCTGAATCGTCGTCGTCGTCACGAATCAACGAGTCAAGACAGACTGAGAAACGTTGGGGTATCTACCGTCGGGTGGTCCGAGGGGGCAGGGACCCTAAGAGGTCCCTTCTTACGACCTCCCCAACGGTAAAGGAGGAGGTCTCCTAGAAGGGTTGGATCCCTAGTTTGGACACAGAGGACGTATCGTCCGTCTAAGAAGTGGGAGATTCGGTAGACCCTTCGAAAAGTGAAGCAATACGAAGATGTTTAGTTATGTTTTAACTCCGGACACTTTCTTCCTAAAAGTGATCCATTCAATTTAAGTGTTAGGTTCCTTTCAGTCCTCGAAGATGGCACGTCCAGAAGGGCAAATTAGTATGTAGAAGGTTCAAAACAAAATAAAGGATTTCCTAAAACCTCGAAACTACGGCCGAGTGAAGAGTTTTATTGAACGGAGTCCGGTTATATCAACAGAATCTCAATATCTTTACAGTTCACACACGGTAAGTATATATAATGCATTAAAAATCAAAAGACTCCTGTTCTTTGACGAGCGAACGATTGATCTAAAGATAGTCGTGACACCTTTTAGAATTCTGAGAAAAAAGGGGTTGTCACATGACGATCTATTTTCGATATCAGTTATCGTAAACCTTTATCAATATTCGGAACAATCTCAAGTCATAATCAATGTGTCTGACCACCCAAGTGAAAACCTTGGGTGTGATGTACCATGTAGGTACCATATGTCGAAGGAGAAATAAAAAGCCGGCCCGTCGTCTCGTTCGCCCTAGAATCAAGGGGTCGTTCCTATATTGGGTATGGGGGAGGTCACTTTCACTCCTGAGGATTGGTGATCTGGTGGTCCCTTAAGACCATGTATCGAAGAATTTACCGTCCTATATCTTGAAATAGTTTTTGTTAGTTGTTTTTTCTTTTTTTCTTGTTCTCTATCAAGAATAAGTATTATTCTAGTTCTCATTTCTCATCTATCTTTACAAACGACAAATCAGTCATTCATTACAGACTGAGAAAACGTTGGGGTACCTGACATTGGGTGGTCCGAGGAGAAGGTACTCTAAGAGGTCCGTTCTTATGACCTCACTGAACGGTAAAGGATGAGGTCCCCTAGAAGGACTGGGTCCCTAGCTTGGACACAGAGGACGTAACCGTCCTCCTAAGAAATGGTGACTCGGAGGTCCATCTATCATAAGTTATTGAATTTTATATATATGTCGATATCTAAGTGGTTTATAAATGGATTATGGATAATATATGATCCGTAGTACGTACGGCCCGTAACCCTTATGTCTCTACTTCTTCTTTGCTACGGATGGGAGTCCTTGGTCGTGTCATCCCTTTTCTGCATTTCTCTACCCCCTCCCTCGTATCTCATTTTACTCGGTTCGGTCCTTCTTCGTAACGGGGGTCTTCTTAGTATAAAGTGAACCGTTCCTCCGAGTTCCCACGACCGTCTAATTTACCGGATCTTTGAACTGGGGATCCGAACAGTCAAGACATTTTCGTTCGTTCCGATAAACTAGAACCAGAAATAAGGGTCGGGTGAAGTAAACGAAGTCGGGTATGGTACTCTTGTTCCTTCTACGGAACGAGATGAAGTAGGAGAAAATCTGTTGACCCTCTTCTGTTCCCTGGTCGAGACTAGGACCTTTCGGACAAAAAGGGTCCTTGAACTTTAAGGTTGGGTATTTTTTTTAGATCTAAATTAAACGTTCTGAATATCGAGTCGTTTTCTCACTCTCACTCACTTCTTAAGGGGATTGTCGTTGGGTTCAAATCCGGTAATCTTCTCTATAGATTAGAAGTTCCTTGGAGGTCTCTTATCTTTCCTTTTTTTTAACAAAAGTTGTTATCTGGACTCGAGTACTAAGTGGAATCTTATCCTATCGGACATTCTCGATAAGAAGGAAAGAATTTTGCGAATGTCATTTGGTCTTTTTTTCCCTTTTCTTATGTTTTTACTAATATATTTATACACTACCGTTAAACCATTATTTTTATTAAAAATTTTAAAGAAATCGTATAGGAAAGTAGTCTGCCATTTCGCAGAACGAATGTTACGCCCTCTGGACCCAAGTTAGGGACCCAGTCCTTCTAGGAGACCTCTTCCTTTACCGTTAGGTGAGGTCATGAGAACGGACCTTTTAGGGTACCTGTCTCCTCGTACCACCCGATATCAGGTGCCCCAGCGTTTCTTAACCTGTGCTGACTCGCTGAAATGAAGTGAGTGAAGTACTTCTGGTTCCATAAAATTTGACTAATAGAGTAAGTCGGATTTTCGTCAAAACACTATAGTTTTTCTTTCTTTATCCATTCTCTTAAATTCTCCATTTAAGATCACCGTTTTGTTTTTTACTGAATACCCATACTTCACATGTCACTCCTCTTATACCAGTCATTGATTATAGATTTTAAAAATTTTTTTGATTCATTATAGAAACATATCACTTGATAGTACTAATCTGAACAACATTATTAGTCACAGTTTACATGTTCTTCATAATTTAGCGATACGATACATTGTCCTTGTTTGTCACAAGATCCAGTTGATATTAAGTTTTGGTTTGAGTCAAACCCTACCTGTACATGTGTGACGATATAACTTTTACCTATTGGTTGTTCCTGGATTATATATCGTGTACTTTAACGAGTTACAATATACCATCGGACCCACCATCCCCTCAGATCCCCCTCTTATCTATCTGCATATGTACACCGACTCAGGGAAACGACAAGTGGACTTTGATAATGTTGTAACACTTGACCGATGTGAGGTTTTGTTTTGTTTTTCAAAAATTTTTTTTTGTTTGTCTTTATCTCTAGTCTAAACCCCAATAGTCTCCACCCCTTCCTATCCTCCTTAACCTATTTCCATTAGTTTTGAAGGTCAATATTCTATTTGTTCATGACCCCTATATTTTTACGTACAATGTATACTTTTAAAGTATGCAATGTATACTCTTAACAATTCTCTCCTTTAGGATTCTCAAGAGTAGTATTCTTTTTTCAAAAAAAGATAAAGAAATTAATAGATTCTACTGTCTACAAGTAGATTTAAATACCACTATTCGTGAAGTACTACATACATTTAGTTTAGTGATACGATACGTAGAATTTGGATATGTTACGATATATAGTTAATATAGAGTTATTTTGAATTTCTTTTGGTAAAAAATATTTAAAATTTTTGACCTATTAGTAGAACTGAAAATGTGTGAGGTTTGTATGAAATATTTCTTTGTGTTCGGGATATTCTATATTAGATACTTTCTATAGGATGGAGATCTTTATTAGAATTTAAGAATGCACTGCCTGTATCGTAGGAGACCTTCCTTTTGACGTCTCCTTATAGTAGGATTTGTAAAGGCACTTTTTTTCGGTCGGTTCTTTTTGTGTCCGATTGCCTTGTGTCTGATTTCCTTTAGTCTCACTTATAAGACTTATTACCCTTTTCAATCTTTAATACTCTCCTTGGATTTTTTATTTTGTCTAGATTTTCTAGTTTGTCCCGAAGGGTCCCCCGAGTCACCACTTCTTAATGGGACGGTTCGTCCTCTACCCCCAAACTAGGGACCCAGCCCTTCTAGGGGACCTCCTCCTTTCGCCGGTGGGTGAGATCATAAGAACGGACCTCTTAGGGTACCTGTCTCCTGGTCTGCCCGATGTCAGGTGCCCCAGCGTTTCTCGACTCGCTGATTTCTCGTCCTCATCGTTGTCTAGTTTGCTCGTCAACAACTCGAAGATCTCAACACTGATGAGTGATCTGGGTAGTAATCTGTTTCGTCCGACGTGGTTTTCGTACGAGGTTTTGTACAGACCCGTCGGGAGTTGAGTGGATGGTCTTGGTTCGTAAGTGACGGTGATGAAGTAGTCGTGACGGGACGAGATGAAAGGCACGTAGAACGGACAAAGGTTTTCGGAGAAGACCTGGACGGGATCTCCGTTTCGTGAGTCCATGAATGATAAGACACTTCTTAGACCGTTACGGCATGACCGATTATAGAAGGAACAAGAGATCGTCGACCGTCTGACGTAGGAGGTGCATACACTCCTGTACAGCGACCCGATGTTTTTTTTTTTTCTTCTCTCTCTCTCTTTCACTCTCCCTCTAAATTTTTTTTTTTTGTTTGGTTGGGAGGTTTGGGGTCATTCCGTACTTTCAGTCAGCTCCGCGACCGAGACGAGGTCCTTCACCTGACGTTATCCATTTCGTTGAGTGCCGGGATCGACTCGATGTCAGAGTCACCCATCTTTCCCTCTACGACCTCTTCTGGACGGCGGCACACTAACCGACAGTCATAATTATAGTTGGCAAACGAGAAATAAAGTCACTATTTCCACTCCTCGAAATCGTGGTAAATCGTCTATGCGGACCCTTAAGAAAGAAGGGTGGAGGAAGGTGAAGACGTACCGAGTCTGTAAATGGGATCCCTCATTACTAAGATACGGACTGACGTTCCTTTTGAGTTAAGAAAGTAATTTTTTTTTTTTTAAAGTGACTTTTTCAAATTCCTGGTACTTCTAAGGTCATTTCTACAATTTTCAATAATTGGAACCATTTATTATTCTGGTACTTTAGACCCACCGGGCTAAATAGTCTTTTGTACAAAGGGTGTAAACAACACTGATCGTCTACACACTGAAGTAGTGCCTGAACATTATTTCCCACACTACTCCTGATCTTAATCTGTCTGGACCCGACCTTAGTACTGAGACAGACTATCGTATTAGAACCTATCAATAAATTAGACGCGGACAAAGGAAGAAATAGTTCACACCTTTCTTTGCATTGAAATACATAAATAAAAATTTAACTTCATATCGACTAAATGTTACAACACAATCAAGGACCACATATCTTTTTACTAAGTCAATATATATGTATACAAGAAAAAGTATAAGAAAAGGTAATATCAATAATGTTTTCGAACTTATATCAAAGGACACGATATGTCATCTTGGGATAAATAGATAAACTATGTATCATCAACATAAACGATTAGAGGTCGACGATTAAATAGGGAGGTGTGGAAGGGGAAACCATTGGTATTTAAACAATGGATACAGACACCCAGACAAAGACAAAACATTTATTCAAGTAAACACAGTATAAAATCTAAGGTGTATATTCACTACTCTCTTTGTCTTAAATTAAGAAAGAGATTTGTACCAGTTGTTGAATTAGACTTAACGGACTCTGTGGGATAATTTTACGTCTAAGTAGTGGACCGTGATAGAGTCTGAAGCACTAGAATTTTAAGATTGGCCTCGGGTCATTAAAATTGTCCATGGGAAGTTCAACGAATACATAGGACTTCAAATTGTTAGTGACCAATTCTTGAACCCGAAACTTCAAGACTATACGCTGGAACCCGTTTAATCAGACGTTCGGATAAAGGAATGACATTTAACGCCTATTATTGTAGTAGTGATAAAAATTTGGTGTTACGGAACAAAAGAACTATTATATAGAGCAATTTTCAGATAGAGTTTCCCGATGACCTTCAGACGAAATCACTATGTCGTCTCGAAGACTGTGTCGTCCACGAGGGGTCTGCGAACAAGGGGGAGGGACTGAAAGCAGAAATCCACATTGTTACCATAGGACCGTGTGAAGTGTATCTTTGAAGGTTAAGTCATAAAGGTAAATGGTGGGATAAAAAAAGAAAAAGTTTTCGTTTTGTTTGTTTTGTTAAAAGCAGACCTCGTCATTCTTGTTTTTTGGGGTTTCATTATTTATAGGACGGTGTTTCGTCAAGGTGTTTCAACGATGGTTCTACCTGTGAACGGAGAAAGTATAAAAGTAGGGAGTCCTTTTGTACTCCCTTAATGGCTTTTAAACATTTTAATCTATGAATTTTTTTTTTTTTTTAAGGACTTCAGGACCATCAAATCACTCTGAGCATTTCGTTTATGCAAATAGACGGGTTCGACATGAGTTCTGTCAGAAACAAACTGTCACCAATGGATTTCAAAGTGGTACAAATGTGGTCGGACTTCAGGTCTACTTACTGTACAAATGTAAGGTACTGAATGAGATAGCTATCCTCACGAAGGGTTTCGATTGTTGATAGTCGATGACGTTTGTAAGAGGTTGAGGCTGGGGTGTTTTTCTACACTTTTGTTTTGGGCACGAAGTAGTTGTCAAGTAGGTTGACCTTTTGATAAAGTGATTCTTTACCGGGTTTGACTGTCACTTCAGTACTCTATCGTGTACTCTTAAAGAACCCCGAAGGGACCACCCTTCAGGATTCCAGGGATTCCAGGACGTTCAGAGTGCCGTGTTGTTGTTCTTGTTGTCTGTTAAAGACCGCAATTAGCAAAATATTAATTCATACGTCCTTTGATCCCCACCCCATCCCCTACCGGTTTAATTGTAATTTTAGTCCATATAAAAGTGAAGACATAAAAGGAAGTAAATAAGGTGGGTGAATAGGAATAGAATGTTTTTCTAAGGAAAGTACCCATATATATCCGAAAATACTGAACCTTGATGGATTCCGATGACGTTTTCTAATCCCAAAAAACAAAAAAAAAAAAAACCAAACAAAAAAACAAAACGAAAAACTGTCGTCTTTACTTTCTCGAGATGAATCTTCGTTTAGGACGAAGAAGAGGCAGAATCGAGGTCCCTGATTTTCAGTTACACTTTCGGGAAATTCCCTCTTTACAAAAGTCTCGTCAATCTTAGTTTCATGAAAACAGAAGGAGTTTTTTCCCTCCTTAAAAGACCTTTTGTCTGAAACGTCGTTCTTTTTTTTTCCACCCCCTACCCCTCGTCCCTTTCCTTTTTTCTTTTGTTTATATTTATTTCCTGATATGGATAAATTGTAAGTCGATGGTAAGTCTATAAATCTTGAATTATAATGTGCATTACTACTACTATTGTTATTGTTGAGATGATTAAGACTCGTGGACACGTTGAATGACTTATTGGTACACGGTCTTTGACACGACAAAATGTACGTAATAAAAAAAAATTCAAATATAAAAATAAAAAACGACAACATAGAAAAAAATTTTTTAAAATGAAATGTTATGACATAACCAAAACGGTATGTAGTTGTACTTAGGCGGTGTCCACATGTACTCAAGGGTTAGGACTTGGGGGGAGGGTGAAGGGAGGGGTATGGTAGAGAGACCCAGTAGGGTCACGTGGTCGGGGTTCGTAGGATGTAGGACGTAGTTTGGATCTGACCGCTAAGCAAAGAATGTACTATAATATGTACAAAGTTACGGTAAGAGGGTTTAGTAGGGTGGGAGAGGGAGAGGGTGTCTCAGGTTTTCAGACAAGATATGTAGCCACAGAGAAAACGACAGAGTGTATGTCCCAAATAGTAATGGTAGAAAGATTTAAGGTATATATACACAATCATACGACATAACCGTCTCTTCCGTTACCGTGGGGTGAGGTCGTGAGAACGGACCTTTTAGGGTACCTGCCTCCTCGGACTACCCGGTGTCAGGTACCCCAGCGATTCTCAGTCTGTGCTGACTCACTGAAGTGAAAGTACGAAACCTCTTCCTTTACCGTTGGGTGAGGTCACAAGAACGGACCTCTTAGGGTCCCTGCCCCCTCGGACCACCCGACGGCAGATACCTCAACGTGTCTCAGTCTGTGTTGACTTCAGTGAATCGTCGTCGTCGTCGTACGACATAACCACAAAAAGAAAGACCGAATCTTTATATCTAGTTACCTTGTTTTATCTTTCGGGTCTCTATTTAGGTGTGTGGATACCTGTGGAATAGAAACTGTTTCCTCCGTTCTTATATGTTACCTAATTTCTGTTAGAGAAATTGTTCACCACGACCCTTTTGACCAGTGGGTGGACATTTTCTTACTTTGATCTTGTGAAAGATTGTGGTGTGTGTTTTTATTTGAGTTTTACCTAATTTCTAGATTTGCATTCTGGTCTTTGATATTTTGAGGATCTCCTCTTGTATCCGTTTTGTGAGAGACTGTATTTAGTGTCGTCCTAGGAGATACTGGGTGGAGGGTCTTATGACCTTCATTTTCGTTTTTATTTGTTTACCCAAGATTAATTTTAATTTTCGAAGACGTGTTGTTTCCTTTGATATTCGTTCCACTTTTCTGTCGGAAGCCTTACCCTCTTTTATTATCGTTTACTTCGTTGACCGTTTGTTGATTAGAGTTTTTATATGTTCGTTGAGTACGTCGAGTTAAGGTCTTTTTATTTGCTGGATTAGTTTTTTACCCGGTTTCTTGATTTGTCTGTAAAGATGTACGTAATAAAAGAAAGCAAAAGTGTTATTAGGATACTATCTATAAAACTAGTGCAAAGGTAATATGTTTTCCCTCTTGTCTCTAAATATTTCATGGAAAGAGTTCTAGTGTGTCGATCATTCTTGTCTTCGGTTCTGAGTTCGGTTCCATACAGGATGGTTCTTGGGTACGAGAATTGTGACATATGGTGTGACGGAGTAGTGACTGTGCAATATTCAAAATATTATCTATGCTAGAAGTAAAATGTACCTCGTGTTTTCTTCCCCCCCCCACACCTGTCATTTTAGTACTCTCCGCCAGGTGGACACAGGTACACTTAAGTATACACTTGAGCATACTCATACAAACACACAACATACACAAATGGGACAGGGACGGACGTGTCCACACGTACGGCTAGCCGTAAACACACTTCAATCCTGTACAGGGGTCAAAGGTTCAAAGAATGTTTCTTGGACGAGTGGTGTTTCAGGAGTGGGGTGGGTAGGGATCGAGTCTTTCATCTTTGTCTTTCTGGATCACGGGAAAAGTAGGTACCCACTTTACTTCCTTAATTCTTCTCGGGCGTCTCCGTCCTCCTTCAAGGAGAGACTCCTAAAATGTGTTCGGATCACGTTTCTCGGGAGGAGAGATTAACGAAAGATCGACCACCAAAGGAGGTACACGTCGAGAATAGTCAGGGCACAATGGAAGACACCAATTCCCATGGTGGGTTGGGACCTTTTAGGAACGTGAAATAGTTTACAGTTATACTGTCTTCAAGTTTCGAGAACAGACCGTTATTTTGTACCTCCCACAGTAAAGTATAATAAAAATTCTACGTTTCCTTTTCCGAAATTAAATACGCTTACTAATTTCTTATTTTTGACGTGTGGACGTAGGGGCCTCCCGTCTCTATAGACCCGTGGAACCAACGGGAGAGCCTCTTCCTTTTTGCAAAGTCCAACCGAAAAGGAGAAGACGAAACGACACTAAAAGTGTTCCGGTCCTAATTCAAAAGATTGCACTTGGTTATCCGAGATAACAAGACTTTAGGTGTGATTCCGGGTTCCTAGGTACAGAACGAGTTCTATCGTAGTGTCTGACTATATTCGTAAATTTGGAAGTTGTGTGACGTGACTTTACCGACCTTTTTTGTATTCATTCGTGCCATACTAGAAATATACTTGGCACACTCACTTTCGTTAACACCTAGTCTTTGAAGAACCAAGAGATAACTTAGTAGAGGACGACTAGTGAATTAGAGATCTATGGTGTCAGTTCGAACGACACTGAACTTATACTGCACTTCTGATACAGATAATTATTTGATAAAGAAATCTTTTCCCGAAGGGACCACCGAGTCTGCCAGTTCTTAGAGAGACGTTACGTCCTCTGTGTCCAAACTAGGGACACGACCCTTCTAGGGGATCTCTTCCCCTACCGTTGGGTGAGGTCATAAGAACGGACCTCTTAAGGTACCTGTCTCCTCGGACCCCCCAATATCGGTACCCCAGTGTTTTCTTAACCTGTACTGACTCGTTGATTCGTGTGTCTACGTGAAGGAACGTTCCTCGTTCGTTTGGAGAAATCTTTTATAGCCTATATATGTTTTCTATTGTATAATTACTAATACAATAATAACGATGTATGTCTAAAATGTCTAGTTTTGTTATATCGTTAAGTGACGTTACCAATTCTTGTATCCGAGACCTCAGTCCGACTTGACCTAAATTAAAGATCGAAACCATGAATAATCGACACACTGAACTTCGTTCGATGGATTAAAGAGACGGGAAAAGACACTTTGACCCCTGATTACAGATGGTGAATTCCAATGTCACTCCTCATTTATGTTATTGAATACGTTATTAGAATCCCCGAAGGGACCCCCGAGTCTGCCATTTCTTAGACAGAGGTTACACCCTCTGGACCCAAGCTAGGGACCCAGTCTTTCTAGGGGACCTCTTCCCTTACCGTGGGGTGAGGTCATAAGAACGGACCTCTTAGGGCACCTGTCTCTTCGGACCGTCCGATGTCAGGTGCCCCAGCGTTTTTCAGTCTGTGCTGACTCGTTGATTGTGTGTTGTGTTGTGTGTGTTGTTATTGGAGTCGTATCGTGACCCGTGCGTCATTCATACGCTATTTGAATGACACACATACAACTGATAACAACAATAACACTATCCACAATGACGCATAGGGAAGGTCTGTAGCGTTGAGTGTCTCGTTACCCAAAGTCGTGATTGTTTGTGGTTCTGTAGTTGGATGGTATCGAGGATGAGTGAATAAATTTCAAACGGGTAGATTGGTTTGTACAAATGTCTAATAGAAGTTCCTAATGACTCGATGTATTTTGAGATGTGTACACTATTATGTGTATTAAATCTGAGTGAAGTCGATATCGGAAATTTGAACATCCTTCGTAAGTGAATAATTGACGATTAATGAGTCCTCTGAGATTAAATATACCCCTTTTAGGTTTTGCTAAAGAAAAATGAGAGAAGGGTTCGTATTTATGGTAGTTTCATAATCGACAAATAAAACGTTAATTTACCATTCCCCAGGGTAAACCTTTTAAAACGAACTCCCCGGTGGAGTCAATAAATCTGGTGAGTAAAATAATATACTAATAATAAAATGTGTCTCAGGCACCTGATCTTATTTGTTCAAAGTGATCTTTTGTAAGTGTATTTTATGTTATACTCGATAATGATCTATATTCTCGTTATCGTCACATTCACTTTTCGTTTCGTATATGTATATAGGTGTAAATATAGGCTGAAAAAAGAAGGAACAGTCTCAGGAAACCTCTGAGTCTACGACCAACCTTGTTTGTCACGACCTAATTTAGTTCTGACAAGAGACTCTAATCTTTTCATTGGAATAATTGGTTGTTGGACAGTACATTTGACAAATCTTCGAAGTTCAAATTATAGTAAAGATTTAGTGATTGTACACAACTAGAACAGTTTATATTTATTTATCGAATTACCAAATTTTTCAATTTGGAGATTTTAATTAGTAAATGTAAGAGGTAGAAATGACCATACGAGAGTAGGTCCCTATGTCATGCGAGACTATTTTATAAAATAGTGGGTATGTTCTGGTAGAAACTAGAATCTGGTGTATCTGGTTAAAGGAAACTGGTTTCCTCTACCCCTTTACTCCTTTTGATCATGTACATTATGAATATGTTAGGTCACTCCATCCGTTATCTGAAAAAAAGACTTCGAGTCTCTCCGATTCTTTGGACGAGTCAGAATTTTTTCTGACTCAGTCTTAACTTTGGATTGTAAACTGAAGTTTCGGGTACGGAAAGGTAGAGTTGGAATCGAGAGTTTTCGTTTTGTTTTATTCTTTTTTACTTCTTGGCTGTTGCACAGGGTAAAATGTGACGTAGCAGATCTTTTACGATCGAGAGGTAACAATTATGACCTTTCTTTAAAGTAAACCAACTAGTCTATTTCATAACCGTACCAGAAATTTAAAAATTTTTACAAATAATAAATATTCATATATTAATAAAACTTTCTAAGTTTGTTATAACTTTTTCAATTTTTGGTTAGGGTCAAGGGTTAGTCCAACCATACGTATAGATTTTTTATGTCTTTATGTGTCAAACACTTGAACCAAAACAAAAATTCATTTACTGTATATGAAAAGACATGGAATGAAAAAAGTGAACTGGTACAAACCTTTAGAAAATACTTTGTTATACCATGGTTGAATAAACGGTCACATGAAGATAACTATTTGTGAGTCCGACAGGGGCGTATAAGTGATGTCGTTTGGTGACCACCTTGTAAGGACATGAACCGAGGGACACGTATGCACGTTCTCGAAAAGAATTCCACTTTCATTTTCAGTAAGTCAGTACAGGTTGAGAAACGCTGGGGTACCTGATGTCAGGTCCCTTAAGAGGTCCGGTCTTGTGACCTCATCCATCGGAAAGGGAAGAGGTCCCCCAGAAGGGCTGGGTCCCTAACTTAGGTCCAGAGGGTGTAACGTCCGTCCAAGAGATGGTCGACTCGGCGTTCCCTTAACTGTAGACTCTCCTACGTGTATAGGAGTACCCGAAATAAAAAGTCAAAATAACTCTTTATTAACTGCATGTAATGACACTTTCAAATTTCTTATGTCGTATTACCGAACTAAATATGTACATAATACTTTACCAATAGTATTATCCAATTCGGATTGTAGATAGAAGATTGTATGTATTTTACTTTTCTTTTTTTTCTTCATAAAGAGGAACCCATTTTCGAGAATCCTAAATGAGAAAATTGTTGAAAAGGTATATAGTATGTCGTCACAATTTTTGTCAGTAGTACGACGTAAATTGTGGGGGTCGTGAGTAAATGGAATAATGACCTTTAGACGTGAGACGGGGTGGTAGTGGGGTGGAAGGAGGAGAAGGGAGAGAGGGTTCGGAGACGGAGACCGTTAGTGTAGACCAGAGAAAAGGTCTCAGACTACCTCAGCAAATCTAAGGTGTATATTGACTCTAGTATCACAGATAGATAAAATAAATTTAGATAAATTTATCCACCCAAAATCATATTAGATATAACATTTAGATGAAATACTGAATGAAGTGAATCGTATTACGGAAGTTCCAGGTAGGTACAACAGCGTTTGCCGTCCTAAAGGAGTAAAAACACCGACTTATTATAAGGTGACACTCACACACACACACACACACACACGCAACGTGTTGTAGAAGTAGGTAAGTAAGTAGTCACCTGTGAGTCCACCAAAGGAATAGATTTAATGACATTGGCACAATAATCCTTGAATCCCTATATCCTTAGAGAAGGTAAATCACGAAAACAGAGGAAACCTATATGAGGGTTTTCACCTTAACGACCTAGAATGCCACAACAACAACAAGTCGACGATTCAGTACAGACTGAGAAACGTTGGGGTACCTGACGTGGTAAGATCCGAAGGGACAGGAAGTGATAGAGGGTCTCAAACGAGTTTGAGTCCAGGTAGTTCAGTCACTACAGTAGGTTGTTAGAGTAGGAGACAGTGGGGCAAGATAAGGACGGGAGTTAGGGAGGGTCGTAGTCCTAGAAAAGGTTACTGAGTCGAGAAGTGTAGTCCACCGGTTTCATAATAACATCGAAGTCGAATTCGTAGTCAGGAAGGTTACTTATAAGTCCCAACTAAAGGAAATCCTGACCAAACTAGAGGAACGACAGGTTCCCTGAGAGTTCTTAGACGAGGTCGTGGTGTGTTAAGTGTGTGTTAAGTGGTGTGGTGTGTTAAGTTTTCGTGGTGTTTCTAGTTAAGAAACCGCGAGTAGTTAAGAAGTCTAAAATACCATCATCAAGATAAAAATTAAAAAACTCCTAGGAGGTATGACTAAAGGTATTTACGACATGGTTGAATGTTAGTATTGTTATCACGTATTCTTCAAGGAAAAGAGGCACAAATGATCTATCTGTTTTAACGAAATGTTTTACACAAAGCTAAATATGAGGAGGGGTAGTATTCTTATAGACAAAAGTGATACTGACAAAAGTGGCTGAAGTACTAAAACCGTTAAATTGTCAATATTTTATCAAAGAGTGACAACAAAGTCATAAGACCAGAAGAATTAATTCAATTCGTATAAAAGTACCAGTAAACATAAAGAGAAGACACTTAACAATAACAACAATGTACTGTCGACCTTTTTGGTATCGAAACTGATATGTCTGGAAACAACCGTTTCATTACAGAGTCCAAAAATTATACGACAGATCCAACGGATATCGAAAAGAAGGTTCCTCGTTCGCAGAAAATTAAAGTACCGACGTCAGTGGTGCACGTCACTAAAACCTCGGGTCATTAGAAAGTGATAAAGGTAACAAAGGGGTAGATATACGGTGCTTCACTAACCTGACTTACGGCAATAGAATCAAAAAACTTACGACTCAAAATTCGGTCGAAGAAGTAAGAGGAGGAAGTGGAAGTAGTTCTCCGAGAAATCAAGGAGAAGTCAAAGACGATAATCCCACCATAGTAGACGTATATCCAATAACTATAAAGACGGACGTTAGAACTAAGGTCGAACACTAAGTAGGTCGGTCCGTGAAGTGTACTACATGACAAGTATATTCAATTTATTCGTACCACTGTTATATATCGGAACTGCATGAGGAAAGGGTTAAACCTTGGTCGGGTTAGACAACGAGGTACATGGTAAGACAACGAAAAACTGGATGTATGTCCAAAGAGTCCTCCGTCCAGTCCACCAGACCATAAGGGTAGAGAAATTCTTAAAAGGTACCAAACAACACTAAGTTCTTTGGTACAGTTTCCGTAATCACATCAGTCACTTCCTCTTCATCTACAAAAAGACCTTAAGAGAACTAAAAAGACACTAAGTTGTCTACAACCGTTAAACTGGAGACCAAGGAGACGTAAAAGATTTAGGTCTCACATGTACACTTTCAAGAACCAAGTTCTTGACAATTTCGGATTGGGATTGGGATTGGGATCAACTTCGGATCGAACTTCCTAAAACTCATACTGGAACGATCGTACACTTTCCTCACATTGATATACCATCAGACTTGTAAGAAACCGTAACTGGATAAGACCCTAACCTTACTTTTGACTGAAAAAAGGTCACGACACCGGTGACGACTCAAAAGGTTCAAACGACCGTATAACTCACGTATTAGACGATTATAGGAAACAGGTAAAAAGAGAGACCAATAGAAAAAAGAAGAAAAACTAATCTTCGAAAAGATTAAGAGATATATACGTTTATATGTGGATGGAATCCCCAAAAGAATAGTAAACAAATACCATAGAAAGTAATTTAAAGTAGTGTCTTTAAATTTTACGACTATAACGGTCGTCATAAATTTATAGACGTATGAAACACGAAACATAGAATAAGTTTGTCCGGACATGAGGTTCACATATTTGGATAAGACGATATAAAAAGAGACTACAATAAATTAAATTCGATCAATACAAGGAATGGTTTCAATACTCAAGTGTTAATTGTATCAGTCATATTATGTTTTTCTTTAAATTTTGAAAGTTCTTTCTTTTTATTTCATTTTCACAATTGGGTTTTAGTTCGGAAATGATCGAGACTTATATTTTGTCACCACACAGTTTTCAAATTGAAAGTCAAGTCAAGTCAGCGAGTCAGCACAGACTGAGAAACTCTGGGTTACCTGGCGTCGTGGGGTCCGAAGGGACAGGTAGTGGTTGAGGGTCTCGAAGGTTGGTAGAGAAGGAAACAGTAGGGGAAAAGGAGGACGGAAGTTAGAAAGGGTCGTAGTCCCAGAAAAGGTCACTCAGTCAAGAAACGTAGTCCACCGGTTTCATAACCTCAAAGTCGAAGCCGTAATCAGGAAGGTTACTTATAAGTCCCAACTAAAGGAAATCCTAACTGACCAACCTAGAGGAACGTTAGGTTCCCTGAGAGTTCTCAGAAAAGGTTGTGGTGTCAAGTTTTCGTAGTTAAGAAGTCACGAGTCGAAAGAAATATCAGGTTGAGAGTGTAGGTATGTACTGATGACCTTTTTGGTGTCGAAACTGATCTGTCTGGAAAACCTGGAGGTCTTTTTTTTGACATTTATTCAGTGTGGAACGACTAGGTATAGGACTCTTTATAGGAAATATATTTACGTCCTCCGGAGGGAGAAAATGATCGAGAACTAGTGATGTCTAAACGAATTATCATCGATTTGGATATTTATATTATTTTACTGTCAGTTATAAATAATTCGAGACGTGCGTTCTGTCATAAGATTCGTAACATGTCCATAATTAAGTAAATGATGAGTGTTGTTTGGATACTCTACCCAAATAAAGGTAAAATATCTACTGTCTTCCTTCTGAGTCTGTACATTAAATGGGTTTCCAGTTGTCCGACCATTCACCGTCTCTGTCCTAAACTTAGGTGTCGGGAGTTTCTCGATACGGCGTATATATAGTTTACCTTAAAAGATTCTTGTTTACATGTCCAATTCCTTTCTAGAAAATGGGACTATCAATAGTTTGTCTGTTTTACTTAGGAAACGTACACCCGTGGGTTTGGTGGTGTGGCGACGATACGCGCGTAAGCACGATTCAGTGAAGTCGGCACAGGCTGAGAAACTCTGGGGTCCCTGACATCGGGTGGTCCGAGGAGATGGGTAGCCCTAAGAGGTCCGTTCTTATGACCTCACCCAACGGCACGGAAGGAGGTCCCCTAGAAGGGGTGGGTCCCTAGCTTGGACTCAGAGAGGGTAGAGGACGTGACCGTCCGTCCAAGAAATGGACCCTTCGGGGTCACGACGATATGTCGATCAGTTTGAGTTTGTGATTTTCTATTCGGTCCTCGTTTGTTTTGTGATGTGTATACAGTTGTAGTGGACACTGTTGGTCTTTTGTTCGCCACTGATTTCTAGAAACACATTTCATCTCCTACTTGGTGATTTCAGATGAAGGGAGTTGTTTACTTTCTTGACATGTTCAATTGTCGACCCGTCTCGAGTCAGGGAACTGTAAGTCAAAGATCAGTTGGTAATTAGAAGGGGAAAAGGAAGGATTTTGACCACCGAAACGCCCCCCTACCCCCCCTCACTTACAGTTTTTCGATTCATGAATTTAGAATGACGAAGTCATAAAGGTCGGATTTAGAGCAATATGTCTTAAACATACAACCTCAGAATATTAAACTTCACGGTCTTTTTCCTCCGAAAATGTCTCCAGGTTTACACTTCGCGAGTGGATCGACTGGTATTGTTTTAAGTGACGGTTTTACGTCTTTTTAGATTTCATCGTGAATTGAAAGGATATCAATACTGAATACGAATACTTCTTCAGTTCATTATTGATAGTACTATTATCGAAACGTTTTAGTCGATAAGTATCTCGTCGTCTTAATAGTCTAGTTGACGTATTTGTAAGTGTTATGGTAAAAGGTCTTTTGTGTTTGTTGGATATTTAACTGTTTGTACCTTGTTCAGTACACGGTAAGTATTACAGTACAGTCCGTCTCTTCATGATTGCAATATCCCACTTTTAAGTAACACGATGTATCTCAGTAGTTTTCAACATCGTAAACCCCGTTTGGTGCGTAAATGTGTAATAGTCGTTAATACAGACCATTATACGTTAACTTGATACTTATATGTCTAGTCAATGTAATTACGTTGTTCCATGATTACGTTATTGAATAATTAATGAACCGTAAAATATAAGTTTGATAAAGTATTTTTAATCAAGCGTGAGCGTTGTTGAGTGTTTTGTCGTTGTCCCAGAGTAAATTAGATCACCGTCTTTCTATGTCTCCTCAAGGTTAAATTCCATCGACTTTTGAGTACGCGAATCTTAAGGGTTAGGAGAGAGAAGACTCACTAGGACGAAGACATACTTCCACCCTAAGAAAAAGTTTACTCTCAGAGTGTACAGTTTAGGAGTGAGTCTTGATACAGATGTGGGACGAATACCCTATTCCGACATTATTACGAGTTATTAGGGAGACTCAAAGATAAAAACAATATTGTATCTATAAATATCTACGGACCTCCGGATCCAGTTTCACGTGTTTTTCAGTGTACGTTACTTACTGACCTTGTCGTATCCGATGTGTCTCTCCGGGACATGTGTCTTTTACACATGATTACATGTGTCTTTTCGGTACGGCCGTGAGTTGTGTAGTAGATTTAATTACCGTACCTTGTGGTTTCTTTGTCCGCAACCTAGATAAAATGGAGCCGGTGTACTAAAGACTGACCATTGAGTTTACTGATTACAGCCTTACAACGTCACAACGTTACAGGTTCGGATGGAAAGGACGACCCGAGTTGAGTTTACGGTGGACCGGTCCTTCGAAAGAGTCTAAGAGGGGGTCGTCCTTCGTTAGAAGGAAAAGGACTTGAGGGATTTATGGTTAAAATTTATAAAGGTTGCCGTGAAAGATGAAACTATATCTCAATAAAGACAATGTGTACACAATGGAGGAAACAATTCTGAAGAACGAGGAATTTGTGTGTCTCCATTGGCATTGAGTAAATAGAAGATAGGGGATATTGTGAGACCCAGTAAGTCGCAGAAGGTGTATTGTCAGTAAGTTTATAAATGACTTACTTATGTATTGAACTTAGTGATAAATATTTGACACCACGATAAGAAGTAAGTTGAGTTGGCAAAGTCCTGACACGGAGGGTCCACCCGCAGTGATTCACGGTTTTGTGCAAGACACCGTTGCAATCCCAAGAATGTCCTTCGGTGAAACGGGACGAGAGTTGGGAAGAAGGGTGACGGAAAAATGACAAGACAGGGAGATGAGGTCCCTCTTTCGTGAACAAGGAAAATAACAATAATTCCCGGAGTAATACAAGTTCCATTTCACTTTTTTTTTTTCGTAAGCTACGTTAATGGTCAAGGAGGTGTTTAGACCCCCGATGAACAGTAAAGTTGTAAGTTCTGCACTTATCTTCTTTTCAGGTTTAAGAAAAGTGAGGGTTCTTGATAAAAGAAAAAGAGAAAATCTGTTTTACCTTCGTGTGTCGTGTCCTTCGTCAGGAGTCATTCGGTGGCAAGTATTTGTCGAAACGACTTTCGCATTGTTTCCAAGACAACACGCGAACGTACCGTCCCGGTCATTCGTCGTCCTCGTCTACTTGAGAAATTCTTTGTTTCCAAGACAGAAGTACGTTTACAAACGTAATTATTTTTTGCTTCCTTTTCTATCTTTTACGTCCGATCGACCTGTATTACCCAGAGATTTGCCCTCCAAAAAGTGTAAAAAGTCCGCCTCAGTCGTCCAGAAAATGTTTGCAACAGTAAGACTTGTAAAGTGTCTGTGGCGCTCTTTCTGTACGTTTATGGTCTTCGTTTAGTTTCCCGCGGGGCGACAAGGCGGCCGCGGAGGGCGTAGGGGCGGACCAAACAGTAAAAGGCAATTGGGACCCCCGCCGACGACACAACAACTCCTTGCCTCAGGGGTCGGGTACACCGTCATGTACAGGTCGGTCGACCGGGGACGTACCTGCCGTAATGTTACGTTCGGTACATGGTGGTGAGTCCCTGTGCACGACGGTCCGTTGTTCAGGTCCCACACTGAAAATATGTGGGTCGAACGTTTAGACGTAACCTTTCTCGGAGATCTGATTGGTGAATTATTCTATGCTAGAAGAACTCACAATCGTAGTGACTCGTCAAGAGACTTCTGCCTGACTGAACTCTTGGTCGAGAAGGTTCACTTTAGATGTTATTCGCGGAATTTTATTTACATCTTTTAAATTTTCGGTGCACTCCCGTCTCCAAATGGTTTATGACTGTGTGATATGATTACGATGGCACGTAATAGAGTAAATTAGAAGTGTCAGTGGTAAATTCCATCTATAAATAATAGGGGTAATGCGTCGCCTCTTTTAACTCAAAAACTTCCATTAAGTGAACGGGTTCCAGTGTGTCGATTGTTACCGTTCGGTATTGATTTTCGATAGATTACCCGTTTAAGGAGAGATAAAATTTTTTTAAATTTAACAGTCGGGAATGAAGACACAGAGCACACTGACTTTGGGTCAAATAAGACTTTTACAATGTTACTGGTATAAGTAGGTGACGTACAGGGTACTTCACATAATGAGAAAGAGACAAAATTAGTAAACTTTAGAAATAGTAAGTGAAAAAATCCTCACTCGCCGAAAAACAATCCAGTACTATTCTTAGATTAATTTCGACGTTTACGAAAGAGTTTCTTTTTACCTATATTAAATTGTGCAATGTTAAAATCTTGTGACTTCTTGAAGGTTTCCGAGTAGATATCGAGGAGACTCCTAAGTCCCAGATGTACAATTTTTGTTTTGTTTTGTTTTAGAGAGAAGTACCTTCGTGTACCAGTCAAAAGAAAGTGTTACTACTCGATGGTTTAGGGTCGGACTGTTAAGGAACGGGAGGAGTCGAAAGTGACTTGTGTGATAAGGAGAAGTGGTCCTGAACTTTAGTGAATACGGGAGGGTGTCTGACAGGGTAACCGGAGAGAAAGACACGAACGTAGTCATCGGTCAGTGACGTAGTGATAAGAGTGGAGACGAGGAATTAATATTTTCGAATCCTCAATTTCCTGAAATTCCAACATAGTGCGTTGAGGTTAGGAAAATGTCTATGTCTTTAACTTCAGTAAGAAGAAAGAAAAACGGGAACTAAGTCACTATCTTTCAAGAACCCGAACGAGTTTACGTAGGGAATTCAAGAGGTATAAAGATAGGTCTTGGTGTAACGGTTTCGAAAAGAAACATGTTTCGTTTGTTTTATTTAGTACCATTATTGACTTAATAAAAGTTTAAAAAAAAAGTTTGAGGGACTTTCGTGGGTTGAAAAAATTTCGTTATCAGTTTACTATACCCGAAGGGACCACTGAGTCACCATTTCTCAAGCGGACGGTCACCTCTGTACCGAAACTAGGGACCCAGTTCTTCTAGGGGACCTCCTCCTCTGCCGTTCGAAGAGATCATAAGAATGGACTTTTTAGGGTACCTTTCTCCTCGGACCACCCGGTATCAGGCAGTCAGCGTTTCTCGAGCTGTACTGGCGTACTGATTTGTCCGTGTGCGGGCGACCACGACCTCTGTACCCACGTCAGGGACCGACCCCTTTTGGGATACACGACACCTCGTTGACTCGGGCCCTCGGAGTTGATGACTCGGACACGAGGTCTCGGGCCTTCGGAGGTGATGACTCGGGCACACGACATTGTGACTTCGGGTGTATGGGACCTCAGACACGAGGTGTTGTTCTGTTCGGTGGCGTTGCTCTCGGGTGCGTGGTGACGACCTCTTCGCGGGCGCGTCGGTCCTTCTGGGTCGTGTCGGTATTACTCTGTGTATCCTTTTGTGTGTTTTCGTTATCAGTTTACCATAATAGGTCCGAGGAAGACAGGATAATTATCAGGTAAATCCGGAGACCATGCTTAGTATTATGTCCTAGTTTATGTTTGTTAACAAAAACAGGATATTATTCCCTATCATTTAAATTATTTCATAATTGAAAGAAACGTAAATAATAAATAGATAACCCGACACGGTCCAGAATCGACACCATACGGTCTAGAAACTGGACGTGCCTCCGTAAACCAAAGAAATCGACTCCGTACGTTTGGAAATCAACACCGTACACCCTAGATCAAGGAACCGGTCCCTAGTTTGGACCTAAGGGACGTGACCCTGGCACCGCAGAATCGGTGACCTGGTGGTCTCTTCGGGGACTTGACAGAAATTATATTACGATCCGACTTTCTATTGGTTTCATGACTATTAGTCTAATGACTTCATATGACTTGGAAATTGCACTTCTATTGGTCTACTCCTTTTGATAATGTACGGAAATACTATTTTTCCGCCTCTTCCGTTACCGTGGGGTGAGGTCGTGAGAACGGACCTTTTAGGGTACCTGCCTCCTCGGACCATCCGACGTCAGGTACCCCAGCGATACTCAGCCCGTGCTGACTCGCTGAAGTGAAAGAGAAAAGTGAAAGTACGTAACCTCTTCCTTTATCGTTGGGTGAGGTCACAAGAACGGACCTCTTAGAGTCCCTGACCCCTCGGACCACCCGACGACAGATACCGCAACGTGTCTCAACCTGTGCTGACTTCTCTGAATCGTCGTCGTCGTCGTCGTCGTCGTACTATTTTTCCGTCTTTTTCTTTCATAAGATCTCGTTCATTTCTTCCTTCGATAAAACCTCCTCCCATTTATCGTTTCGAGTTGTCATGATCTTTTAACCTCTTAGTTTTGTATTAGTATAGTTTACCTAAATTTTCTCGACCAACTTTTTTTATTTACGTTAACAGGTATATTCTCTTGTATTCTTCTCTTCTCCTTTCTCTACTTTATCCCGTCTCACTCTTGTTGAGGAGAGTTACATACGGAACGATAAACCAACCACGTTTTCATTAACACCAAAACGTAACAACTTAAAACGGTAAACTGCAACCTTATGTAAGAATTTATTTACACCAATCCAATATATAGTAAAATTACGCGTAAAGAGTACCCTAAAAAAAACTAATACTAAATAATGAACGACAAATAAAATCTGATGTCGTTACTACAATCTGTTTTTCTTTTAATCTTGTTAAAATTTTAAACGCAAGTTTTACCCATCACTTCGTCGTCTCTGTTGAGCGTTGTAGTTGTTACGGAAACCGGGTCCTTGACGATTACTTACATGTCCCGTCACCACCAAGTTCTTCACAACGTTTCCTCTACTCTCGGAACTTCTACCGGCCGGTAACCTTCGACTGGTACTGTTTGACTCTCGTTAGTAACTTCGATTAGGAGAATATTGATGATCTCTTCAACGGTTCAAACCGTAAACTCCGTTTAACCTTTCCACTTTTTCGAACTATCCACCCACGGAGTACTCGACTGGCGTTTAGTTTTTGTAGAAAAATTACGTAAGAGAAGAGAATAAGACGTGTTGTTTCTTGGTAAAGAGCTGACTTAACACTGTGTGTTGTTTTTCACCTAAAATATGCTGTTGACCGTTGTTGGTCGAGTCACCGACCTACGTCTTCTTCGAGGTTTTTCGTGAAGGGTTTCGGTTTGCACGTGGTTTTTTTTCCAGTGCCAGTGAAACCACGAGACGACGGCAAGACTATGTGATGTCGAAAGACTTAGGGTCGGGTAATGTAGACTCTTTATGTGAGTCGTTTAGTCACTCTACGTGACTTTTGACGTTACGGACGTCGGGTGAAACCAGTTGTCTTTTCCGGGTTAAGAAGAAGTGTTGTTGCGGACTGGTGCGTAACGTGTTGGTCATGAAGTTTTCAACTTGTTTAGTCCGATGTTTCAAAACGGAGTGGACGGGATAAGTGGACTGGCGAGTGGTTAGATGATGCTGAAGAAGTTCGTAGAGTTGTCGAAAGGCGTCCCTTTTGTGAAGGTGTTGGTCGTCCTTCGTCTTTTACGAAAGGTTCTCAAGTAGCTTAGGGTTTCGGACCTAAAATACGATGTCCTTATTTGTGTAAATAAAGAACAACCGTTTTTACACAGCTAACATTACCAAGGACAGAACTAATTATTTCTATACAAATTCAGATCAATATTCCTAAATTTTAAGTCCAGGTTTTATCGTTACTGAAAACATGGTTGAAATATAAAAAACTTTGACACCTACACAATGGATCATACACACACATACATATGTATATATTTGTATGTATATTATTTGTGTAATCATGACACTCCATATGTGTGTAAGATTTTTCTGACGTCCGACTCTTCTCCGACTTAGAATCTTGACTATATCATAGGTGTTTCGTACATAAGTTATCCTGAAACGGAAGGAGTCTCTACTCTTTTCCGATTTCATTTTCCTCGATTTCTGTAAATATCTATTCTCCCAGGTTCTAATTTGGTTATGTCACTGACACGTGCACACGCGTCGACGAAGTCATTTCAGGTTGAGAAGCGCTGGGGCACCTACCATCGGGCGGTCCGAGGAAACAAGCACCCTAAGAGGTCCGGTCTTATGACCTCACCCAACCAACGGAAAGGGAAGAGGTCCCCTAGAAGGTCTGGGTCCCTAGCTGAGGTACGGCGAATGCAGAGGACGTGACCGTCCACCCAAGAAATGGTGATCACGGTGGACCCTTCGGGGTCATGTCATAAAGGATCCCCAAAAAGGAAAGAACAAAAATAGAGGAAAAATTTAAATGAATAATGTAAAAAGTTTTACATTACGAAACTGTAATCTTTATAACGAAATATGTTTGTAACGGTTCATATTTTTATACAGGGAGCTTAAAAGTCAAAGGGGACGGGTTTAGTAGAACGATGGAAGGATTCCTCTATATAAGAGAAACTGAGGAGCAGATTAAGGAGGTTGGGGGTCACTGGAGGAAAAGAGGGGGACTTGATAATGAATAATGTACCGTGAACTAAAGTATAACTGAAATTCATAAAGTGAAGTAGACATTCATTGGAGTTGATTTAATATTATATTAACTTCTGTAAGAAAACAAATTATTAATCAATTAAATGAATTCGTACCAGGAACAGGAGCTCTAATAAATTCTAACTGACCTCTTCGTCTATATATTTAGTTTCTACCATTGTGTCATACTATTAACAATATTTCCTCCGTACCTTTTTTTACATTTCTATTTCTCCGGATACAGACAGACCCTCTTTCTTACAAAGTTTCTTACACTTTCTTAAAGGTCCACTTGTTCGTCTCTTCCCTATGAATTGTGTCTGTGTAGTCGAGCACTTCTTCGGAGTTCTACATTTTTCGTACCCTCTAGACCTTTCGCTGTTTATCAACTTATAAGGATTCTCTATTTCGACCTGTCGTAGTAGTGGCATTTCGCAAAATATTTCTCATGTCTGCAATCCTTTGGTGTCTTCCTCAGACTCGACCCCTCACTGTCAGTATAATGATAAAGACTTTCTAGTGAAACTGTCGTCGTACCTTCTCGACCTCCCTCTTTCTAATCTTCATGTCTGTTGTTCCCCCCGTTAACAACTTTGTCATGTCCGGGCTCCATAATTTCCGGGTTTCATCCCCTCATTGTTACCTTTGCTGTCTAGTTTAGTTGTCTTCGACCGTTGACTGACCTCCTCTCCAAGCTCCTGGCCTGCCTTAAATCCTACTGAAGACCCAAGGAAAGAACCCGTAAACCCTTATGTTACTAAGGTTAGTGTTCTGGTTTATTTCCTGATTTTCGGTCTTACTATGGGAAGGACCCATAACACGTCCTAAGTCGTGTCGTGACTCGTGTGTGCATCAGGTCAGTAAGGCACCCGGTTGACCGACAGAACTTTTTCTGGTGTCTTGGAAAACGGATTACTCGAAAACCAGTGTAAGGATTTCAACCGAAGTTAGTGGTCCGTGACTATACTAAGGACCTGTGTCCTATTGACTTCACCTGATTAAACGGGTCCTTTGTTCACTTCATTTTATCCGTCGTGAATACATTTACACTCCGTGTACACACAGACGCACACACGTGCATTCACATCCCTCCCTCCCACGTCAAATGCTCGTTTTGTAGGTGTAGATACATTACGACACTGTCTCTGACGACCAACGATTGAGATGGTTGGAAGAAAAGGAAACTTTGTATGAGGTCAAAATGGACCCATGTACCGGTGACCGTATTTCTGGTATAAAAAGTCGAAGAGAACTTCGGTCCGAAAGCACTACACCAATTCGGTATTGTACTCTCGTGTTAGAACACTCCCAGAAAATCTTTCACAGATTTACTTTGAGTAAGTCGACTTTCTGCAGGGAACAGGTAGGGTCTTTCCTTGTCTCTTCGATGAAGTCAGGAGTACCTAGTACTCCGTTTTTTTTTTTTTTTCTTAGATACCAACCTACAGTCTCATTCTTCTGTCTTCGGACTCAAGGACCAATGTGAACCCTGTGTGGTATGGTCAGGTGTGGTATGGTCATGACCATACCTTGCGCCCTTAGGAAAGGGCTGCTTCGTCCCTTTCCTTGGTAGAGCTTGCCTCCTCACCCTTTGCCCCGAGGAGACCTACACCCGCCCTGGGAGCCCCAAGGAGAGCTCACCTCTGCCCATACAGCCCCTTGAAGAACTCAACGACGTTCCAACACTTCCTGGGAACGCTCCAAGTTCTCCCTTCCACACTAAAGGGAGCTCTGCGTCACCTTTTCCCGGCGGACCTCCCCTCTTGGAGGACCAAAAAGAGCTCGGCGCCGTCCAAGGAGAGCGCAATGCTGCCCCTGGAGTCCCTGGGCGAGCACACCGGAGTCCTTTCCGGTCAGAGGTACGCTCAACGCTCCCCGGAGAGGCCTAAGGAGAGGTCAGCCACGGTCCCGGCCTTGGACTTCAAAGGAGAGGTCACGACTGTACCTAGAACCCCAAGGAGACCTCAGAGGTGTCCCCTCAGTCCGGAGCAGAGCTCACCCCTGTACGTGCAGGCGAAAGGAGGGCTCGACATCGTCGTCACAGTGCGAAGGGCAGCTCAACTGTGTCCCTAGACACCGAAAGGGAGCTCCGAAAGGGTGGTCTGACCGAATAGCAATCAGAAGATTCAGTAAATTTAGTACGACAAAGTCCCAAAAGACAACATAAATCTCTTTGGATTATATTTGTATTTTACGGATACATAAACGGGATTTCATATTTACTTCTCTAATTTGATTACATGGTTAGTCTTTCGAGGAACCAGATAGGTGATTATATCCAATCACGTGCGACGCGATCGTACTGCACAAAGGTCTGTAGTAGGATCTCAGACTTCTTTACATGACAACGGAAGTTACGACTTGGAAACAACATGTGTCCCATTCCAGAAGGACTGAGAAAATTGACTTGAACATTACGGGGACTTTCAAATGATTTATGAAAGTGAATGTAATAGAGTAACTTGGAAAGTTGGTTGGATCCTTAGTCTATTCCAACCTTAATAAGAGAGGTAAAATGTTTACTCCTTTAACGGGTTCCAGTATGGCAAATATTTACCATTTCGGTTCTAAATTTTAAATTAGAGGATTCACATTTATATGGGGGGTGACTTAGTATCACCTATTGAAGATCTCTCTAAGAATTTCTATAAGTTTTCAAAAATTTTTACTGGTACTAATTGTGATTAATTATACTTGTATTTATGGTACTAAACATATACACACACAACTGTTGTCTAGTGTTTAGTTACAGAATCATAGAGTGTCTTGAACGTATCTGTAAACTTTTAATTAAAAAGGTAAATGACTCCTCCGTCAGACAAGTTGAAGTCTTGACTACTGCCATCGTAAAGGAAACTAGGATGGAAAACGCGATCTCTCCTTTTACTTGTTTACTTCCGGTCGTATCCTTCAGTCTCCGCCGTGTCCCACCCTCTTGAAGAGAGATTTCCGGGGAAGAGAGACCTGTTGGATCCCGTCTAAGGTAAGTCCAGGAGGACGACCACGATATTCTGTGAAGACGTTAACGAAGGTCTTTAGAGAATAGTCTTTCAAATATAACGAGTTTATTAGGTTGTGAAGTTCCTTTCCACTTGACTGGAAATCAGGTCGAGAATTTGTGACTTAACTAGGGTCGGGACGTAACGGTAAGGTGTCTCTCCGGGGGTCCGATTGTCGGATTCGTTCTCCCAGAACAATATGCTCGGGACCAAAGATTAGTGAGAGAATCTAACGAGGTGTCTCGTAATACGTTCCATAAGTCGGAGGGAGGTTCGACCTAAAGGAGTAATCTACTACCTCCTCTTCCTGTGAAAGAAGAGGCCGTGGTAGGCCTTCGGACTAATTTGTATTCGCGTGTAAGACGAAAACATTGTCAATTATGTTTATCTATACCTCTTACTTTATGGACGTAAAAGAAGATGAAGAGACTTAAATATGAAACAGAAAGGTTTTGTTTTACTCAGTCATCTCTCGGAGTAATTGCGTAGCTTAAATTCTTTTACAATTTGATTCCTCTTTCTAGACTTGCCGTGATCTCCCTCTTCCTTTTCTAGTTTCTTTGAACTGAAAGTTCAAGTAAAAGAACTCTAATATTTTCGTACCTCGACTATCGTTGGCATAATTCCAGTAGATCAAATTATGAAAAAAATTTAATCTTCTAGTTGTAACAATAACGTAAAATTTTGTAATGAATTTGTGTCTTAAGGAGATAGTATTTTATCGTTCTCTAATGTATAGAGATACCAGGGCAGAGTAGAAGTGATTTTAGGTGTCCAAATACAACCTCAAGATAGAAAAAGACAACAAACAAAGATGTACGAAAATGTGTGTATGTGTGAGTGTGGGTGTGTGTATTTCAGAAGAATCCTTAATGCATCACTATATTATTATATTATAAGGTGACATAGTTAAATGGAGTCAAACGAAGACCTTATAAAGGTCAAAAAATAATTTTTATTGCACGATATTTTTAAAAAAATGTTAAATAAAAGAGAAAACTTAATAAAGGAATTCTATATAAGGGTATTCATCCTAACTAACTAAACTAGAGGAACGTCAGGTTCCCTGAGAGTTCTCCGAAGAGGTTGTGGTGTCAAGTTTTCGTAGTTAAGAAACCGCGAGTCGAAAGAAATGCCAAGTTGACAGTGTAAGTATGTACTGATGACCTTCTTGATATCAAAACTAGCATATCTGGAAACAGCCGTTTCATAACAGAGACGAAAAATTATAAGACAGATCCAAAGGATATCTAAAAGAAGGTTCCTCGTTCACAGAAAATTAAAGTACCGACGTCATTGGTAGACGTCACTAAAACCTCGGGTTCTTTTATTATTTCAGAAAGTGAGAAAGGTAACAAAGGCGTAGATAAACGGTACTTCTCTACCCTGGTTTACGGTACTAGAAGTCAAAAACTTACGACTTAAAATTCAGTCGAAAAAGTGAGAGGAGAAAGTGGAAATAGTTCTCCGAGGAATCAAGAAGTGAAAGACGATAATCCCACCACAGTGGACGTATAGACTCTAATAACTATAACGAGGACCGTCAGAACTAAGGTCGAACACTAAGTAGGTCGGGTCGTACAGGGTACTAGATGGGACGTATATTTAATTTATTATTTCCCACTGTTATACGTCGGAATTGTATGAGGAAAGGGTTAAACCTTGATCAGGTAACAAGGTACAGGCCAAGATTGACAACGAAGAACTGGACATATGTCTAAAGAGTCCTCCGTCCATTCCACCAGACCATAAGGATGGGTAAATTCTTAAAAGGTGTCAATCAACACTAGGTGTCAGTTTCCGAAATCGCATCAGTTACTTCGTCTACAAAAAGACCTTAAGAGAACGAAGAAGACTATGTTACCTACGACCGTTAAACTAGAGACCAAGGAGATGGAAAAGATTTAGGTCGACCATACAGACCTTCAAGAACCAAGGGTATGACAACTGCGGATCGAACCTCCTAAAACTCGTACTGGAAAGATCGGACACTTTACTCACGTTAACACACCATCAAACTTATAAGAAACCGTGACGGAAAAGACCCTAACCTTGCTTTTGACTGAAAAAGGTCAAGACACCGGTGACGACTGAAAAGGTTTACACGACCGTATAACTCACGTTGTGAAATTGTCGTAGTAGAAAATCCTAAACTTTATCGAGTGCACCTTAAGATAGTGGAGGTGATCGAAACAAGCGTCACTATAAAGACTTCCGGGTGAACTGAAGCGTGAGGTCCTGCAGACTGAGATCCACTCGCTAGTGTGGTAGTACCAATAGGTCCAGTAATTCTAGAAAAAACATATCAAGAAGACACATAGTAACGGTGGAGAAGAATCATAGAAGACGAAGATAATCTAGGTATGGTAAAGACAGGAGGTAACACGGGACTTAAATAAACAGTTAAGGGACGACTGTCGTAAAAAAGTCAAAGATCAAACCCAGATAATACTTACCATAGTGATACTTGTGGGATCATATTCAGAAAATCATGTCCCCAGAGGTTGGAGTCTCTAGATTACGGACTGCTAGACTCCATCTCGTCTATATTATTCTTTTCTTTATTTTATGTGTTATTTACATTACACAAACTTAGTAGGGGTTTGGTGGAAAGGGGGTGGGAGTCAGACACCTTTTTGACAGAAGGTACTTTGACCAGGGACCACGGTTTTAAATCATTTGAGTACAGACGTAAAAGTCGAACAAGACCCGGGAGTTCATGTACTGATCCGGTTTCCCCTACTCATCGAAGTTGAAAACATGTATGACGGTTCCTCGAAAGGACCAAACGTCTATCGGAGGAAGGAGGAGTCCACCATTTTTGTCTTTAATAAAGAGAACTCAGACAAACATCACCCAACCGGTTTTTCAAACAAACCCAAAAAGTATGTTACAATACATTTTTGGACCTCCTTGAAAAACCGGTTGGGTCATAGAGAGTACTACTTCCAAGGTAGAATACCGGGTTAATGGACGGTTACCGGGGTGGAGATTTATGGTAGTAGGGCCCCTAGTTCCGAAGTTGTATTCTCGTCCCGTGTTCCTTTGAACGTCCACTACTTTTACGAGACATGGTATTGACTCCACTACTGATGTACCGAGATATAATTGTGTATATATAGAGTTTCGAATAATTTAGAGTGGGAATATCATGCACTAGAAATAATATACGTTTAATATGTAGGTATTTTGACAGTCATTTTTTCTCTACTGTCAAAAAAGACTCAATTACTGTTTGAAACATTAACTTGATGAACGAAGACTTTCGAGTTTTTTTTAGTGGTAAACAAACACATGACATAATAAAATAAAATATAAAAGAAACCAAACGATGAAACGAGGAAAAGACTTCAGATATTCATATTTGAATTAATACAAAAACACGGAATAATTAAATTTATGAATATCGTCATTGAAAAGGAGACTCGTAACGAAACCATTTACAGGTATCTAAAATTAACACGACACCAATTTTTATCAGATAACAATAAAGAGTTTAAATAAAGGATTGGGTCAACATTTCCTTTCCTTAAAAATTTAATAGGAACTCCAATCCATGAAAATTTAATATGAAAGTAATAGAGATTAAAATATCATAATACCGAACTCCTACTTTATATATACTGACGGAAAATAATTAGTTTTCGAAGAAACATGGAACATATACTATTTACAAACGTTTCCTAGGTGTATAAAAAGTAAAGATTTAAAAGAGTAAATAAGAAAAGGATTTACAAAATTAAAATGGAATGACAGTCATTACAGTCTAAATATTGTTTTCTTGATAATCAGTCTGAGAGAAGTATCCAATTCTACTTATTCTATTATATGGATTTACATGAAATTTCATGATGTGTGCATAGCCAATAAATATAAACCCACTTTCAGATTAGGTGAATTTAAATTGTATTATAAACAAATACGAAGTAAGTAAGTAAATTTGTAACATATCTTTTAGATCTTATACGATTCGTTTACGATTCGTAACCCTTTTACCCTTTTACTTTCGTTTGTCTTGATACGAGAGACAGGAATTCCTCTGTTCATTCGTTTGACTGGTAGTGGTATATCACTTTTGATGTCGTTGCGACGGGTACATACCACACCTACTCTGGTTCAGGTTTGTCTTTCGTGGCTTTTTCGTGAGTCTCCTCGTTTGTCAACGCACCTTAGGACTTGTTATCCTTGGGTGACATTTTGAGAAAAAAAAGGTAACATTGTAATGTACCTTAGAGTTCTCTGAGACTTGTCGGTTCTTTAGAACCTTTTCTTGTTTTTACCTACTGCGTGGGAAGGATTAAAATTTTGAATAATGGTTCACTGTCCTTAGTCTTGTTACGTCACGACCGTGCTTTTGTCTGTTTTGGTTTGGGTGTCACCTTATGTTGTCTCTCGGACCGTCATTCGGGAGTGTATATACAGTGTATCGAAACCTGTTCCTACGGTTGCGCTAAGTTCCCCCTTCCCACTAGAAATTTCTCTTTGCCACTACCCCTTGACCCATACGTGTGTGTGTTCACCTGGGTGCGTGTGACACTAACAGAACAACACCGTCCGATTCGATTGATTATACCAACCCGCTTTTCAGATGTACTCTTGGTGACTGTAAAGATCTAGGAGAGGGGCTGAAATACCTCGTTTCAATAGTGGGAGGGAAATGGATCTTTACTGTAATTTCCAAATAGAAGATAATTCGTTGACTTAGTAGTCCAGAAACTTGAACCCCTGAAGTTCTTGTCAATTTCTGTCTCCACGGTCTACTGATGTAATTTCGGCTGGACACACTCTGAGAGGGGACGAATTGTACCTTTGTCTATAGGTTCCTCGAAGTTTTCAAACTCCTTTGCAAGAATAGATTTTTTGTGTGACTTTTAATGATTGTCTTTTTTTATTTGAACTTTCTTTTTTTACGTCTTCTGTATGTGTTTTCGTTCTTTTGTTTGGTTTGGTTTCGTGTTTTGTTGTTGTTTTATTCTTTTCTTTAGAGTGTTAATGATTAGAGTCTTTCATTGTTAGATCTCCCCACCCTACTCCTCCCTCTGCCGTCCCTCCAGTTCTCCCTCCCCTGTATACATGTGGATACCAGCTAAGTACGACTATGAACCGTCTTTTGTTGTTTTAAGACATTTCGTTAATAGGAAGTTTTTTTTATTAGAGTCTTTCTGTTCGATTTTAGAATGTAAGTGCTTAGGTCCTTTTTTTACTTATCTTTTAATATTATATTATCATCTATAAACATCGTAAGTTATCCTAACCTTTCCAGTTTGTATAAGTGTAATTTATATTATTTGGTTTTTTATGTCTTTTCTTCTTTCTTTCCATTCTTTTAATTTCGTACTTAGGTATTCCAGGTTACAGACTCATTGTTGTCAAGGTCTCTATCTGTACTCTTTTACGGTTTGTATTTAAGTTCTTTTGTAGGTCTTAACTTCCTACATTTAAAGGTGTAACTTTCCCGGAGTTCTTTAGTTACTTTATAGTTGTGGTTACCTATAGAAATACTTTATACTGTTTATTCTTACCGTAGGTTAAAAAGGTGTCGTTATACCCTTTGATTTTTTATTCCCTATTTACGGAGATTTTCAGATTCCCTTTTAATAGAGGTTGTATCTTAAAGTATAAATGTGTTTAATACTTAGTTCACAGTTCCATCATGTTTCTGTAAAAGTCTCTACGTTCTGGGAGATTCAAAATAAAACGTACGTTTGAAAGAGTCTTTCGACGACCTCCTATGTTGGATTCTTTTTCTTCCTAATAAACCCCCTTTTCCTTTTGTCTCCGAAATCCAGTATACCTCATAGTGAACTCTCTCTGTTCATTATAAGTACTATTCCTATTCCTAAATCCGTCGTTGACCCAGTCTACCATCGTCCTCCCGGTTGGTCCATTTCCTCATAGGGTTCTCTCAATAGAACTTCTTTTATTTAACTTTAAACCTCTTATGGATTACACAGACTTAGTCGAGCCTCTTCTAATCCGAAAACCAACCTCTCGACCCCGTCTTTGATCTCTGTTCAAGTATCTTTTAGTTGGTTTGTTTTCTGTTCCGTTAATAATTGAGAGCCCCGCCCCCCTTTGATACTTTTTTTCCCTTTACATTAGTATCATATGACGTACTGATTGCATATGTATGGTAAAAGAATCACTATTATTTGTGACTTATAACTGAATTGGTTTTTAGTATTAAAATAACGTTCCGATCCTCCTTCCCTTCAATTCTCCTATATTTTCGCGATTTAGGTAGTATCCGTCAGTAATCTGTTATAGGCGTTGACTTTGTAGTTCTTCTCGTCACATTCGTACAATAAAATTCTATACGTCGTTTTGTCGTTTTCTGTACCACTTTTTTAGGCATTCATCAGAGGAGACTTCTCCCCCTAAATCTCCACTCTCAAACACCCGATGCCATGATGACAAAATGATTTCGAAAATATTTGGGTGAACCGACTATTTTAAGACATCGATTATTTGTAGTTTAGTTTATAAAAAACAAGAAAACCTAAAAGGGGAGAGAAATGGGTAATAAACATTGTAGAACAAAAGGATCTTCAATAAGTCAACAAAGTGGATTAATAATGAAACGTTATAAAACCATCAAAAAAGAAAATCTTAAATGTATCAGCTGACAAGGATAAATGCAAGAAAACAACGAAGAAAAAAGTTTCCCAAATAAATAAGGGTCCACCGCGGCACCATTTCTTACACGGACGATTACGACCTCTACGCCCAAGCTAGGGACCCACCCCTTCTAGGGGACCTCACCCGTTACCGTTGGGTGAAGTCAGCCAGAAGAACGGACCTTTTAAGGTACTTGTCTCCTCGGACCACCCGATTAGGTACCCCAGTGTTGACTCGTGCGTGTGTGATGATACGGGAATATGTAGAAATGAAGTTTACAGAATTACGACGAGTCTTAAGAATATGAACAGGGATCAGTTCGATAGAAAGAAGGAAGGATGTCGTTGAACAAAGAAGAGAAGGTGCCATTACGTTTAAAAGAAACAAGAGGATACGGAAAATGAAAACAAAGGGATTGAGATCCCTCTATTGCAACTTAGAATGAAGTTTCTGTTTCTGCTCCATCCACCGGTCCATTTCTTGTAGTTGAAAGTCGAGGTAAAGTTAAGACAGGAAGTGGTTCAAATGAAAGACAGAGACAATAAGTTTTCGTAAATAAGAAACATCTCAGTCCCAAAGAACGAAAAAGAAAAAATAACTATGTGTTAACTGTATATTGTGACATAATAATTATCAAAGTCCATATGTTGTACTACTAACCTATAGACACATACAACACTTTACTAGTGGTATCATTCAGATCAATTACAGGCAGTCAGTGGTGTGTCGATGTAAAAAAAGGAACACTACTCTTAAAAATTCTAGATGAGAGAGTCGTTAAAAGTTTATATTTATTTCATATTAATTGATATCAGTGGTACAGCATGTAATGTAGGGGTCCCTAATAAATAACATAATGATCTATAAACATGAAATAGGGTGTAAGTGGGTAAAGTGGGTGGGAGGTGGAGAAACAATAGATACTCAGATCCCAAAAAAAAATTATATAATTTATGATGTATGTATGATCACCCTAGTATGTCATAAACAGAAATTGAATGAAGTGAATTTTATTACGGAAGTTGTAGGTAGATACGACAACGTTCACCGTCCTGAAAGAAGAAAAAATACTACTTATTATAAGAACATCTCAACAAAATTGTCTCTTCCGTTACCGTGGGGTGAGGTCATGAGAACGGACCTTTTAGGGTACCTACCTCCTCGGACCATCTGACGTTAGGTACCCCAGCACTTCTCAGCCTGTGTTGACTCACTGAAGTGAAAGTGAAAAGTGAAAGTGCGTGACCTCTTCCTTTACCGTTGGGTGAGGTCACGAGAACGGGCCTCTCAGGGTCCCTACCCCCTCGGACCACCCGACGGCAGATACCCCAACGAGTCTCAGTCTGTGCTGACTTCACTGAATCGTCGTCGTCTCAACAAAATTTTGGTACAATCCTGTACTTAAGTGTGAATCCTAGAGGACGATTAACGTTTTTTAGAATGGATATTGAACGAAAACAACAAGTCAGCGATTCAGTACCGGTTGAGAGACACTGAGGCACCTGATGTCGTGTGGTCCGAAGGGACAGGAAGTGATAGAGGGACTCAAACGAGTTTGAGTACAGGTAACTCAACCACTATGGTAGGTTGGTAGAGTCGGAGACAACGGGGAAGAGGAGGACGGGAGTTAGAAAGTATCGTGGTCTCAGAAAAGGTTTCTCAACCGAGAAACGTGGTCCACCGGTTTCATGACCTCGAAGTCGAAATCGTAGTCAGGAACGTTACTTATAAGTCCCAACTAAAGAAAATCCTAACTAACCATACTAGAGGAACGACAGGCTCCCTGAGAGTTCTCAGAAGAGGTCTTGGTGTCATACTTTCACAGTCAAGAAACCATGAGTCGGAAGAAATACCAGGTTGAGAGTGTAGATATGTACTGATGACCCTTTTGGTATCGAAACTGATGTACCTGGAAACAACCGTTTCACTACAGAGACGAAAAGTTATATAACAGATCCAAATAGTATCTAAAGGAAGGTTCCTCGTTCGTAGAAAATTAAAGTATCGACGTCAGTACCAGACGTCACCAAAACCTCGGGTTCTTTTATTTTAGACGGTCAAAGGTTAAAAAGGGGTAGATAAACGGTATTTCACTACCCTGGTCTACGGTACTAGAATCAAAAAATTTACGATTTAAAATTCGGTCGAAAAAATGAGAGGAGAAAGTGGAAGTAGTTTTACAAGAAATCAAGGAGAAACTAAAGACGGTAATCTCACCATAGATAACGTATAGACTCCAACGACTATAAAGAAGACCGTTAGAACTAAGGTCGAACACTAAGTAGGTCGGGTCACAAAGAGTACTACATGAGACGTATATTCAATTTATTCGTCCCACTGTTATATGTCGGAACTGGATGAGGAAAGGTTTAAAACTTGGTCAGGTAACAAGGTACAGACCAAGATTGACAACAAGGAACTAGGTGTCAGGTTCCAAAAACTTATCAGTTATTTCGTCTTCATCTATAAAAAGACCTTAAGGGAACAAAAAAGATACTAGGTTACCTACAACCGTTAAACTAGAGACCAAGGAGACGGAAAAAATTTTAGGTAGAATATGTAGACCTTCGAGAACCAAGTGGATGATGACTTCGTATCGAAATACCTAAAACTCGTAATGGAACACTCGTACACTTTCAACGAAAGTTTACATTATTTTACAAAAAGGTATGATTTATATTGTTATTTTCACTATAATATGGTACAAAATATTTACATATTAATTTGTAAATGGGTATAAAATCCCAGTTATTTATAACAAAACCCCCGGAGGGTCCCCTATGTCACTATTTCTTAGGGGGACAGTTACGTCCTCCGTGTTCTCTACGTCCAAGCTAGAGGCCCAACCCTTCTAAGGGGTCCCATCTTTTGTTGTTCGACGAACTCGTAAGACCGGACCTTTTAGGACACCTGTCTCCTCGGACCGTCCGATGTCAGGTACCCCAGTGTTTCTCAGCCTGTGTTCACTCCTGTGCGTATGTTGTTTATAAAGAATCGATAGTTTATAAAAGTTTTCAAAGTTTTGACAAATATCTAAACCGTGTTACGGACATCACGGATTACTTATTTGTACCGGGACTCAGGGTGGAGGTTTTGGTTCGAACGTGGAGACGGGAACTAGGACCTTGCGAGAGAGGGGAGAAGACTTTTTCGTAACGTTGTGAATGAGTGGAATAAGAGAACCTGGGAGGGAGAGAGGGGATGTTATCGAGGGAAAGGAAGTCGGACATTTGTATGAGTTCTCATTTTTGAAGTTTTGTTATTTGAGAGGGGATGGGAACGATGGTGGGGGACAGGAAAGGGTCAGGCGGTTCGAAGACCTTTGTTCAGATAGGATGGATAACAGAGTTTAGGGAGTGGGAAGGGTAAATGTCCGTTTGGACCCTAGGACGGTGTGACGAGGTGACTTTGAAGAGTGGATTACGGTGATTGTTAGGGAAAACGTCGAGAATAGAATAAACTGGAGATCCTCCGTTGACTATCGTGGTTTGTGAGGGAGGTAGAACTTTGAGTGAGGAGGGGGTCAAAGACGCAGGGGTGTAAAAGGAGCAGGAAGATTTAGAGAATGAGAGTCGGATCCTTCTGTTTATAGAAATAAATGACATTTTGATAGAGAGGTCTCTGTTCTAAATTCAAAGATGGTACCCGGATTGAGGGGTGAGTTTTTTAAAAATAAACCGTCGTTTTCATTCGGGGTTGTCTGTCGTTCGTCGTGTTATTCCTTCTTGATTTTGAGATTGTTAATGTACACGAGGGACTTCACATCTTTGCTTGCTAAGACTAATCAACCTTTACAAATGTTTCCTGTCTCTTCACTAGGCTCTCTTTACTGACCTCTGTGTCTCAATGCTTTTTTTTTTATTATTATTATTTTTCCCTCGTTGGTTCGAGTCATCATCACAATTCCATTTTCTCACCTCTTGTCCCTGTTGGCTATTTTATGTGACATGAACTTCTCCATCTGTAACCCTTCCTTTCCAGTTTGTCGGTGGCCTCATAGACGTGAGGGGGAGACTTATTCCTGAGACACGCTGGGGTGTCTGCCGTCGGGTGGTCCGAGGGGGCAAGGATCCTAAGAGGTCCGTTCTTGTGACCTCACCCAACGGTAAAGGAAGAGGTTACGTACTTTCTCTTTTCACTTTCACTTCAGCGAGTCAGCACAGGCTGAGAAGCGCTGGTGTACCTGACGTCGGATGATCCGAGGAGGTAGGTACCCTACAAGGTCCGTTCTCGTGACCTCACCCCACGGTAGCGGAAGAGGCACTTATTCCTGTTCGTCGATGATTGATACGTGTCTGGTCCGTGCCATCCAATAACAGCCGTGAGGATTATATGCACGAGGATGCGTTTTATACACGAGGATAAGAAGAATGTGTGCTACAGACCAACCTGAAGGGTTCGAGGAGACGTTAATCGTCCCCAGAATACAATTCAGGAGTGAACACTTTACACTCGTGTTCACTACAAGCGTTGAAGACGGAATAAACGAATTTTCCACAAACGGGACCTGAGTAAGGAAGGGGAAAAGGAAAAGTATAGTCCCTTACCGGTGTTGTCTCCGTAGGAGTCTTTGGTGCCTAAAGTTTACCGTACCGATGGGACGATCGGACTTTAGGACGCTACCGAAGGATCTCGTCTAAAGACGGAAGACGTCGGACCTGGATCCAATTCCCTCTCTCTTTATTTCAAGAGAGGACATATTCGGTAACGTCACCTCCCCCAGTAGTGGGACTCTAGTCACCGTGTTTTAGTGGATTTCATGTCTTGGAGTCATATGAGTGGTCGAATGACTGGGTCATCCTTTGTAATCAGACCTCTCTCTCCTTAAAACTCGTTACCCCCTGCAAGAACAGTAATTAGTTACTGTCGATGGTCAGTCTAAATTGGTTGTGACTAACTCACCGTGGATTTGGTGATTTAAACCTTAGTCTTCTTGATCTTAGTTTAGAATCGAGGTGGATGACGATAGATGTACTTGCGACCTTTAAAATGAAGTCGAGAGACACAGGGACAAGGGATTGTATGTGGGAGTACTCGCTTACAGTATTGTATAGATGTCATGTTTATAGATTTTATTACTGTGGTACAGTAGTTCTTTTACAATTTAATACAAGATAATATATGGTCCCTTATGCCCCTTACATAGTATAGAAGGTATCTGTAAAGACAATTTTATAATTCAAGATTAGGAATTTAGGAATACTTGACTTATTCTTTCGCCCGGGACTCTTTAGTCTGGATTTTCGTTTCATCGACTGTTGTGTCCGAGATCTCAATCTATTTGAAGTAAATTCGAAGTGGAGGTGTAAATGATCGACCTACTGGAACCCGTTCAATGTGTTGGATTTAAAGTCAAAGGAGTACCTTTTCACTCCCAGTCCGACCATGGATGGAGTGTTTATAGAATATTCCTGACTGAGATCAGGAGGACCTATACTCGTACTGAGGTCGACCGTATGGTTCTTGTAGACTAACTTATATAAAGGGTGAATTCTGTCATAAACCCCCCGACTCGAATGAATCTTCGACCTTATAATAGAGACACAAATTTTTACATTCTCTCTTTGTATCCGTTTTGTGAGAGGCTGTATTTGGTGTCGTCCTAGGAGATACTGGGTAGAGGGTCTTATAACCTTTATTTTCGTTATTATTTGTTTACCCGGGATTAATTTTAATTTTCGAAGACGTGTTGTTTCCTTTGATATTCGTTCCACTTTTCTGTCGGAAGTCTTACCCTCGTTTATTATTGTTTGCTTCGTTACCTGTTTCTTAATCAGAGTTTTTATATGTTCGTTGAGGACGTCGAGTTAAGGTCTTTTTATTTGCTGGGTTAGTTTTTCACCCGGTTTCTTGATTTTATCTGTAAAGAGGATTCTTCTGTATGTCTACCGATTATTTATATACTTTTCTACGAGTTGTAGTGAGTAATAGTCTCTTTACGTTCAGTTTTGGTGTTACTCCATGGTAAAGTGCGGTCAGTCTTACCGACGATAGGTTTTTAAATGTTCGTTATTTACGATCTCTCCCACACCTCTTTTCCCTTGGGAGAATGTGACGACCACCCTTACGTTTGACGATGTCGGTGATACGTCTTGTCACACCTCTAAGGAATTTTTTGACCTTTATCTTGACGGAATACTGGGTCGTTAGGGTGACGACCCGTATGTGTGACTCCTTTGGTCTTAACTTTCTCTGTGCACATGGGGTTACAAGTAGTGTCGTGACAATTGTTGTCGGTCCTGTGCCTTCGTTGGATCTACAGGTAGTCGTCTGCTTACCTATTCTTTCGACACCATGTATATGTGTTACCTCATAATGAGCCGGTAATTTTTCTTAAGTAAACTTAGGTAAGATTACTCCACCTACTTTGACCTCGGCTAATATGTCTCACTTCATTCGGTCTTTCTTTTGTGGTTATGTCATATGATTACGTATATATACCTTAAATCTTTCAACCATTACTACTGGGACATACGCTCTGTCGTTTTCTCTGTGTCTACATATCTTGTCAGAAAACCTGTGACACCCTCTCCCACTCCCACCCTACTAAACCCTCTTACCGTAACTTTGTACATATAATAGTATACACTTTGCTTAGAGGTCAGGTCCAACGTTCTATGTCCTACGAACCCCGACCACGTGACCCTACTGGGTCTCCCTACCATACCCCTCCCTCTACCCTCCCCCCAAGTCCTACCTCTTGTACACATGTGGGTACCGCCTAAGTACAACTACATACCGTTTTGGTTATGTTGTAACATTTCATTTTTTTATTTCATTAAAATTTTTTTTCATTCTCTCTCTTAGAGACGACTCCCAAATCTCAAATTTACTTTATCACAAAGGGTAAAACACAGTAGATTATCTTTTACTTTAGACCCTTCACCCCAATAGGTTTACAATCACATGAACCTTTGTCTCCTACTTTTAATGTAACTTTTAATGTAATAAAAGTTCCCCCAGCAGAGTCCAAAACAACGGATTTTGAAATACGTTGATGGTTGTTTTTACCTTCGTCTCTACAGTCACTATTAAAACAGTAAATTTTTTTATATTTCAGAAAAGGACATAGGGAAGAAATTTCTATTGTTGGTTTCGACAAAAATAATGAGCCGAATCAAATTCTGGAAAGGTCAATCCCTTGAGTTTCACTCCAGGAAGTTGTTGTTAATAAAAGAGAATTTGATGATTCTTTATACTATTCTTTTCAAGTGTTACATTCTGTTTAGTTAGTGAAGAAAAGGAATATTCGAACAAAGAAGAAATCTTTGTACTCTAGTTTTGGTTTATAAATGACCCTCTTGTTTCCAGTTTTGTCAGTGATGGATACAAGTCTGTACCGTTGTTTCTAATCGTTCTGAGGTTTCTGATAAACATCCGTATTGGAACTTTTCTTTTTTCCGTCCCGGTACGAAGGACTTCTGGATTGAATAAAAGAAGGTGGTGGTGTACCATCTCATACGTGATAAGAGATGGTCCGGTTAGGAACTTCCGTTCCGTTTTCTGGCTGCCGTGTATATTCTGAAAACATTCAATTAGTACACGAATTTGTCTGATAGTTCTTTCTGTTAAAATCCAGAGTAATTTATCAAATGACATTCTATTGACTGTATATAATTAATTAAGTAGGAGAGTTGGGCCATACTCCATCGAAAATAGGGTAGGGGAACACGACCCCTTTAAACTAGTTGCTCTCATTATTACCATAAAAGATAAGTGTTTTATGGAAAGAATATCTCAAGATGTACAAATGGCAGAGTTAGAAGATTGTAAGGCCACTCCCTCCACCATTATAAGGGAAAAGGGAAGAATATCCGTTTTGCGATCCCGAGTTCCCCGAATTACTCAGTGAGTGAACCATCGGACAATCGGCGATTGATCTTGTGTGACGTACCCTAATTGTGATCTGTCACCTGAGTTCAGACTTGACGTGTATTAAGTCTTCACAGTTCGAAGATCAAAAGGGATGTCAGTAGAAAGTCACACAGTGTAAGGTTCTTTCTGACCCCAGTACGAACAACAAATTCGAGTACACGAATGACAAGTATTTCGAGTAATAGTAAAGAGATTTAACCTGATAAGTTCAAAACAGTTTTACGGACTTTCGATTTAATAAAAAAACAAATGACAGACACGTGCTCGTAATATGTACTACAGTAGTCCTTAGACGTTTTGAGAATCTGTTTCGACGTCCCGGTTATTTTCGTTGAGTGAACCCCTTCTGACACAAAGAAGAGGGGGAGATGGGGGCGGGAGGGGGGGTGAGAAAAAAACTCCATCCGTAGTGTGTTTTTCTACTGAGTAATTCGGGTTTTCTCAACTGATACGGTACATTCCCGAAGAATACGTCGGGAGGTGTTTCTCTGGACTCACCGTCGTATTCCGGAGGAGGAGACGCGTAAAGGGAGGTCCGTCTTACGCGTAAACACACCGATGTGTGTGTTAATATTAGAGGGGACTTTTCGTTAAGGAAGGTATACTGTCCGACTTGTCACCGGACTCACGATCGGAGTACAGCGGACACGTCGATTGTACGACTTTATGGTCTACGCAAATTAGAGAGGAAAGACTTTTTGTGACACTACCCTGTCCTCTTCGTTTCAACCTCTCTTGAGGTATGTCTCTCTTTCCCCCGGTCGGGCCCGCGGGTTTGAGTAAGAGTACCCGACTCGAAGAAACACGTAACGGATGAATGCACAGTCAAAGGTCCTGAAATCCCGTACTCTTGGTACCTCGGCTCACCAAGACCGTCGGAGAGGTAAACTGTTCGTTTCGGTCTCTGTACACCGGAAGACCATGTAAAGTGTAAGTTTTCACAATAACAAAGTTCGTACGGATAAAATTTTATATATTAAAAGGGTAAAGCCCGTATACAACATACATTCAACCGGTGTCCTCCTCAAGACGGTGTACTAATTTTTTATTTTATTTTATTTCCGTTACCGAGAATATGTCGGGAAAGGGACGGTCTATAGAGACAAATGACCCCCGGCCCCGCCCCCCACCCCCCCGCGATAAGGTCCACTCTCTTCAGACTTAAAGTGTTTGTGGACTACACTTCCCGTCCCGTGTTTGTCTAAAGCCAGACTCTAATGTCTTTGACTTCGGACACAAAATAGTGTTAATGGATATTAGAGTCCCGGTCTATTATCATAATTGTTCTGGAACCCGATGTGTTATCCTGTCGACCTTTTTCCGAGAATGAGAGAGGTTTCTTGTCACGAAAGTTTTTTCGATTAAGTTACTTCTTTTTCTTTCCCGAGTCTTTCACGGAAGAGTTTGTTATAAATGAAAATGACCCAAGGACGATTAGTTTGTGTTGAATCAGTTTTGGAAAATACTTTTTATGTAACCTACTAAAGTCGACATTAATGAAACAAATTTCTCTTCACGAATTCTCTTTTGTATCGATTACCCTAGCCATTAAACCATTCAAGTCTACACAAACCCTTTTGGGGAGGAGAGAAACTATTTAGTAATTTTAAGACGAGTCTATTTACACAAAACTGAACTTTAAGGTTAGTATCCTACTCGATAAAGGATTCCGGGCATCCCTTCGTGGGCCGCTAATCGACTGTTCCCATTAAGGTCCGAATTAGTTTCGTCCAATGAGACGGGTTGACTTTTACCGTATAGGTCCTCTACGGAGTTTTACCATATTTTAAAGGAAGGAAGTATTCTTTGGTAAACTTTTTTCCTTGATTTAGAATGACGACGTATTAGTTTTGTTTCTTATGTACCACAGTTGGTTCTTTAATATAAATGAGTAAATCATTTGTACCATATATACGTTCATTACCACTAGGGGTTGCAAACCTGTCGTAAGTCTCGTTTCTAAAATTAGTGAATAGAAAACCAACAGTTACCTTCTTCCCTTTTTTGGGATCACAGAGAGTGTGTCGTCCTTAAGTTATTGAATAAAAGACTTGACCTAAAGAAAGAAAGTAAACTTTTTTTCAATAAAACGATTTTCGTCACACGTACACACGATTCAGTGAACTCAGCACCGGTTGAGAAACGTCGGGGCACCTGACGTCGGGCGGTCCGAGGAGACAGGTACCCTAAGAGGTCTGTTCTTATGACTTCACCCAACGGTACGGGAGGAGGCCCGCTAGAAGGATTGGGTCCCTGACTTGGACTCAGAGAATGAAGACGTGACCGTCCGCCCCAGAATGGTGATCGTGGTGGACCCTCCGGGTGTACTTCGTGCGACAAGTAAATTGTTGACACGTGAATTGAACCCGGTTCGTGACACGATCTAAAACCTCTATGACTCCCTTACTCAGACGGGAATACGAATGTAAGATCATTCTTTGTCTGTTATTGTTCTATGGGCTTATCTAATTATTCGATTAACACTATTCGCGATTCCTATATTTAACCTTCTACTGGCTCTCTATTTCAATTACCTAGTAGATGGAGAAGACTTCAGAATAATGAAAAATTTTGAAACTAATGGATCAGTAAAAGGATTTAAGTGAGTAAATCGTTTATACCGTAAATATTGTTTTTTATCACTAAAGGTTGAAAATCTATCGTAAACCTCCCTTCTAAAATTCTACTGGACTTATATATTTACTACTCACTCACTCACTCACTCACTCACTTCAGCGAGTCAACACAGGCTGAGAAACGCTGGAGTACCTGACATCGGATGGTCCGAGGAGACAGGTACCCTAAAAGGTCCGTTATCATGATCTCTCCTAACGGTAAAGGAAGAGGTCTCCTAGAAGGGATGGGTCCCTAGCTTGGGTCCAGAGGACGTAACATCTGTCTGCGAAATGGCAGACTCGGTGGTCGTTTCATTTTTTAAATGCCCTTGATAAAAATTAGGGATCTTATTGTGACTGTAGTGGACATCTGTCAATGGGTCCTCTTTATCTCCACCCATTACCAGTTGTTTGTCGTACGGAATCTTGAGTGAACGAGAGGAGGCTGTCGGAGGTAAGGGGTAGGGATTGGGGGAGGTTGTCTTTGTAACTAATGTAAATAATTCATCGAATGTCTTAGGAAGCTTTCTACTTACTTTGTCTCAGATTCGAATTGAAGGTCCTTGTTGAGGGTCTCCGTGTGGGGTCTTGACCCGGTGGATCCCTTGACGACGGGGACACTACCGTTAAAGAAAAAAACGAAAACCTACTTAGGACTATCCGTTTGAATGAAAACAAACTTATACTAATCACTTGGAAGGTTTAGGTTGGGATACGATCACGGTTAGGTTGTGTGACGACAAGTGTTATACAGTTGTCTTCATGAGTACCCTGAAATCCCACGAGCCCAACAACGTCCTTCCTTTTATTTATTTATAATATCTACAATTTACGACTGACTGAAGGATTTAGAGACCTATGATAAGTATCCAAATGTTATATACTTCGACCAGCGAATTTTTGTCATTCAGTGTACAGGTGTTTTAGTAGAGAAAGGAAAGAAGAAGGGGGAAAGGGGAAGGGAAGAAGAGAAGGATTAGGAAGGAAGGAAGGGAAGAAAGAACAAGGGACTTATCGAAGAGATATATTTCGTTTCCTACTTGTATTACACGGTGAGGGATGTCCTTTGGATGCGGTATGTACCCTCTCCCCTAGATTCACGATATTGACTCACTTGACACACATCCGTCCACAGAACCGAGAAAGGGGTCAAAGTCAAGTCACGTCAGCGAGTCAGCACAGGCTCAGAAACTCTGGAGTACCTGACGTCGTGTGGTCCGAGTGGACAGGAAGTGATTGAGGGTCTCGAACGAGTTTGAGTACAGGTAGTTCAGTCACTACGGTAAGTTGGTAGGGGAAGAGGAGGACGGGAGTCAAAAAGGGTCAGCCGTGAATAATGTCTCAATGAAACACAATGTCAGTAAATGCAAGTACTAAAACACTTGTATACGTGATGACAAAAATTCACTGGTAGAAATAATAATATTTGGACCAAAGGTTTCTAAATCCCCTAGCCACATTGTGCATAAATAAGGAGAAGGAAAGACGTTGTTGGGCTCGAGAGATTTTAGGATACTCATAAAGAAGACTGAATGACATTTACCGTTACAAAGGATCGTACTCCGACCCAAACCCTCTAACCTTCCTGACTACAACTTCGACTTTGAGGTTATGAAACCGGTGGAGTAAGCTTCTCGACTGAGTAAACTTTTCTGGGACTACGACCCTTTCTGACTCCCGTCCTTCTCTTCCCCTGCTGTCTCCTACTCTACCAACCTACCGTAGTGGCTGAGCTACCTGTACCCAAACCCACCTGAGGTCCTCAACCACTACCTGTTCCTCCGGACCGCACGACACCAAGTACCCCAGCGCCTCAGTCTGTGCTGACTCATTGACTTGACTTGACTTGACTGATGTAAGGTTGTTTTAATGCAAACAATAGTTCTGAGTAGGTTTTCGTTTTTCTCTTTGATACAGACCGTTATTCTGTTCAACTATAGTCGTTTACGTTTTTTTTTGGGTTTTTGGTTCTAATCATTTGTGAATTCTTAGAAGTTGTATCTTTGTCAGTATACAGTCTTGGAGGCGGTTCCGAACTTCTTTAGAATTAGAGTACTGACTTTCCCTGACATAGTCACTGACAACCTCCGACAGACTCAGGTCCCTGAGACTCTTCGTCTGTTCTTCTGTCCTAGTCTGTACGTTCTCTAAGTCCCCTACTTTTCGGGTGCTCTCTTTTACACCTCCCTCGACCTTCTCTGCGCCTCTCCACTGTCCGCGTGGCGTCCCGACTGGGCGCATCTCTTCTCTTACTCTCAATCTGACGCCACGTCACCGTCAGGGGCTCGGCTTCAGTGGTAGTCTCCTCAGTGTGAAGAGTATTTTCACCCAGACGGACGGAGTGGGTCAGTAGACGACCCTCGTCGGGCGCCCTTGTTCCACAACGTAACTCCCGACCTCAACTCAATTAATGGAAGGGGAGGGTATGATCTAGACTCTCCGTCAAAGTACCCATGGTGTCCACATAACACGCACGATCTAACGAAGTCAGCACAGGCCGAGACACTGGGTAACGGTGTCTACATAATGTATAAAAATAATTTTTTATCCTTATTATTATCGTCGATTATAGATGACTCGTGGAAGGATCTACGGGATCTCCTTTTCTACAGAATGAGTAGAAACATATAGGAGAAAAGTGTTACATAGTCGGTCCATAACGAGATTTTCGGATGTACGTACTCCATTCATCATAATAATATATATAAAACGTCTAATCCGTAGATTCCGTGTCTCTCCAACTCATTGAAGGAGTTCCAGTGTGTCGATGTGTTTCATGTGTCTAATGCCAGTACGTTCGAGGGGATTTACCAGATAAAAATCAGCATTAGAAGGAATGACGGACGGAAACTCTCTACTCAGGTCACCTTCCTTGACCTTAAAATGATAAAGAACTAGGTAGGACTAAGGATCCTACGGGGGAGGACCGTCTTTACAATTTAATTCAGGAACCTCAGTAGACTTGACTGAGGTCTTAGGTACGTTGGTACCTTACGTCCAGACACGCTATTGACCTCGGAGTAAAAACCTCAACAAGTTCCATAAACATCGTACCTCAAATTGTTACGTCTGAGACCTTAATCTGTCGACCTAATCTTAGGACGGAGGTCCTGAGTGATTGATCAATAAATTACGGAATCACGACGTCAAAGGAGTAGATACTTTATTTCTATTTTTGACTTTGATAGAAGTACACGTAATTATATACATTTGATATATCTTACAGTGGACTATGTATGATTCATGAATTATTCAGTCAATAACAACATCGACGAGTGTGAACCCCCTGGGGTTCCAGTCTAATAAGTACAACGTACCCACCGAATCCACCATTTCTCAAACGGGTGTTACGTCCTCTGGCCCCAAGTTTGGGACACACCCCTTCTAGGGGACCTCTTTGTTTACCTTTGGGTAAGGTCATAAGAACGGACCTCTTAGGTTACCTGTCTCCTCGGATCACCCGATGTCAAGTACCCCAACGTTTCTCAACCTGTGTTGACTCGTTGATTGTGAAAATGAAAATAAATTGTGTATATATACATATTCCACAGATATACCACTTTCCGTCCACATGTTCCTACTCATTCTATGTTAAAGACAAGAGTCCTGTGAATAAACGTTGATTACTTGACAAATTCTCGAGGTCAGAATTTTCCCTTCGCTCCTAGTGTGGGAAATGTCCGTCATCGATAAAACCAAAATAGAGACCAAAACTTGACACTACAACCTCTTGAGAACTCTCAGGGAACCTGACGTTCCTCTAGTTTGGTCAGGTAGGATTTCCTCTAGTCAGGACCCACAAGTGACCTTCCTGACTACAACTGCGACTTTGAAGTTATGAAACTGGTGGAGTACGCTTCTCGACTGAGTAAACTTTTCTACGACTACGACCCTTTCTAACTTCCGTCCTCCTCTTCCCCTACTGTCTCCTACTCTACCAACCTACCGTAGTGGCTGAGTTACCTGTACTCAAACCCATTTGAGACCCTCAACCACTACCTGTCCCTTCGGACCGCACGATGTCAGGTACCCCAGCGTTTCTCAGTGCTTACTCACTGACTTGACTGACTTAACTTGACTTCTCTCCCTTTTTGTCCGTACCTTAGGGTATTCGGACCTAGACTTAGACCGAAAATACGTAGTGGTGGACACACTAAAACATGTTTAGTTAATCGGAAAGATTCTGAGTCAAAAGAATAAAGATTTTACTATAAAATTATTGATGATTTATCCTGATTATTAATAACAACAAGTCAACGATTCAACACAAGTTGAAAAACACTGGGGTACCTGATGTCGTATGGTCCGAAGGGACAGGAAGTATTAGAGGAACTTAAACAAGTTTAAGTACAGGTAATTCAACCACTACGGCAGGTTGGTAGAGTAGGAGACAGTGGGTGAAGAGGAGGACGGGAGTTAGAAAGAGTCGAAGTTCCAGAAAGGGTTACTCAACCGAGAAGCGTAGTCCACGGTTTCATAACCTTGAAGTCGAAGAAATAGTCAGGAAGGTTACTTATAATCTCAACTAAAGGAAATCCTAGCTAACCAAACTAGAGGAACGACAGGTTCCCTGAGAGTTTTCAGAAGAGGTCGTGGTGTTAAACTTTTTTTAAGTCACGAGTCGGAAGAAATATCAGGTTGAGAGTGTAGATAGATATGTATTGATGACCTTTTTATTATCGAAACTGATATGTCTGGAAACAGTCGTTTCACTACAGAGACAAAAAATTATACGATAGATCTAAACAGTATCGAAAAGAAGGTTCTTCGTTGCCAGAAAATTAAAGTACTAAAGTCAATGGTAGACGTCACTAAAACCTCGGGTTCCTATTTTTTCGACGGTGACAAAGGTGAAAAGGGGGTAGTTAAACGGTATTTCACTACCCTGGTCTACGATGTTAGAATCGAAAAACTTACGACTCAAAATTCGGTCTAAGAGTGAGAGGAGAAAGTGGGAGTAGTTCTTCGAGAAACCAAGGAGAAATGAAAGACCGGAGCTCGTCCTGTACCGTTGGGTGAGGTCATAAGAACGGACCTCTGAGAGGTGCCTGTCTCCTCGGACCAACGTTTCCCACTGTGTCAACTCGTTGATTCGTGTGCGTGTGTGTAGACGTACAGACTGCAACAACAATAAAGAGGGCCGTTAGAACTAAGGTCGAACACTAAGTAGGTCGGACCGTAAAACGTACTACATGAGACGTATATTCAATTTATTCATCGTATTGTTAAATGTTGGAACTTCAAGAGGAAAGGGTAAAAACTTGATCAGACAACAAGGTACAGGCAAAGATTGACAACAAAGAATTGGACGTATGTCTAAAGAGTCTTCCGTCATTCCACCAGACCATAAGGATAGAGAAAGTCTTAAAAGGTCAAACAACACTCTCAACCTGACACTTCTTTCGACTCGTAGCTTCTTAACTACGAAAACTTGACACCACAACCTCTTCTGAGAACTCTCAGGGAACCTGACACTCCTCTAGGTTGGTCAGGTAAGACTTCCTCTAGTCGGGACCCTTAAGAAACCTTCCTTACTACGATTTCGACTTTGAGGTCATGAAACCGGTGGAGTACACTTCTCAACTGAGTAACCTTTTCTGACTACGACCCTCCTTAACCCCCGTCCTCCTTTTCCCCTGCTGTCTCCTACTCTACCGACCTACCGTAGTGACTGAGCTACCTGCACTCAAACTCACTTGAGCCTCAATCACTACCTGTCCCTCCGGACCTCACAACGTTAAGTACCCCAGCGTTTCTCAGCTTGTGCTGGCTCGCTGACTTGACTTGACTTGTGTCAGTTTCCGAAAACTCATCAGTTACTTCGTTTTCATCCATAAATCGACCTTAAGGGAACGAAAAAAGATACTAGGTCGCCTACAACTGTTAAACTGGGACCAAGGAGACGGAAAAGATTTAGGTCGAACATGTAGACCTTTAAGAACCAAACACATGGCGACTTCGGCTCGAATTTCCTAAAGCTCGTACTGGAACAATCGTACACTTTTCTCGTGTAAACATACCATCAAACTCGTAAGAAACCGTAACGGAAAGAAACCCTAACCTTACTTTTGACTGGAAAAGATCAGGACACCGGTGACGACTCAAAAGGTTTAAACGACCGTATAACTCACGTCGTGAAAGTATCGTAGTAGAAAATCCTAAATTTTATTGAGTCGATCTTAAAGTAGTGGAGGTGATCGAAACAAACATCATTACGAAGGATTCCAGGTGAACTGAAGTGTGAGGTCTTACAGGTCGAGATCTACTCACTGGTGTGGTAGCACCAATAGACCCAGTAATACTGGAAAAAACATGTCAAGTCTCATAAAAACTGTAGAGAAGAATTAGAGAAGACAATCCAGGAACGGTGAAGGAGGAGGAGATAACAAAGACAGAAACGTACTTTACAAGGGAACCATAGAGGTTAAAAGAACTTCTCTAAAGATCAGAAAGGGTAAAATAACAAAAGAAGATAAAGAAGCTTAACAAGTAAATTCTTCCAAAAGAATAGAGAGGAACGAGAAGAGACCTTGAGACGTAAGTCAACCCATATAGGAAGGGAAAGAGGAAACGGATTATTATTATGGAACATACTGCCAACACTTCTACTTACTCAATTCCGTGTCACAATTCGTATTTACTTCACAAGTTTTTGATATCGAAGTTTTATTGACACCCCCAACCTCCACCCTCTCTCCTAGTTCTCCCTCCCCTATATACAAATGAATGTCGACTAAGTGCATCAACATGACGTCTTTGGTTACTCTGTAACATTTCGTTAATAGGGGGTTAATTTTTTTGTTTTTTTGATAGGTCCCTGAAGGGACTATCAGGTCACCAAGCCTGAAGTGGAAGGTTACACCCCCCATACCAAAGTTAGGGATCAACCCTTCGGTTCTAGGGTGTACAGAGTATCGGTTTTTTTGTTGTGTATTTTGTCTTCGTTATAACATTGTTTGAGTTTTTTCTGTTTTTTTTATTTCTAGATGTGATTTTTTTTTTTTTGTTTGGATAGGGTAAATAATACTAAGGAGATATTCGTGTCGGACGTTTCCTCTTTCTGGTGGGGACTAAGGGACCTCAATGGATAGTACGGTTAGGTGATGGTTGAAATCACTCTTGTTCGTGAAAGGTATCCTTGTCTTCGCCATTTGTCCTTGTACTCACTTTCGTTCGTGGAGGGGTCAGATCCACCCCATTCTACTATCTGAAGTGTGGGAGAACGAATATGAGTGCAGTCGTGCCTCCCTCACACAAAACGTTTGGACCCTGGTCTTGTCCGGCGGGAAGCCGAGATCTCTTGAGAGGTGTGGGTTGGTCTATGTGTCTGTGTGGAGTCGGAGACCGTCTTCGAAGGTTATTCATCGAAAGTACTTTGACCTTGAGAAAGTTCCCGAGATATAAATAAAGTAGAGAAAAGGTCTAAGAGGAGAGAGATAAATACGGACCCGTAATTGTGTCAAAGATAGTGAGATAAGACTACTGACGTCCGTACTTGTAGTGTCTCGACTCAGACATTACTACTAGAATTCTATGATTTCGGTAAGCTCCGGTACTAATGTCCAAGGTTTAGGTGGTTCAGTCGTCCCTTGTCTAGTCAAATGGGTTGTACTACTTTCTAAGAAAAGAAGTGATCATCACTTTTTCCGTTTACCTTCCGGACCGATTGTCCATCTTTCCTTTTAGATATCTATAAGTGACTTATCCATAGGGACATTAAACATGTATTATGATTTTTCTCCATAGGTAAATGTGAATGGTTCCCTATAACTTGAAAGTGAAAAGGGTACGTGACTTATGGATCTCGAAAGGGTAGAGGGGTTAAAAGAAAAAAGACATACGTAAAAGAACAGATCAAGATGTGTGCATTGAAATATTAAACATTTTTTTTTTTTTTTTTTCTTCTTCTTTTCCCCTTCTCGGTTTAGTTCAGTTTGTTTTGGAGCTGTTCATAAATTTAAAAGTTTGGTCTTTTATAAAGTAATTTAATTAGATATTCCCTACTAAAAGTCACCACCAATTTACCTCCCACTTACGAAGTTTTGTCGTTGTCGTACGGAGATTTTCTCTGGTTTGACTTTACCCGTCCCAACGAGAGTTGATTTCTGTTTACGTAAAGTCGTCTCAACATACCAAACTCGTTGGTACTCCTTGCGTTACTCATCATACTGGGACGAATCCCGTTATACTTACGGGTCCGTCACTGACCCTGTACCTCAATTCTGTGAATTTATACGTTGTCTTGGACTTTCTCGAAGTTATTAGGTCCCAAGTTATTAATCCATTCACCGACGTACGACTTCAAAAAAGTCGGTTAGGCTTTGAAACTAAGACAAATATCTAAGTAATAGTTGTTACGGTAACCGGATGAGAGGGACCTTTTTTTTTTTCGGTGAATACCTCCCTGGTAGTTGAAGATGAGTGGTTTCTTTGTCATTATAATTTATACAGTTCGGAAACTCTGTATATTAAATTTATACAGTTCTGAAACTCGGTTTATAGGTTCCTTGACTTGTTTCCTGATCCGAAAAGTTTATAAAGTATCTGAGAATCATGGCTCATTCATTCTATTTTTTGTATTTTAAGAATCGTTCTCAGATCCGTAACGATCTGTAATAATAAGTGACCAACGTTTTAATAGACACTAAATTAATACGAGAAATCCATATATATTCACTCACTTTAACGAGTCAACACAGGTTGAGAAACACTAGGGTACCGGTATCGGGCGGTCCGAGGAGACAGGTACCTTAAAAGACCCGTTCTTATGACCTCACCCAATGGTAAAGGAAGAGGTTAATCCTCTTAATCCATATATATGAGGAAAGCTTTTGGTGTATATGGGGGAATTGGAACCACTTTTCTCAGGATTGAAGTATTCTCTTTACGTATCGTTTAGATGGGACCCTGATAGACAGTGATTGGTCAACTTTTATAGACTACCAAACTCAAACTATATAAAACAACCTTTCTGGTATCCCTTTGTCCCTAAGAGGATGTAACGGTTGTCGTCACATTTTATCAGGTTGGGGACACTTTGTACTAAATCGTTACAGATAGTTATAAATTTTACGTATATAGAGACTGGGTGGTTGAAATGAAACACCAAAATAGAAACGTCTATATGATCATTACCGTGCTTTAATGTCCAATAAGTCACCCCGTAAAAGTCATTACCGGAAGAGACCAATCTGTCTCACCAAGTCTGTCATTTCTTAGACGGACGTCACGTCCTCTGGACCCAAACTAGGTACCCAACCCTTCTAGAGGACCGATGGTTGAGGTCATAAGAACGGACCTCTTAAGGTACCTGTCTCTTCGGACCGACCGATGTCAGGTGTCCCAGCGTTTCTCAACCTGTACTGACTCACTGATTGTGTGTGTAAAAGTCATTAACGTTTTCCGATTTTAGTTGTACACATGGTTGGCTCTTGACCAGTTTATTTAATAAAGTTATGATACACCGATTTTTTTAAAAATCTTCTTACTCTTTCGAGAGTGACTATATCTTTAGTGAGACTCGATATATCTTTCTTTTTTTATGTGATAGAGAATATATGTATTATTTGATTTGAGACCTTCCTGTGTGTCCTTTGGTCAATTGTCACCAATGATCATCACCCGACTCCTGTCTACTTTTAACCGTCTACTCCCCTTTTCCCGACCTTCTCTGAAAAGGAATATTTGAAGAAATATAAAAAATTAGATCAAAGGTATACTGTTTAAGTCTTTAAATTTGACCTTAACAAAAAGTAAAAAATTTTTCACATATTATAGTTATATAGGTATGTTAACTTATAATGAGTCACTATTTTTCTTTACTCGAAAGTTCGGGCCTTTTCTACACCTCCGTGGATTTTACGTAATAACGAATAACTTTTTTCGGTTAGACGTTTCCAATATATGAGACACTGAGGTGACATACTATAAGACTTATTCATTCTGAAATCTCTCTCATTTTTCCAGTTACCAACGGTTACCAACCCCCTGTCCCCTTTCCTACTTATCTTTCCCCACTTTGATGAGACGTGTTATGATATTACCACCTATGGACTGTGATACGTAAACAGTTTTGGGTATTTTGACATGACTGTGTCTCACTTGGGATTCCGTTTAACACCTAGAATCAATTATTATTGCATAGTTATAACCAGGTAGTTAACATTGTTTACATGATATGATTATCTACAGTCTTCAATTATTGTCCTTTGACTGACCGTCCCTCCTGTACCCTTGTGCTATTATAAACGAATTAAAGGACATTTGAATTTTAAAGAAATTTTCATTTCAGATAATTACAAAATTTCCCGAAGGAACCACCGAGTTACCATTTCTTAGGTGGACGGTTACCTCCTCTGCACCCAAGCTAGAGACCCAGACCTTCTAGGGACCTATTCCTTTACCGTTGGGTGAGGTCATAAGAACGGACCCTTTGGGGATACCTGTCTCCTCGGACCGGTCGATGTCAGGTACCCCAACGTTCTCTCAACCTGTGCTGAGTCGCCGATTTGTTGCAAAATTTTATGCACAGGAATGTGCATGCGTATATGTGTGTGCGTAGGAAAAAAGTAGGTGTGACTTCCACGATTCACACGTATTGCATAATGTCGGCGTCGGGATGACTAGTTCTTGAGTTCGAGTGTTCACCCGTTTAATCCAAGACTAGGTCCGGTGTGGTAAAGGATCGCCACACCGAAACACATTCAAGAGAGAAGTCGGAGTCAAAGAGGCAGATCTTCCTTTTGTCAAAGGAGGATCCCGACAATGCTTCTAAGTTATTTCTTACGTACATTTTACGAGTCGTATCTCGGATTACATTTTCTTTGTGAGCTTTCACAATCAACGGCGGCACTGTCAATATACTGCCGAGTGCCTTACTGACTACACCGCGAAGTCCCAAGATTCCAATGAGGTGATCGTCGTATGGTATTGTAGGGGTTTCGGGAGGTGGGGGCGGTTAAGAGTTGAGGTTGGACCGGGTGACACTCGTGTTAGGTGTGACGGACTCGAGGTCGCCCATGTGAAGACGTAAGAAATAAGGGGTCTACAACAAAAGGAGAAGAGACCCGGAATGTGGAAGTCCGGGGACCTAGTCGCGGGGCAGGAGCGGGGAGGTATCGGGTGGGCTGGGTAAGTGTGAGTCTAGGGCGGGGTAGGAGGAGGGCTCTGGGACCGGATTACGCAACCGTAAAGAAAGGAAGGGGTTTCGACTTCCTTCGCGGATGGGTCTATGAGCATCAGGCCATCCCGATCCGCGAGGCCTGAGTCGTAGGAAACTAGTCCCACCGAAGTCTCGAGGTCGAGGAGCCGAAGGCCTTGGGTCCAGAGGGCCGAGAGGACCAACGGTACCGTGGGTGCGCCGCCCTCTCCGTCCTCCGCCTCCCCCACAGTGCGTTTGTCAAAGGCATAGCGTTGAGGTTCGACCGTCATGGTCAAGGCCCTCGTCAGCGGAGCGCCGCCAGGATCAAAGAACCCTGAGGGAAAGAACTCCGCTACCAAAATCTCCTTAAACTCCGCCTCTCAAGGAGACTTTGGTAGTATAAAGGGCCACACCTTTTGAATAAGGGTCGGCGGTTTATAGGAGTTAAAGACTTAAAGTATTAAGAAGGACGAAACATCTTGACAATAGTATTATCATCGGATCTACCAAATCAGCGATTCAACACAGGATAAGAGTATCTGACATCGGGTAGACTGAGGAGACAGGTACCTTAAGAGGTCCGTTCTTATGACCTCACGAAACGGTAAAAGAGGTCCCCTAGAAGGGCTGGGTCTCTAACTTGAGTTCAGAGGACGTAACGGCCGTCACATGATGTATCGTCCGTCTAAGAAATGTTGACTGGTTGGTCCCTTCGGAGTGTTATCATCGAGGGTGGAGATTTAGGGGTATTTGTAAATTATAGGGTAGTAGTTAAAAAAAAAAAAAAAAAAA